>CM053588.1:243732826-243778371 GCA_028646515.1 Pseudochirops corinnae
TGTGATTGTGTACAGGTTTTGCCTGGTTCTGCTCTTCTCACTTAGCATCAGTCCGTATAAGCCTCTCCAGGTAATTATGAAGTCCATCTCCTTCCCATTTCTTATAGCACAATAGTATTCCATTACATTCATATACCATAGCTTGTTCAGCCATTCCCCAATTGATGGGCATCCCCTATATTTCCAGTTTTTTGCAACCCCAAAGAGAGCTGCAATAAATATTTTTGCACATATGGAAAATTAGTTAATTCTTTAAAACTACATATTCAAATGATAATGTACATAAATTGTTTTTTAAAAGGCTGAAAATTTGAAAAAATGTGTGTATGTATGCATAATTAACTGAAACAATGAATTATTTGCTTTAATTGAACTTAATAATCTTAAATAAGAAGAAATTAAATTCTGATAATTAAATTTTCTCTGCTAATTCATCAACGATGAAAAGCAACAACATATGGAGAAGGGAACATTCTATTCAAAAATGATGAATTTAAGTGCCATGGAACTACCTGCCTAGTCTATAAATGAAAATGTTACTCAGTTGTCATACTCATTCAATCTTTAGGCTCTACAATGACTTCTAACACAATGGATATCAATTAGAAATGTGATTTTTTTCAAGTCCTAATATATTTTTTAAAAAACAAGTACCAATTACAAAATAAAACATTTAAAAATATTATCTTAATGGAAAAGATAATGGTTAAATTGGTAACTTTATCCTAAATGGAGGTAACACACCTGCATATACAGATCTAAATTAACATAAAAATCTTTCAGCACCAAACAGAATCACAACTTTTTATAACTGTTACTTTGCCATCCTGGCATAATAACATTCTTTTAAAGTGACATAACATACAAAATAATGACTAAAACCTAGCATTCATGAAACTCTTGATTCAAAACAATGTAGTACATCAAAATGATGATGTCATTTAGCTGTTTTTCTAGTAATATAAAGGATAAAAAATGTTTACTTCCCATTTTACGAAATATTTATTCCATAATATTTATATTAAACTTATTTACAAATTAAAATCTTCAATATTTATAATTCCAAACACTATAATTCTACTTTAATTCATACAAATTTCCCTTGACTGCCTTTTGGAAGCAAATGAGCTATAAAATTAAATTTAGATTGTAATTATAAAATAGTCCTGCCAATCATTTGTAAATTATACTTTTATAGCTAGTAATTTGGTAAATTTAGCCTAAAACAAACATTTGCAACATCATTAGAAACAATGGAAAGCAGTCTGGCAGAAGTTGAGTTTAGACCGACATGTTACACTAGGTAACAATTCAAAAAAGCTACAGGATCTGACTATTAAAGGTGAGATCATTTAAAAACTACAATAGAAGCTGATCATATGAAATGTCTTTTACAACTATGAATAATAAATTGATTCTTAACCAAGCAAAGGATAGAGGTAATTACAAAAAAGACAATGGATAATTTTGATTACATTTTTATTAAATAAAAAGTGTTAGCACAATCAAACTATTACAAGGATTAAAAGAGAAACAGTTAACTGAAAAAAAATCTTTGTTATCAAATCTCTCTGATCAGATATTTGGTCTGAAATACAAGATGTACAGACAGCTAACAGAAATAAATTGACCAAAAGCCATTCCCAAATAAGTGATCAAAGGATATGAAAAAAATTATTTTGGTATATGTGGAAGCCTTTACTTTGTCACTGACTTCACTGCAGCACATGCTAAGAAGAATTGACTGAAGGTATTGTTTTTCTCAAAAGGTTTTCCCTCTTTGATTCTACACGTTTTTAATGATTTCTCTTGATTTTATTTTTTATTTTAAAAAAGTTTATTTTCCAAGTAACAAATTTTTTAAAACTAATTTGTTCCATGCACTATTCAATCTTTTTAAAAATCTGAAAAACAGATTAATCTCTCAATAAATACCTACATGGTCCAGTAAAACAAACTGCCACACTATAAACTGTCTAAAAACATGTCTCTACATTTTAACTATATCACCACTCTACAGGAGGTGAGTGGGATGTTTCAACTTATGTTTTATCATTGCACTGATTAAAGTTCTAAAGTATTTCAGTCTGTTTTGTTTCTACAATGTTATCATTATATAAACTGTTCTTGTTCTGTTCACTTTAATCTGTAGTTTTTAAGGGTCTTTCAAATTTGCTCTGGAATTATCCATTTCATTATTTCTTATGTCATAATAATATTCCATTATATTCATATTCCGCAATTTTTTAGCCATTCCCCAAGAGAATGATGCCCCCTAAGTTCCTAATTGTGGCCTCTCACAAAAAGAACCTCCTTAAATGTTTGTTTATATGGTTCTTATTCCTCATTTTTTTTTTTTAATTTTAGGAGTTGGGGAGTGCAGACTAAGGGTAATATAACTGAGTTAAAGAAACTGCATAATGTGTTAACTTTCTGGGCATAATGTGTAAGTTTTCCAGAATGGATGGACCAATTCATAGCTTCACCAAGACTTCCCTCAACATTCAAGATTTCTTGTTCCTCTAAATGATTTAGTAGTATTTTACCTCCTTTGTAGAGTATTTGGTTGGTTAAGTATACAACTAGGCATTTGTAATAGCAATCAAATTCAAAGTTCCTTTCGTATTCCTAAACTAAGAGGTACTTAGCACCTAGTTTCAAACTAAGCCTCTGTTAAAGAAACAAAAGGTATGAACCCCTGTTGCTGATCTAACTGGAAGTTGCTGATATAACAGGAAGGGACAGAACAGGGAGGAGGTAACAGGTATATAAGGAGAAGTCCCTGCTGGGTCAGACAGATCTTCTTGAAGCCAGGTTCTGGAGGCTGAAGAAGAGAGGCCCAGGCTGGAGAGAATGATTTTTATTTTGAGAACCTGGATGAAGTGATTTTGATTCTGGGAACCAGCTGAAATTTCTGCTGAGTCCGAGGGCCAGCTGGAACTGTTGAGAAGCTGCTGAGTCCGAGGGCCAGTCAGAGCTGCAGAAGACTGAGGAAGCATGGCTGTGGTACCGGTATTTTATCTGTTTATGGCTTTGTTAAGCCTTGACTTCCCAGGAACAGAGACTTAAAGTATTCAAGGTGAACTGGACACTGAGTTTCAGTGTGGAACAGGAACTGCACGGAGAGCTGAACAAGAAGCTGGGAGCTATCTACCTTTGAACTTAGGTGACAGTTTGGTGAATCCAGGTAGGAGCTGGGACCATAAAAGGGGATCCAGGGAATCTGAGAACCTAACCCGAGTCAAACTGAAAGAAGCCTTTCTTGGATACTGTGTACTCACTGAGAAGATTATTATTTACTTGTGACCGAGGGGCAGATGGCCTGTGTATTTTCTGATGGTTGAACGGTGAATGACTGAATAATGACTGATTTGCAACTTAGTGTGCCACCAAGAGTGGAGAACTTTGACTTTTGTATGGTGTGACCCTTAAGGAAGCAAGCCTCCTTAAGGATGGTTGAATGACTGAGTTGATTGAATGACTGAGTTACTAAGTGACTGACTGACTAAATGAATGTACTTTGTTCAAAACTACGTGACCACTGTGGTGAAAACTATGTGGCCATTTTTAGTGATAAGTTGTAACATTGTGAATGCTATATTTTGATTTTCTGTGATAAGCTGTAATATTGTGAATGCTGTACCTTGATTTTCTGTGAATGTTTTTGCTCTCATTTGTTACTGAATAAATAGAGTGTTTACTATACTGTATAATCAGAACAGTAGCATTCTTCTGGAAAGCTGCTCATGTGTGGCATTACAGCATTGAAGAGATAGAGAGACAGCCTTTGAGTGAAGAAGACCCAAGTTCAAATCTGACTCCATATACTTACAAATCACATGACTCTTAGCAGATCATTAAACCTGTCTGCCTCAGTTTCCTCATCTGCAAAATGGAGTTAATAATAGCACCTACCTCCCAGGGTTGTTGGAGGGATAAAATAACACAATTATAAAGGTATTGTTGGTAGAGTTCTCAATTGGTCCAAACATTCTGGAAAGCCACTGAACAACTGACAAATAAAATGTCTTTATCTTCTGATCCAAAGATTCCACTGCTACGAATATACCCCAAGGAAGTCAATGACCAAAAAAAAAAAGGTCCTTTATATACCAAAATACTTATAATAGTACTATTTGTGGTAGCAAAAAACTGGAAACAAATTAGGTATCTATCAATTAAGCAAAGACTAAACAAATTGTGGCATATGAATGTAATGGAATATTGCCACATTGTAAGAAATGATGAATACAGAAAAGCTATATGAATAGATATAAAGTGAAGCAAAGAGAACCAGGAAAAAATACACATAATGAATACAACAACATAAATTGAAAGAACAACAACAATAAAACAATGCTGTGAAACTGAAATGACTAGGTGAGGCCTCAAAAAAGAAATATGAAAAGTCACCTCCAGTTATTCCTGTACAAAAATGGAGAATCTGGGTGTGGAAAACTACATATAATGTCACACTTTCTTGATACGTTGGTTGGTTTTTGGAACTTTCTTTTTTATTACAAAGGAAGGCTCTCTAGGCAAGGGTGTGGGGAGACATACACTGGGAAAGGTAAGTGATATTAAAAAACAAAAGACTGCAGTAAAATTACATTTTCAAAAATAATAAAACAAATACAAAATAAAACAGCTCTGGACATCCAGTTTGATATGTCTGAAAGGCAGCTGGAGATACAAGGTTGGAGTCAGTAAACAATTTGGGGCAGGACAGGTAGATTTGAGAATCATCAGCAAAGAGATGGTAATTAAATCCACTAAAACTGAAGAGGTCATCAAGTGGAATAGTATAAAGGGAGAAGAGAAGAAAGCCCAGGACGGAGCCCTTAGGGAAACCTATGGTTAGAGAATGTGATCTGCAAGATCCAACAAAAGAGAAAGAGAAGAAGTCATATAGGTAGAAGGAAAACCAGGAAAGACTGGTGACTCAGAAACCTAGATAGAATAAAGTATAGTGGAAGGCAGTCTTCAGCAACGTTAAAGGATGCAGAGAGGTCAAAGAGAATGAAGATTGAGAAGAGGCCAATAGATTTGGTCTTTTGTAAGAGTTCATTAGTAACTGGAAAGAAAAGCTCCAGTGGAAAGATGAGACCAGAAGCAAAATTGTAAAGGGATTAAAAAGAAAGTGAGAAGAGAGAAAGTAGATGCAAACAGTATATGTTGACTACACCATTGTAAACGACAACAGCACTTCATAATGGGGAGGTCAACCAAGAATATGGAGAAGGAAAAAGCAGTACAATCCAGCTCTCCCTTATAGGACTAGATTCCACACCAGAATGAATGCTAATGGGGAAATTAGAAAAAAAAATCAGTGATTTTTTTCCAGTGCAAGTCAACATAGAGACAGAAGGTCTGCAGATACTGAGAATGGCCAGCAGTGAAATACATGAAGCATTCCAACCCAGGGTTAAACTGAATACGGGTTTGCCCTTTACTGGGCACCAAGCAAAAAATGGGCCCAGATCCAGTAATGAAGGGGTCTGATCTTTCTTTGATTACTAGAGCAGGTGTCAATTGGCAGCTCTGTTGCTCACAGCCCAGAGATGGATGATAGATCCAGTGTGGAATAAGGAAGGGATCTATGCCTAGGCATATTGGTCCAGATAAGAAACCTGTGGCAGAATCAAGTTGCAACTATGTGTCTCCAAACAAGGAGCAGAGCAAAGTCTTAGATCTGCCCCCAAGGCCAGTCCTAAAGCCTGCACCTAAATAATCAGCACAGGAAGTGCAGATCAAAAGGAAACCTGCAGTTCTGTCACTCTGATTCTGTAGCATTTCAATTGGTTGACAGTAGCTGAGTCCAGCAGCAGTCTACTGCAAGTCAAATCAGAGTCAAGTCCACCGCTGTATTGTTCAGACCCAAATTCAGGTTAGAAGCTTGCAGATCTCACAGCAGGAAGGTAGCACTCAGACTTTACTCTAGATCAGATGGCAACAAGGGCACTGAAAGATTGCAGGTATTCAGTCTGAGCTTTCCCTTAGGTCTTTGAAGAATACAACCATTTACACCCTGAGAAAGCAGCAAGAGGGCACAAAACAGAACAAAAAATTCCCTAGTCATTTGTTCTAGAAGTATACAGAGCCTAAATGAGTGAACAAATGAAGAATTTCACCAAAAATAGCTATTGTGCTGACAGGGATGCTCAAAACGCAAATCCAAAAGAAGAGAATGATCCCAAAACATTTATAAACAAAGAAAAATACAAGTTGGGCCTGAGTTCAACTAGGTGAGCCTCCTTATTCTCTCCTCTCCTGTATCTAATCTGTTGTCAAAACCTGTTAATCTTATCTTCATAACATTTCTCACACATGCCCCCTTCTTTCCTCTGACACTGCCATAACCCTGATATAGGAACTTATCACCTAACACTCAGACTACTACAATTTGGACACACAATAAAACCTGTCTTGCCAATTCTTTAATTTGTCTCCCCAATGAAAAATCTGTGAGACATTCTTCCATTTTTCTTTTTTTCTTCTTTTACATATAAGAATGAATAAAAAGTATTTAAGCATTTATTTTACATTCTTTTTTTTTTTTTTTTTTTTTGCTTTTTGGAGGGCAGTTGGGGTTAAGTGACTTGTCCAAGATCACACGGCTAGTTTTTATGTTAAGTGTCTGAGGCCAGATTTCAAGTCAGGTCCCCCTGACTCCAGGGCCGGTGCTCTATTCACTGCGCCACCTAGCCGCCCCAAGATGCTTACATTCTAAGACAAGAAGAAAACATACTGAGTATTGGCAACCGAGAAAGTAAGTTTGGTCTGGAAATTCACAGGAATGGTTAGTGGAAAGATAGGGCATCTGTGGAAAGGGGAAGGAAAGAGGACTGTAACAAAATCTGTAGTATGGCAGGAAAATGTCTGTAAAGCCTGAATAAGTGAGAGGGACCAGCCCAGCATCAGATCCAGCAATGACAAGGCCTGATCATTGGCTGGGAATTGGAGCAAGTGTCAAGCTCCTGCTGCTGCTGCCACCATCACACCTGTCACTGATGCTCTCTCTGAATGCACTCCAGGCCGGTGCCCACCCTGATGCTACAGATCTTCCCTTTGGACATCCTAAGTTTTCTTGGGCTAGAAAAATGTCCGACCCTTTTGTTGTCTGCTGCTCCAAAATTGTATTTGAGGAGTTATTTTTAAGTTGTTTAGAGGAGAATTTTGAGAGAGTTCATGGGTTACTGCCTCTAATATGCCATCTTGGCCCTGCCCCCTTACCTACTTTTCAATGCAAAGTTCAAAACCTTATTTATTCCAGGAAACTTTTCCTGATCATTCCATTCTAAACTGAACTTTTTGAACTCATAAGTACTTATTGTATCTTACCAATCAGGTGATGTTCGATCATTTATTATCTTGTAGCATTAATTTTATTTTTATTTTTCAGTCCTTGTCTCCCCAAACCAAACAGAAGAGGAGGCACTAGGTACTTAAAATGTGTGTCCCATCATATGAACTTGTACAGGGCTATGTACATGGCAGTTGCTCAATATTTGTTGAACAAATGAATGAAAAGTTTTGCATAATGATGAATTTTATAAATCTGCTCATTTTTTAAAATACCAACTTCAGAATTTATTTAAAAGTTTTTCATGATATTGTTTCAACTATCTTTCGAGAATTACTATATATTATTCTCCTTTCACACACTCTACCTTTAAATTACAATAGGATACTTGTTGTTCCCCAAACTTTTCATTTTATCTCTTTACTCCATGCCTTTGTACAAGCTATCCCCCAAACCTAGAGCATAGTCCCTCTTCACCACCATCTCTTAAAATACTTGGCTTCCTTCAAGGAGAAACTCATGCATCCCCTAGTAGCAGAAGCCTTTCATGAGGTCTCTAATTGACAGCATTCCCATTCTCTTCATATTATCCTGTACACTCTTATTGATAGAGGGCAGGTACTGTTCTAGTTTTGTGTTTCTATCTCCAGTACCGGAGATCAGGCTCTTATACATAGCAGGGAATTAATGGATAACTAGACCATATTAGATTTAGCCACAAGGCTGAAGACCCTCAAACAACATCCTTCTAGGATTGGATAAAATTATGTCTACCATAAACTTAATAAAATGGAAAAGCCTTTAAATCAACTAGGTCACAAGAAGGCAGTATAGAGACATATGTAAGAAGTGGAAATCTTAGGTGTGCAGAACATGTACATTTTACCTCTAACACAAATTTAGAGGAAGGCAACATGAATTAGTTAAACATTATTAAGGTAGCACATAGACTTAGAAGGACTTTCATACTTTTACAAAGACTCAGCAAACAATTAGTAAAATAACGTCCATCAGAAGCTAAATTGATGACCACACATCCTTTACAGCTGTCAAATTCTTCCCGCTTCAAAAACTTTTCAGGCTGACTTCTGATACAATTATAGAAAATATGAGTATCAGCTACCCAAAAGGCAAGATAATGTTCCCAATTTTTCCAAATGACAGTCATTTTTCAGAAACACTTAAGAACAGATCTCTTACTTGAGATTTCCATGAGGATAAAAAGAGAGAGAGGTCATATCTATGGAAGGTAGATACATTCATTTTATATTTATAAAAACTTGGAAAGCCCAGGAATATTTCTCCATTCTAAAAATAATATAAAATGAAACAAAAAAAGAAAAAATACTATAAAGATGAACATATAATAGAAATAATATGGACCTAAAATGTAAAAATACAAAATGAATCAAAGAAAAAAATTAATTAAAATTGCATAAATTATAAATGACTCATCATTCTATTCTTCTAAAAGAAAAGTCATTATATATGGAAAAAAACCAGGTATTTTCTAGTTTTCTTTTGATTTTAGAGGTGGAGAGGAAATGCCAAGGAAAAAAAGAGGGGAAAGGTACTAGGGATATAAGTGCAAAAACCAAAATAATCTATTCCAATGCAGGAGGCAACAGGTTCATAAAATATAAGAGCATAAATATAAATTGAATATATGAGAGGGCACTAACAGATGAGAGGATCAGCAAAGGCTTAATGAAAAAGATAGTACTTGAATTTGGCCTTAAAAAAAGGTAGGAACTCTATGAGTTGAAAGCAGAAAGGAAGAACACTCCAGACATATGTAGGACAGACAAAGGCAAGAGGATTGGAGGAGTACTGTGTATGAGTAGTCAAGGGAAAGCCAGTTTGGCCAAATCTCAGTGACAGGGATTGGGAGTTAATATCCAGTGAAGCAGGAGAGATAAGTTAAGGCTAGGTAGCAAAGAACTTTAAAAGCTAGACTTTAGATCTGATCTTAGAAACAATAGGAAACCATTTGAGTTGACTGAGCCAGGGAATTACATGATCAGACCCATGCTTAAAGAAAATTATTTTATCAGAAATGTGTAGGATGAATGGATTGGAATGAGAAGAGACCTGAGGCAAGAAGACCAAGAATGGAATAACTTATAGTTATATTGCAGTAACTAACCCACATGTGATAAAAGGCCTCTACTAACATGGTACCTCAGTGAAGACTGAGGATGGATGCCTGAAATGTTGTGAAGGTATAAACCAAAAGATCTGGCAACTGAATGGCTATGAGGGGTGAGAGAGGAAGAAGTCTAGGATAATGCTGAAGTTAAAAACTAGAAGAATACAAGGACAGTGGCATCTTCTACAGAAATAGGCAAGTTGAAATGTGACGATAGTTACAGAGAAATGATAATGAGTTCAGTTTGGACATGCTTGAGCTTGAGATTTCTCAAAGATCATCCAATTTGAAATGCCCAATAAGTGATTGGTGACAAAGGAAGTTAAGCTCAGAAAGAAATCAGGACTGGATGTCTAGATCTGGGATAGATCTGCATAGATCTATACACGTGGGACTTAGAATTTCATAGAGATATCCTTTAAACTTATGAGAAAGGATGATGTTACTTAAGAGAATAGAGGAAAAACAGAAAAAGGCCTAGGAAAGAAACTTGAGGAATGCCCAGAATTAGGGGGACATGCTATGGCAGATGAGAAAGCAAAGGAGACATAGAAGGTTAGACAGGTAGGAGATGAACCAGTCACAATAACTCAAAGAGGATAGAGGATTCAAAAGAAAGTGGTCAACAGTGTCAAATGCAGCAAATAGGCTGAGAAGAATTAGGACTAATAAAAAAGCACCAGATTTGACAATTAAGAGATCATTGCTAACTTTGAAGAGAAAAGTTTCAGTTAACTAATGAGACTGGAAAAGAGACTATAAAGGCTTAAGGAAGTGAGTGGAAAACTATAAGGGGAAAGGAACATGCATTCATTAAGCACTTACTATGTGCTAGGCACTATGCTAAATGCTTTTACAAACACGGTCTCTTTTGATCTTTACAACAAAGCCTGTGAGATCAGTGCTATTATTATTCTCATTTTACAACTGAGAAAACTAAGGAAGAAAGAGGTTAAGTGGCTTGTCCAGAGACCCACAGCTACTAAGTGTCTTAAGGCCAGATTTGAACACACATCTTTCCAACTCCTGGCTCAGTGCTCTATCCACTGCATTAGCTAGTTTTTCTGGGGAGTGAGACAGAGAATCCACTAGGAAGGAATACAAAGACTGCTTTGTTGTAGAAAGGGCCTAGCTGAGGATGATAACATGAATTTGTAATGAACCCAGTTGGCATAGGTATAAGACTTCTTCCACCTGCACTGAGTGGCTCATGTATAGAATAAGAGAAGGCAGACAGTGGAAATACTTTAGAGCTGAGGTTTGGCAAGAGAAGAGCAGCAACAGGATAAAGGAGCAAGGGACTTAAGAGGAGAGGACAGTGTAGAGGTGAAATGGCTAAATATTCAGTCCAAGATGGAAAAGGAAGAAAGTGAAGGATGGAGAGATTGGAGGTCCTGACAGGGATAAAAAAAACAAGTATAGGAAATGTAAATCACAGGGAAAAGGCTGCTAATAACAGTAAGCTATAGTGAGGTATAAGAATGTCAGAGTTTCTAATTAGGGAACTAAAATACTTGTTGAGTAATGGTAAGATCTAGTGTGACCACCTCTACATGTGACTAAGGTGAACTGGAGGAATAGGGATTTAGGGTTATCATCATGGAGACTGCCACAGCTTCCATTCTCACACTATCAATACCTTCAGTTGCTTCTGCCTTTCTGATAAGAGGGGTAGACAGCAAAAGACTCCCCATCCACCTTTAGCCTTTCTTTATAGGGGGCTCAAAATCTTAGTCATCTCTCTTCATTGCCACCAGATGCTCTGCTTGGTTTCAACTCCACCATCATCATCACACCCCTAAGCCGGATATTCTCTCAGTGCCCCACCCCTGCTCTTTTCTACTTCTTTTTGTGTACTAGCTTTCTCTAACAGATTATAAGGAGAGTAGGGACTGTTTTTCTTTGAGTTTTTTTATTTGTATCCCTAGCATTTAGCACAGTACCTGGCACATAGTAGGCACTTAATAAATGTTTACTGTATCCTATCATAGGTTGAAGAATTAGAAGGCTAGGGAGTTTTTAGGAGCATCTACATGGATAATAAAAGCCCCTAATCTAAGGGCTGGAGTTGGGAAAAAGAATAATCTGGTGAACAAGGGGTGGAATTCCTTGTGAAATTAGAGAGAATAACCTACAGGAGTCCATATATTACAAGTCTTGAGGATTCATTAATTCAACTCTTTCAAAACCAGAGGACAATCAAATTTAGGGTATAACAGGTGTTAAGTTCTCCTGCAAACCTCCAAGATAAAAATAAAAAAGAAAAGGAGATTTTCTTCTTTATTCTTCTTTTCTTTATGATTGCATGTATTGTGGAATCATAATTCAACTTTTACCTGTAACAAGCCTTATACTTCTATGAAGAGGTATCATATCAATTATCATCTTCCTCAGATACCTACACATGGCATCCAAGCTTTACCTCTTTTGAATTCAATTTGTTGATCTTAATCAAAATGGGATTTGAATTGAGATTAATTTTTGACAGGATAAAAAATAGTGATTTTTTAAAGTGTAAGGATGGTAACGAACTGGGTCAATAAATTAGCCTGCCCCAATTAAATTAACAACTGACAAGATATTATGCCTTGATGAATTTGTCAAATGAGACCAGTCAATCAATCAGAAATGTGAATTATCTTTGAACAGGGCCAAGACATCTCTAATGAATAGATAAGTCAACTACAGACTTTAGAAGTCCTTGAAAACTATTGGAAGAAGGGAATAATTCTGCACAGGAATTTTATTGGTTCATACCTTTTAGGTCAATACAAGGATTCAAGTATCTGGCAACTGAGAAGTGGAAGCCTCTAGCCAAGTCCCTGAGAAGGAATTGCTTAGACAGAGAAGGGCCCTAGCCTCAGACTCAATTTCAGTGTATTTCCTCCTCTTTGACCAGAGGAGGACTTTATGAAATTCAGAGGGCCAGTAGATTTTATACTTCCCAATGGCATCTTTGTCGTAACAACATCCCTAAAATAGTTGATGCAGTGTATGCAACTGAAGACAAGAAAAAATTAGACACAATGAGAAAAAATAGCTTCAAGACTCTATGAAGAGCCAGCATAGAAGTTGTACCACACTAGAGGTAATACCCTAACTTCCTCATGAAGGGGAAAAAAGGATTTCCAGCAGCCAGGAACTGTAACCTCTTTGCCACTTGTACTTACTAAGCTGGAGTTCACCTTCCTCTAGACTATTTATATACTGACAGCTGAGTTTGTCACAAACTTTTTGAGAAAATGTTTTATACCCACTATATTGTCACTATGGCAAACTGCTAACCAAAAGCTAATTAGGTTTAGTGGATTAGCTGGTATATACTAGTAATCATGGGAAATGGCATACCAGAGGGGATCATGAGTGATAGTATTAGAAAAATACCCCCCAACTCCTCGGGGTTATTTCTGGATCCCTGATGGAAGACACAGTAAGCACCTGAGCTCTAGTGTCCTGATCTCCCAGTGCTATCTGGAGTTAGGAGGGTCACTACAGAACCTACATGCTCTACATAAGTATGGCATTATAATTACACATATCACTAAGTAAGTTAAAACTCACCAACATCCATAGCAGTTTCCATGAAGCTTTTCTGTCTGGAAGCAAATTCTGCAAGCAACTTCTGTTGTCTCTCTCTAGCCTTTTGTCGCCTAAATTAAACAAAGACAGAGAGGATGTACCACATCTCTAGCTCCAGTAGTTTTTGATAATACAATCACTATAATTAAAATGAGGCTTTAAAAAACTCATAAATGGGAAACTACTATCTTCTGCACATGAAGATAACGCATATTGTGAGATGCACTAGGAGCTGTTTTTCCAACTGTTGTAACAGTCATCTAGAAAGAACTCCTACAGGAAATAAAGCCATGATGCACACTACATTTATAATATGCTTTCACTACAATAAATAAACTTAGTTACTCCATATTTACGTCCTTTCAGAAAACTAAAATATATATTAATGTAAAGTGGAGACATTCACTACTATATAATAAATTACTCATTACCATATAATATCTCTCTTGTATAACACTGGAATGTAAACTGAAAAGAAAGGGGGAGACTATGTTCATTAAAATGTTTACACAAGGTGTCCCAAAAGCCTTAGTGCAGTTTAAGCTTATTAAAATTTAAACTGTAGGTTTAACTAAACTGCACTAAGACTTTTGGGACACACTATCATAACTAAAATTTGGAACAGGTACTAACTAATTTCTGTGTGGGAGCTTAATAATCTGTTATATTATTGCTCTATCTCATGTATCAATGACTTTTACAATTCACAAAGGGGATAAAAAGAGTGCTTCAACATCTCTTTTGCATGCTCGAAACCTGTTAATATTTGGATCTTATCCCAACAATTCAGTTATTAAGTTTTAAAAAAATGTTTCCTTTAAAATCCTGTGAATTTGTAGTCCTCACTTTCACATTCCTCTGCTCTTTCTCAAAAGGTGGTATCTATATAACCATTCCTACTGTTCCTTCAACAATTCCTTTACTTTGGGTTCTTTCATGTCCAAAAAAATGTCACTGATATCAATTTAGTCTTCTCTATTATCTCTCTTAATGAAGAAGATATCCTTCCACCAAAGGTCCCTTACTATTTTGTCTAAGTAAATTTATTATTTATCTTGGGCATTCTTTTTTCAGTTTTGAGCTCTGAGTTCTCTCTCTCCTTCTTACCCCTCACCCACTCACTGAGCAGACAAGCAATACAATAACAATTTACACATGAAATCATGCAAAATATGTTCCCATATTAGCCATGTGGCAAAAAAGGAAGAAAAATTAACAAAGTGAAAAATTTATACTTCAATATATACTCGAGAGTTCATCAGATCTCTCTCGAGGTGGAAAACATTTTTCATCATGAGTTCTTAGGAATTACCTTGGATCATTGTAGAGATCAAAGTAGCTGAGTCTTTCATGATTAATCATTCCTACAATATTGCTGGTGCTGTGTACACTGTTCCCCAATTCTGTTTACTTCACTTTGCACATTTCTTCCCAAGTTTTTCTAAAATCATCTTCTCATTATTTCTTATCACACAATAATTCCATCACAATCCTAAACCACAATGTGTTCAGCCATTCTCCAACTAATAAATTCCTCAATTTCTAGTTCTTTGTCACCACAAAAAGAACCACTAGAAATATTTTTGTACACATTTTCCTTTTTCTTTGATCTCTTAGAGCAGACCTAATAGTGGTATTGCTCATTCAAAGGGTACACACAGTTTTATAGTTCTTTGGGTATAGTTACAAAGTGTTCTCCAGAATGGCTAGACAAGCTCACAGGTTCACCAACAATGCATTAGTGTACCTATTTTTCCACATCCCCTCCAGCATTTGTCATTTTCCTTTTCTATCATGTTAGTTAATCTGACAGGTGTGAGGTGGTACCTCAGAATTGTTTTAATTTGCATTTCTCTAATCAACAGTAATTTAGAGCATTTTTTCATATGTTTTTGGTGAGAGAGCTCCCACAAAAGGTCCCTTACTAACAAGTAATAGTGGAGAAGCTAGTTGCATCTAATGAATCAGATCAATGAGAAAAACTATGCACCTAAAATAAATAAAAAAGCAAATGGAAAATTATTTCACATAACAGATGTGGTATTCAACAGTACCCGAGCGTTCCCCCAATAGAAAGAAAGCTCCTTGAGAGTAGGACATGTCTCCCTTTCATATTTATGTTTCAAGCATGAGGCACAAAACTGATAATAAATGCTTCTTTTTGAATTTTTATTTATCATCATCAAACTCTAGTTTGTATGTTCAATATTATAGCTATTTAAAATCATCATTTCTCATTTGCTATTTATTAAAGTATTCCTCAGCTTATAAGTTAATATATTCTAATAGGTATTTATAATGTTTTCAGTTTGTATGGCTGGAGTGGAGACAGGGAAAAAATAAACACTGCAAGAGAAGGGTAGATTTTCTGGAATGAAATACTAGTTGAGAACAGAGAGCAGATACAAGAAAATATCCTAAAGCACCAAGCCTAAATCTATTGCTATTCACATTCACTCACCCCTAACCTAAATATTTCTCCCCTAAAGCTCACTAACTGTTGTATTCTTTCTAAATTTTGAAATATAATAAAAATGGTTTGGGTTGAAAGAAAACTAAAGTCCTATAATCTTTACCCTTATGCTTTGCTCTCTGACCAGGTTCCCTATGAAGAATTTAACTCTTGAACTCAGCTTCAGTTTCTTCTATGTGAATGACTATCAAATTTGAATCTGGAACACTGGAATTTATACAATTCTCTTAGAACTATGTAAAAACTTGCTATAAAAATGACACAACTGATTTTGGTAAAATTTAACTTCTAACAGAAAAAGATAAATAATTTAGTGAAATCTGTCCCAAAGGATCATAATTCCCAAATAGTACAAAGCTTCTTGGGCAGCTAAGTGACAGAGTAGATAGAGTACCAGGCATGGAGTCAGAAAGACTTATCTTCCTGAGTTCAAATCTGGCTTCAGACTCTTACTAGCTGTGTCATCATGGGCAAGTCACTTAGCTGTCTGCCTCAGTTTCCTCATTTGCAAAATGAGCTAGAGAAGGAAAAGGCAAATCACTTCAGTATCTTTGCCAAGAAAACTCTAGACAGGGTCAACAAAGGGTTGGATGTGACTGAAAAACACTGAACAACAAAATTTCTTATAGAACTCTAACATGGAAATGTACCGTGAAGGTCAAAAGAGGATTGGAGAAAACCTCTTGAGTGTTCTGGGTATGGCTGTTCTTGAAATAGACTGTCACTACTCGATATGTGTGTGTTCCTCATGCCTGAAGCCCCACTTTTGTTTCTACTTACCAAAGCAAAACCCCAGGAGCTCCCTGCCTATAAAATCAAAGGTAAAAAGCCAATCAGCTGTATTTAGGCAAGACTCTATCCCTCATATTAAAACTGCTAGTCCTTTTCAACATCCTACCACCCTGATGCATGAAATGATAACCATGAACCTAGAAGTCCCACTCATCAACCTCAACAATGCAGTAAGAACTTTATGTAAACATGCACCAAGTTTACGCAGGTGGGGGGAGGTTAGATAACTGAAAGTGTTGTACAATTTGTCAAATGCAATCCAATCCAGGGTGGCTAGGTGATGCAGTGAATAGAGCACTTGCCCTGGAGTCAGGAGGACCTGAGTTCAAATCCGACCTCTGACACTTAACACAAAAACTAGCCGTGTGACCTTGGGCAAGTCACTGAACCCCAACTGCCCTCCAAAAAGCAAAAAAAAAAAAAAAAAAAAGCAATCCAATCCAACCTCATAATATAGTGGAAAGAGCACTTGATTTGGTCTCACAGAACCCGCCATTTTACTTAGTTTTGCTACATCTCACTTTCCTCATCTGTAAAATACTAGATGGCCTTAAACATCCTTCTAGCTCAATAATCTTATGATCACTCTAGACCTAGATCACTGTCCACCTGAAGTGCCTGTTCAAAACAGATATACTGATAGTCAAGCTCAATGAGAAGTCCATCCAACAGCATAATCATAAGATATGCTTTCTTTATCTATCTACTTTTACTTAACTAGTTTTCTCTATCTATCTTTATCTATCTAGTTTTCTCGCTATGGATAAGTGGTTGTCCTTATCATTGAGGAGTCTCTCTAAAATGTTACAGAGCTTGATGGCCACCTGCAAATAGCATCTAGAGAATCTCAACAATTACAGGTAATCTGTTTATTTGGCTTGTGCACTAGAAGGCCTCCATAACAGCAGCAAACCACCTATCAATAATGAGGTTACTGAACAAAGTTGTCAAATATATCAAGGTCTCTTGTTAGGTCTATCAAGGAATCTTGTATGATTCTGGCATGCACCTAGGACACACCTTGACGAAGAAGAACTGTTAAGGCAGAATTTTATTGCACTGAATCAAATGCCCTCATATAGTCAATAAATGATTAATACAATAGGTCTTGTAAATCTATGCACCTTTTAAACAATTCGTAACTACTCAAAAATGTGGTCTATAACAAAATAGTATTTAAGAAAGCCTACCTTTACCCTATACAGATTTAGATTTTTCTCACAAGGATTTTGGAAAGATGAGGTAATAAGCATTTAGATGAATAGTTACTGGTGTCAGCCCACAATTTTTTTCAAATTATTTAGGAGACCTTCCTCTTTCTGGGATCTTGAGAACTGATCATGATTTCCAAATTTTGTCACCTCTAGAAAGTGCCTCATTTATGTGGACCTGGTCCTATGCAGTAGGTTTTTCCCATTTTTACTTTCCTCAGAAATATCTCAACTTCCCTCTAGCAACACAACTGAAAGAGTGGTTAAAAAAATCAGTTCAAATATGGTGGACTTCCACTATCTCTTGATGGTGATGAGAGTTTGCTATAAAATATTTTACAGATCTCTTCCACTTTTTATTGTTATCTTCCTTCTAGCTTCATCCTTTGATGTCCTTGGGATAATATATCTAGCTGAGATTCTCAAAAAAGTTTTCTTTAAACCCGCTTTCCAGGCACTAAGAGCCACCAGCAGAGTTATTTGGTAAAGGTTGTGTCCAAATAGTCCAGTCTTAAAAGAAACATTCATGAAATGTAGGTGTGATTCTTTATCATAGTTTGTAAGGCTTGGAGTCTCTCCATTCTTTACTCCTCAGCCATATTTTCAAGCGTTTTTTGCCATCATCTTCTATGTTCATCTTTGAATTCAATAATCAAGTATCTAAGAGTATGCTGATTTAATTCTGGAAAGTCTTACTAAGATCTTACCTCTCCATTCTCTATAATACCCGTTGGCACATAAGCTACAATTATTTTCATGGTACTCTTTTTTAGATTAAATTTTATTATTTTTAAATCTGGAAAAATTAGTTTTCTTTCCTTCTCACCTCAACTGCTCCCAATGAGAATGAAAGAAAAAAATGCACTTATAAACACGTACAGTTAAGCAAAACAAATTTCTGCATTGGCTGCAGTGCTTATACTCTGCACTCTGAGCCCTTCACCTCTCTCTAAGGAGGCGGGGTCATGTTTATCATTATGCCTTTAGAATCATGGGTGGTTGTTCTGATCAGTTGCTAATTCTTTCAAAGTTATTTGTCTATCATTATACTCTTTTTTGTAATACAAATCATGAGCACTATGATATGAGGAGACTACACAATCCTGTGGCTGGTTTTTTTTTTTGTTTTTACACACACTACAGAACCAACTCTGTTAACTCTATTATTAATAGTCATAGTTCCATTCAGCTACAAGTTCCTTCTGTCTTCTACTTTCATTTATTGTGAAAATGGCAAGATTGATGTGATTTAGTTCCTCTAGCAGCATAGCTACTCACTGATTACTGGACAATTTAGAGTACCAACAACTGAGTTAATGTATATTATACATGTGTATTCCATGTATGTATCACATATGGATACGTGTGTACAACTTTCTGTACCACTCTGTTCTGACCACTATAGAAAAAAACAAAAGAGTGCTAGTCAAACCAAACTGAAGGTCATTTTTTCTATCTGTTTCATGAGGTTACTATGGGCAAAGAAATAACCAGAACCAGAATAAAACAATGTACCTGATGACGGCAATAAGGTTAAGTACTGGGAAAAATTTTAAACTAAAAACTATATAAACATACCTTTCCCCAAAGAAAAGCTATGAAAATGGGCCTCACTTGCTTTTTATAGAAGTCAGGGGAGGTTCTGGTTATTTCAGTTTTCATCATTTCATTTAACTTTTCTGTAGTCTGATCCTCAGTTTTTCCTCATCTGTAAAACTGGGAATAATAATATCCATATTATCTGCCTTACAAGGTTGTTGTGGAGCTCCAGTGAGATGGCATACGTAAAGATATTGGAAATTTTAAAACACAGTAGAAACATCATTTGTTAACAAGGACATAAGCAGAATAATATTGTCAACAAACTTTATAGAAATATTTGACTTGGTTATGAAGCCACTTGGATAATTTGCACAAATAAGTTGATTCTTTAAGAATAACTTGAAACATATTTCCTTCTATTCTTTTTATACATGTTCTCATCATTTTCAAGTTAACAAATGTTTCTTTTGCTATAATTTATTTTTAATGAAGTTATATGTTATATTAATATCATAGATCACAAAATTATATATTCTGTATTTTCTTATGTGAAAAAACTTAAAATTCTGAACTTATCAAATTTGTTATATACCCTACTATATAGATACCCTACTATATAATTTCTGTAACTTCTTCCTTTTGTATACTTTGAACCTAAAATTAATTAAAAGCTCCAAGTTTTTCCACATAAGCAGCAAAGTCTTAGAAAGAGGAGGTAAAAGGGTTGCAACCAAAAATGATGGCTATCATTTGCATGTATGAGTCACTTGTAAGTTGGTAACCATTTTCAGAGGTTTTATGTTCTTAATATTTTCCAGAAAACCATCATAGCTATTTTCCTTCATGAATTTTTCCTATAGAAATCTAGGTTATGCCTTTCCTAAAGCAGGTTGACTGTAAATAGAGACCCTTAATAAGAAGACATAAACAAGGTCTGACAGATTCAGTGCAGCTCAGTAATTTTCCATTATAACCCAAGGTGTTAAGACATTGAGGCTGAAAGACATTGCAACCCGCTACAACTCTGCTTTAGCACTCTATCTTGGTTTCTATGGAGATCATTTATCATGAGGGCAATGTCTGTAGGTTGAGAAACCTGAAAACAGGTCATCACTAAATGTTCATACACTGTTCAATCTTCATTATTACCAAACCAGATCTGAAATTCAAAAATAAATTAAAGATATACTATGCAAGCAACATAGCTAAATCCAGATAAATTCATCTTAATTCTAGTTCATCACAAGACACTGCTGATTTGAATTGGTTTCAAGTACTTATTAACATCATCAGTACACAAAGGAAAATATTCTTAGACAAGGTAACTAAAAACTCAGGATTTCATTTGTATCATAACAGCTTTATAGTCTTTGTTCCAAAAAAAACATTCAGATTATCCACATAAAGTGTGATATTCATTACAAACATTATAGAATTCTTTAGGAGTATAGTTTATTGAATAGTTTCCTTCTGTAAAAATTATATACAATCAGAGCCCTAAATCATAAATTCAAAAGATACTAGCTAAATTTTAAAACTCATCTTGTCTGCCATCTCCTAGTTTAAACAGATCAACTGTCTGATTTAATTTTACATTTTTGTATCTTAAGCAACTGTAATGGTAATGGGAATCTGAAGATCTTCCCTGCCCCTTTGTCATAGGATTGTGGCTGAACATTTGGATGAATTAAAGCTATATGACGTACAGCTTACCCACTACATTGATAATATTATGATACAGGGGAAAAAATGTAAAAAAAGTGGAGAAGAGTTTTAGTTTTTAATTGAGCACATGAAAAGCAAAGGGTGGGAAATTAACCTTGCAGGCTGAGAAAAGATTCAAGCACCAGCTCAAAATGTAAAATTTTGAGGTATACAATGTAATAAGGGGCAGCAAGAGATTCTTCCACAAGCCCGACAAAAGATTCAGGATTTTCCTATCCCCACCAATAAGAAAGAGGCCCAAAAGTTTATAGGATTATGTGGATATTGATGACAAAACATACCACATCTGGGACACATTTTGAAACCCTTATATAAAGTTACTCAGAAGAAATATGAATTTGATTGAGGACTTGAGCAGAGTAAAGCTTTCAAAGAAGCCAAGGCTCCTATACAATTAGTCCTAGATTTATGCCCTATGCTAAATGGCCCAGTTGAATTGCAAGTAACTGTACAGGACAATTATGCAAACCGAAGTTTATGGCAGAAACAACAAAGATAAAATGTATCTTTAGGATTTTGGTCTAGGAAACTTCATCTGAAGTTGAATATACACCAATTGAAAAGCAGTTGTTAGCTGCATATTGGGCTTTGGTAGAGACTGAACAACTGACTCTGGGCCATAAAGTGATATTAAGGCCTGGAATCCTGATTATGACCTGGGTAAAGAGTATCCCAGCTTCTCACAGAATTGGACATGCACAAGAGGCCCACATAATTAAATGGAAATGGTATATGCAAAATAGAGCTAAAATAGGCAAAAGTGGAGTTTCTGCTCTACATGAATCTATAGCAAGCATTGATACTGAGAGAAACGATACATCCCCTGAACCAAAGCAAGAGTTGGTACAGTCCTTCACAAAATGGAATGATGTATATGATGGACTGACTGAAGAAGAGAAGAAACATGCATGGTTTAACTGATGGGACAGCAAAATATTTGGGCCATAAAAGACATTGGAAAGTAGTTGCCTATAACCCATGTACTAGGTGGGCTTTGGAAAGTACTGAGATATGCAGAAGTAGTCAATATGCTGAACTTATGGCAGTACATCAAGCCATCAAAACAGAACAAGGAAGACAGTGTCATATATTTACTGATTCATGGGTGGTAGCTAATGGGTTAGCTACATGGATGCCCATGTGAAAAATCAAAATTAGGACATTCATGGTAAACAAGTCTAGGGCAAAAAATTATGGGAAAATATATGGGACATGTCTTTGGGTACTATTTTGTCAGTTTTTCATGTAGAAGCTCATGTGGCCACCACTCCAGAAGGTGAGTACAATGCACAAGCTGATCGACTAGCAAAGATTGCTACTCAATATATTATTCCTACTCTGATACCAACTGATGATCCAGTTCTAGCAAAATGGGTCCATCAAACAGCCGGTAATTTAGGGGTCCAGGTCACACACCAGTAGGCACAAGACTGAGGTATTAGTATCTCTCATTCATTATTAAAACAGATAACAGAGGAATGTCATATATGTCCACTGGAAAAGGAACAAACTGTTCCTCAGGTAGTAACTGGAGAGATAGCAAGGGGAAAAGTCCCAGCCCAAATCTGGCAAATAGATTATATTAGTCCTCTATCACAAGATAAAGGATGCAAATTTATATGTACTTGTGTTGACACCTATTCAGGTATACTAGTGGTTTGTCCTTATAAGAATGCAACCCAGAAAAACACCTGTAAAACCCTAGGTCTCATAAACCTATATATTATGGAACCCCAAAACAGATTCAAGGTGACAATGGGTCACATTTCAAAGGTAATGAAATCAAGAGATATTGCATATTAAACAATGTAGTATAGTTACATCATATTCCATATTATCCACAAGCATCTTGGTTAACTGAAAGAATAAATCGATTGTTGAAAGAACAGTTAAGGAAGTTAAGTTCGAATAATTTGTATCAACATTGGAAAGATAATTTCCTCACTGCCTCATGTAATTTGAATAACAGACCACTGGAAGGAAGTACACCTCTAACTAGAATGATGACCCCTGAATCTGCAAATTACAAAACACAAGATTCCAAATACTGAGTATTGACTGTGAGGAAAGATGTCCCAGCAACCACATTCAGGAACATCTGGTTTGACAGGATATAATTTACATTGTTTAGAGGATTTTTGGTTGGATAGAAAAGAAATAAGAAATATCTCTACTTGAATATGCATGAGGATCTCTAAAAATTATTTTGGATGGATATTACTTAAATCAGGTTTAGCAGCTCAAGTAACACATATATTCTAATTATCAAGGAGAAATTATTGTGACATTCAAAAATTTGGGTGAAGAACCCATACAGTTTTGTAAATATGTAAAAATGATAGAATAGTTCAAGTGTATTATTCCTTATAAAACAATACCCCTTGTGAAAACTGACCCTCCTTCTGAAATAACTATCAGAGAAACTGAGGGTTTGGTTCTACTGATAGAATAAAATTGGGAGCTAAATTATGGGTAAAGAGGAAGCCAGATGGTGTTCAAAAGGCTATGGAGATTATTGCACAGGGGAAAGACAATACTGTAATTGTTGTTTATTCAGGAGAAGATGATTGCCAAATCATAACCTTAACTCATATATTCTACCATGAATGAGCCTATGATAGCAAGTTTATGGACTCCAGAAGCACGCTTGACCCTATATTTGTCTCTTTTTGGCTTTTTGAGTTAAACTTGTTTGAGAGATTTGTTTCCTGCAGGCTTAATACCCCCCACCTGCAGATGCCTGATATAGCTTAAGTCAGATGTTGTAATAGCAAGCAAAGGAGTACTCAGCCCCTTTTTTTAGTTCTTCAAGTGCCTTTGAGCCTCAAATGTGATTATATCAAGTCTATGTTAGAAACAGAACCGTGAAGCCCACAGTGGGAGGAACTTGCCAAAGACCAGAACAGAAAGGATGTAAGAGGAGGGCAGAATAGGAAGGAGTTGATGATATAAAAGTTCAGGCACAGGTGGGACTGAGCAGAACTGGGAAGAAGAATGGCTGTGGTGCTGGCACTCTGTCTGTCTGTGCTGATGTTACTTTGTCAGACCTGT
Organism: Pseudochirops corinnae; assembly: GCA_028646515.1. Classification (NCBI taxonomy): domain Eukaryota; kingdom Metazoa; phylum Chordata; class Mammalia; order Diprotodontia; family Pseudocheiridae; genus Pseudochirops; species Pseudochirops corinnae. The sequence continues at coordinate 243,756,652 of CM053588.1, forward strand.
CTGCTGATAGAGGATGTCAATGCTGTTACAGAAGCCCTGGGACCTTACTGCTGGTTCAGAAGCCCTGAAACAGGACTTTCTTGTTGTCTATTTACAAAAATCCTGAAGGACAATTTTACTGATGTTTTCAGAAGTTCTGCAACTTTACTTATTATTTGTGTAGATTTCTCAGACAGAGATCCTGTCTGCTGGTCTGTGTTGATTTCACAGGCAGAAAATGAACTGATAATAGTGCTGGCAATGTGTGTGAACATTTTTGTAACTCTGCTAAACTTGATGTGTGGAGTTGCACCAGGAGCTGGATGCCGCCTACCTGAGAATCCACGTGATGGTTGGGTGAATTCAGACAAGAGCTGGGAGCATGGAAGAGGAACCATGGACTTTGGGAGTCAAGTCAAGATGAAAGGCCCTTTCCTTGGGTACACAGTGCTGACTGACAAGATCATGATTTACTGTGACCTAGGGGCGGGAGAACTTTGTACTTTGTATTTTGTACTCCTTAAAGATGATTGCTCCTGAAGAATGACTGAGTTAAAGATGATTGGAAGCCAGTCTCCAATTAAGATGAAAGAAGACTTTAGATGGGTACTTTATATTGATTAATTCAGATTGTGACTTACTGAATAAGTAAGTTTTGTTTAAGAACATGTGGCCACTTCAGTAGTAAGTTGTTACATTATATTGTTGTGAATGTTGAACTTTGGTTTCTGAGAATGTTTTGCTTTAGTTTACTGCTGAATAAATAGAGTTCACTATACTATGTGATCAGAACCTTCAAGCTACTCACAGCAGCAATCCTCAAGAGAGCTGCTCATGCTTGGCTTTACAGACGTAACAAAAACAACAATGACAACAAAAACATCATCATCATCATCTCCTTTATACAGTGCTTTAAGATTTACCAATACAATTTACAAATTTTAATTCATTTGAAACACACAATATCTGTGAGGTAGATGCGTCTATTATCCCCATTTTATAGATGAGAAAACAAAGACAAGTAGCTGAGTGACTTGTCCAGGGAAACACATATAGTATCTAAGGCAAGATTCAAACTTCCTGACTCTAAGCCCAGCACTCTCTTCACTAACCTAACAAGTTGCCTATAGAGAATGAAAGTGAATTTCTCCATCTGGATAATGAAATAATACATTTTTCCTAATTATTACAGAGATGTCAGAAAAATACATTCATATTTACACATTACTTGATTTGGGTTACAGCTGTCTTCACTCTGTAAGCAGAGTTCTACCATGGCAAAGAGCTCAAAAGGCAAGTAATTGGCTGGCAACATGAGCAAGCAGAAGAAGCACAACCAGACCACAGAATCCTTTTTTGGGGACAAAAAAGATCAAAACATGGGACCAGAAGAAGTCAACAAAGGCAAAACTCCTGCAGCAAAAGCTTCCAAGAAAAATATGAACTTGTCATAGGCCATGGAGGAGCTCAAGAAGGGTTTTGAAAATCAAGTAAGAGAAGTGGAGGAAAAATTGGGAAGAGAAATGAGAAGGATGCAAGAAAATCATGAAAAGAGAGTCAACAACCTGGCTGAAGAAAATAACACCTTGAACAACAGACTAACTCAAATGGCAAAAGAGGCTCAAAAAAGCCAATGAGAAGAAGAATGCCTTAAAAAGCTGAATTGTCTAGATGGAAAAGGAATTTCAAAAACTCAATGAAGAGAATAATTCCTTCAAAATTAGACTGGAGCAAATGGAAGCTAATGATTTTATGAGAAATCAAGATATTGTAAAACAGATCCAAACAAATGAAAAAATAGAAGGCAATGTGAAATATCTCACTGGAAAAACCATTGACCTGGAAAATAGATCCAGGAGAGATAATTTAAAAATTATTGGACTATCTGGAAGCCAGGATCAAAAAAATAACCTATAAATCATCATTCAAGAAATTCTCAAGGAAAATTGCCCTGATATTCTAGAACCAGAGGTTAAAATAGAAATGGAAAGAATTCATCAATTGCCTCTTGAAAAAGATCCCAAAAAGAAAACTCCTAGGAATATCATAGCCAGGTTCTGGAGTTCCCAGATAAAGAAGAAAACATTACAAGCTGTCTGGAAGAAACAATTTGAGTACTGTGGAAACACAATCAGGACACCACAAGATCTAACAGCTTCTATATTAAGGGATCAAAGGGCTTGGAATATGATATTCTGGAGGTCAAAGGAGTGAGGATTAAAACCAAGAATCATCTATCCAGCAAAACTGAGTATAATGGTTCAGGGGAAAATATGGTCATTCAGTGAAATAGAGGACTTTCAAGTATTCTTGATGAAAAAAACCAGAGCTGAACAGAAAATCTGAGCAAGAGAACATGAGAAGGTAAACAGGAAAAAGAAATCCTAAGGAACTTATTCAAGTTCAACTAATTTACATTCCTACATGGAAAAATGGTTATTGTAACTCATGAGACTTTTCTCAGTATGAAGATGGTCAAAGGGAATATATATGTATATGTACATATATATGTATATATATGTTTATATAGGAGGATATATGTATGTATAAATATATATGTCAGTATGTGTATATATGTGTACGTGTATACATAGAGGGCACAGGATTGGTTGAATAGGAAGGGATGATATTTAAAAAATAAAATTAAGAGGTGAGAGAGGAATATAATGAGAGGAGATAGAGAGGGAAAGAATAGGATAAATTATCTCACATAAAAGAGGCAAGAGAAAACTGTTACAGTGGAGGCAAAGAGCAGGAAGGTGAAAAGGAATGGGACAACGTTACTCTCATTGAATTTGGCTTAAAGAGGGAATAACATACACACTCTTTGGGTATCTTACCCTACAGGAAAGTAGGGGGAAGAGAATAAGAGTGGGGATGATAGAAGGGAGGGCAGATTAGGGGGAGGGTGGTTAGAAGCACACACTTTTGAAAAGGGACAGGGTCGAAGGAAAAAATAGAATAAGCGGGGGGCAGAAAAGGATAGAGGGAAATATAGTTAGTCTTTCACAACATATGGAAATGTTTTGTGTAACTACACACGTACAACCTATACTGAACTGCTTATCTCCACAGTGGGGATGGGTGAGGAGGGAAGAAGGGAAAGAACTGGAAATCAAAGTTTTAAAAACAAATATTTAAAAAAATTGGTTTTTTACATGCTACTGGGAAATAAGATATACAGGCACTGGGGGATAGAAATCCATCTTGCCCTACTAGAAAGTGAAAGGGGGGGTGGGGGAGGATATAAGAGAGAGGAGATTAGGGGAAGGGGTATTCAGTATTCAGTAGGCTTGCTACTTTGGGGTAAGGGTAGAAGAAAGATGGGGAGAAAATCTGTAACTCGAAATCTTGTGGAAATGAATGTTGAAAACGAAAAATAAATAGAAAATAAATAAATATAAATAATAAAAATATACAAAATATATAAAATAAATTAAAATAAAAATAAATAAATATTTTTTTAAATAGCAAACACTTCTACAAAATTAGGACTTTTCAAAGGGTTACAAAATTACTTACAACTACAGCTAAGACTTTTTCTTCAAAAATGCAAATTATCTTTAGCATGGTAAAGGTAGAGTTACTTCAGCCATACATCAATAAAAACTGCAAATTGTATTTTCTATAGAGTCCTTAATTTCAAAAATACACACCTAGTACTTAATATACTCCCTAATCACTACAAGGTGATCTTTAGTATATTGGCCCATGGGAAGAGAAAGGACACAAGTAGTTAAGTAGTTTTCCAATAATTCAATCTCTGGTTTGTAAATAGGAAACAGGTCTTTATGATTACAGGTCCCATAGCTCACTAGACCACTCTTATTATTATTGATTGTTTTAGGTAATAATCAACAAATTAAAGGTTTCATCATCTATATTTACTAAATTATAATTAATCCCTACTTCACAGGATTGTTGAAAGGATGCCAAGAGTTTTGTACATTTCAGAACACTATATAAATGACAATTATTATTGTTGATATTGTATCTTTTATACACTTAACTCAGATCTTTAAGGACAACAGAATGGAAGAGTCAAAGTAGAACAAATGCCAGATTCGTCAGCCGTATCATTACAATTAAAGTTAAATTATGCCCTGAAGTTAACTGATAAATTTGGGATATGAAGATGGTGAATCCAGAAAAATCAGAACAAAATAGTAATAAATAAAACCCATAAAATAATGATTACTTTCAATTCTATTTATCTAAAATTTAATATGCCTGCAATCGCAATTGAAATACGTGTCACACATTTTTTTAAGTTTAAAATGTATTACCTCTCTTCTTTGTCCAAAGTCTTCTTCTCTGCTGAACTGGTCTTTTTTGGTGGTACAGGAGGGGTCACTTTCCTACATATTTCTTCAATGATGCGCTTGTTCAATCTGCTTTGCAATGCAGCTTTTAACAAAATTCTTTCTACTGCAGTCATGCCATCTCCATGACAGTATTTTGGAATTTCTGGTTGGATTAAAATTTCTAGATCATCTAACCAGGGAGGATAATAAGAGTTTTGTTTTCCTGAGAGTTTGTGGTGAAGTTTAATTAACAAAGATAATATACTTTCTTTGATTTCCAAAATAGCTGTAGTTAACTGTGGAGCTGAACCAGGAGCAGACCATTTACTCGATGTTTTGGGACGAACCACCTGATTTGCTTCACCACTATTACGATTAATGATCTCCTGAAATTTCTTTCTACGTTCTGCTACTAAGCTGAAAACTTGAGCTGTACCTGAATTCTACCACAAAAAAAAGAGGAAAAAGAGCAAGATAAATTATTCAGCAATCAATTTTTAAAGCATCAATTTTAACTTTTAAAGGAAATTCTAAGTATTTGAAAGTATACTAATTATTACAAATATTTTCATGTTCCAAAGAAATTTCATTGTTTCATTCTAAGTATAAACAAAAAAAGAACATATGCTCCAAAGAACAGATAGATATTGTGTGTCCAAAACACTAATTTTTTAACCTTTTCTGCAATACATGTTTACACACAAAAATTTTAGTTATGCTGACTATGACTTTGCCTTTATCTATTTCTCCTGAAACAATATGTGGTCCTTGACATGCAGCTCTCAAACATATTTAATTCCCAATAAAATGTTAGAAAGTGATTCACTTCAATAAGTCATCTACAAAAAGAGATCAATGACTAGGTTCATAATTATGAGGGAGAAAATCAATCTCAAAGTTTTTGAAGGTTGCATCTTATTTAAACATTTAAATTGTGGATTATTTTAAGCCAAATTTTCAAAACACTTCTTTCATCCAAACTTTTTCTGTCTTGAAATTTCCAGGGCACCCTTAAATAGACTACCATTTCCAAACTAGTTCTTGAATGTTTCAAACGCAATTATTAGATTTTTGTTCAATCTATTTTGGGAGTAATAATAACTCTAATAGAAGCTCAAACCAACTGTAGCAACTGAATAAAATGTCACATCAGGAAATCTGCTAGTAAAACTGGCAAAGACAGATATCTAGTTCCCTTCTATTTGGTGTCATTTATGTGTATGGAAAGAAAAATGAAAGAGGCCCTTGCCCTTACATCAATTTATTCTCTATTTTTACTTTCCATAATTTAGACAAGAGTGATAATAAGCTTTCTGTCATTTGTGTAATTGATCTTTAGCAATAACAGCTAACATTTGTAAGGCATTTTACAGTTTGTATCTGATCCTTTCAAATAACCCCATGAGGAAAATACCATTATTACTACAAATTTAGAGGGTTTAATCAATAAAATAGGTTTTGTCTAACCTTTCTATAGACAAGAATGTAAACTGATAAGTGTGATCTCTGGGATGATGTCATTTAGTTTCTACAGCCTCTAAATCTCTACCTCGGTTGTAACTACCACCAGAGGGAGCTTCCAATAAATTCACTACCAATATGAAGAAAAAAAAAACAGGCACCTTTCTCTACAGTTATCAGTTATCAAGAATCTTGCATCCTTTACTTATTACTAGAAGATTAATATGTCTTACAATTTGGAATTTCTTAGATTTCAGAATTTTTAAAGACAACATATCTAATATCAACACTGATTAACTGCAAGATTTAGCAAATGTTAAACTGGAAAAAATACTATGGGTAATTACGCCCAATACTATTTAAAGTAGTAATTTAGTCAACAAGAAGGATGAAAAATATTGTCTACTTAGTGCAACAAATTATTACTTTTTATTTAAAGGGCTAATATTTTTTAACTATTTTTCTAGATCATTTGACTCATCTCAAAAGGTTCGAACTAATTCTACATTAAAACCAAAATTAATTCTTAAGACTTATTTTCTATTAAGATACAAGGTGGCTCAAAGGAATGTTTTTAGTGCTAACATAAAATAAAGGCTATTCCAAAGTTACTTGAAGTTGTAATATGTTAAGTCATAATAGATATTATTTTTCATAGTACTCTTCCAAAAAATATATACTCTCCTTAGAATAAATAACAGACTTAAGCTATCTCGATATGTAACCATAAGCAAATGTTTTGGTCATAGAATCAAAAATCTATAGCTGTAAAAGACCTTGCGGGTCATATAATCCAACCCCTTTCTTTTTATGGATAAAGACACAGGGGTAGGGGTGGCTAGGTGGTACGGTGAGTAGAGCACCAGCCCTGGAGTCAGGAGGACCCGAATTCAAATCTGACCTCAAACACTTGACATACTTACTAGCCGTGTAACTTTGAGCAAGTCACTTAACCCCAATTGCCCTCCAAAAAGCAAAAAAAGAAAGAAAAGAAAAGAAAAGAAAAGAAAAGAAAAGAAAAGAAAAGAAAGAAAGAAAGAAAGAAAGAAAGAAAGAAAGAAAGACAGACAGAAAGAAAGAAACGGGGCAGCTAGGTGGCACAGTGAATAGAACACCAGCCCTTAAGTCAGGAGGACCTGAGTTCAAATCTGGCCTCAGACACTTAACACTTACTAGCCATGTGACCTTTGACAAGTCATTCAACCCCAAATGCCCTGCCTTCCCCCCTCCAAAAAGAAAAAAAAGAAAAGAAAAAAGAAACAGAAACAGAATGAGAGAAGTAATTTGCCCATAATCACACGACCAGTAAGTGTCAGAAACAGGGCTTGAACACTTAACTTGTCTTCCTGGCTCTAAAGGCTCCTCTACCAACTACAGCATATGACCTCTCTGGCAAAATAAACTACCAAATAATTCCAAAGTCTGTTATCTCCCTGAGTATTTTAAAAACTCAAACATAATGTTCATGATCTGGTCCTTGGGGACAATTTGACGCCCAATCTGGTACATTCAACTGACAACAGCTTTTTCAATTGAATTTCAGTCTTATGGGACTAACAGCTCCTCTTCCTATTATCTGAATGTTCTCATATATTAATCAAATGGAAAAACAACAACAACAAAGCCAGTCCTGCTCTCAAATAGCAAATGAATGTTTTTTGTGAATGGACAATTCTACACAATGTAAACTTTCAATTCAATGTTCCCTTATCCGAGTAAATTCTAGAGGCTGAGAACACTTAAGTATCTAAAATACTAAAAGTCCTAGGGTAAGATCTTTTTCCCACTATTGTCTTTTTAATTAAATACTGCATGCAAAAACTTAATTGTTCTTTCATTTAAAAATGTTCAAATGTAGTAATTATCCAACTCATTATCAATCATTTAAAGCTTAATTTTACTCAAAGTTCAATTGACCTCCCAAAGAGGCAAAATAACTTATTAGTAATTTCAAACAGGCATGCTACAAGAAATTAAAGGATAAGTTTATTCAGAATTAGGAAACTATACATTCAATCTTTTTAAAGATGTTAGTAATGTCTGAAATTATCTTTTATTTTTAAAGGCCCAAAAGCAAAGCAAGCCTAAAATTGTTTCACTATTCCACTAGCACTAACAGAAAAACCCTAGACAAATGTCATACTGTTCAGTGTTATTTTAAAATTCAATAATGTGAAGTTATCTCTAAAATATGAAAACCTACAAATTAAAACATTTAAAAAGAAAAAAGTGTTTAGCCTGTATTAAGAAAATGGAAAGTTCACAGAACTTTTTCATTTCCACTTAAAGTCATGTTGCTAGTTAATGCAAAAAGCATACAAAACTACCTCTCTTTGAAGGACTTTAGGCCGTCTTGAACTCTGGCAATTGAAGGAAAAAAATTCGTGAGAAAGGACAATGTGATAGGTGTTTGTGGAATGAAAAGCAATACAGAGATAAAGGCAAGCATATTTTCTCTCATAGTATAATAGCAGGATGAGAGAGAAAATCTACTAGCTCCATGACACAAGACAAAGCATCAACTACATATCACTGAATTTACACTTACTTGTGTAGAAGCAAAGCTATCAGAGCTAGTACTTGCAGGTGGCTCTCTCTTCACTTCTGGAGCTGTCTCTGGAACCCTTACTCTCACATAATTTATAAAGTGCCTCATGTTGGATACTAAGTTACTACCAGGAAACCAACTGTCATGGCAGCGTTCTTGTCCACCCACAGGTTCCTAAAACATAAATATTAAAATCAGGCAGAATGAAGATGCAAAGAAATTGGCCAAGACAATTAACAAAATGGATAATCAGTTGTTGGCTTCCTGAAGATCTATTAAAAAGCATTTTAAAATGTTTATCCATTTCAAACATCAAACAATACTGTGTCACAAAGACAACCACCTGCCTGTACTTCTCCAGACTTTTCCATCATGTCCCAGTGACCTCTTCAACCTGAAGATCATTTCAGTCTTGAAACATACCTCGTCAGTACTCTTTGTTCCTCCTTCCTTCCGACTGGAGGATGGAGAGCTTCTTCCAATACCTCCATTTAAGGAAGGTTTCGAGCCAGCCATCTCTTCAGCTGCCACCAGGCTGGACTCTCCTGGACATCCATCATGCCCCTGCACCAGGTACCTTCCCACTGCTTTTCAGATTCCTCTTTTGTTTTCTTTCACCACTGGATTATAAGCCCCTTCAAGGAAGGGACTGTATTTTGCCTTTCTTTGTATCCCAGACATTTAGCACAGTGCTTGGCAAATAATAGTCACTCAATAAATACTTTCTGACTGACCACTGTGTATGTATATACATATGGATATAGAAGTGAAGACTGAAATTAGAATCAAGAAGACCTTGATTCACCATGTACAAGTCATTTAATCTCAGAGCCTCAGGAAACTTTCAAATTCTCCAGAAGTTAAAGACAAGTTGCCTATCCACATTAGTGATGAGAGTTACCATACAACTCTTTGAACCAATGAAGTCATAGGTCCAACAAAAACAAAATTGAAAAATTGAAAACACCATAAATATTACTCTAAAACGTAACTATGGCTGACAACTCAAATATATATACAAATCTTACTAATTACGAAAAATGGACCACTCTATATTGGTCAAAAATCTAAATTATGTAATAAAAGAGAAATTACAGTTTATTACTTCTGAATACATATAACAACTCAACCTAGGCTAACCAAATGTTAACTAATATAACTTGAGAAGGCCTATTTTCTTAATAGTTAAGCATTTTTTCATTCAAGAAAGCATTTATTAAGTATCTACTAAATGCTAGGCACTATATTATGGACTAGAGATATAAAAAAGATAAAACCAAAACAATTTCTTACCCTCAAGGAACTTACATTCTTAGACAACAAAAAGTATGTATGGAAGTACATATAAAATATATGCAAAGCACAAATAAAAGGTAATCCTAGCGGGGAAGGCACTCACTTGTAGTTGGAAAAATGAGGAAAAGCTTAATACAAAAAGAAGAACTAGAGATAAATCTTAAAGAAAATCAGGGATTCGAAAATGGAGGAGAGGAAAAGAAAGCATTTTAAGTATAGAAGAAAGCCAGTGCAAATATGCAAAGATAGGACATCAAGAATCATATTAGAGGAAGAGGCAAGAAATCAATTTGACTAGAACGCAGAGTATGTGGGGATGGGTAATGCATAGACAGGAAAGGTAGATCGGGACTAGACTGTGAAGAGCTATAAATATCAAACATAATTTGTACTTGATCCTGGAGGCAAATCAGATTCACTGTAATCTACTGAGTAGGAGGTAAGGAAGAGAGGACTGGTTTGATGGCTATATGAAAGATGGATTGGAATGGAGACTTGAGGCAAGGAGACCAATTAAGAAGCTACCATAATGATATAGGCAAAAGGTAAAAAGGGTCTGAATTGTGAGGGGCTTTGTGAAGGAGAGAAAGGGACATATTGAGAAACACTATGAAGAGAGAAACAACAAGAACTGGCAACTTACTTTGGGTTAGGCAGACAGCAAAGTCAAAGATAACACTTTAACTGTCAACCTGCGTGACTAAAAGAATAGTGTTTTTCACAAAAGAAATAGGGAAATTTGAAAGGGGTCAGGGGAGAGAGAATGAGCTCTGTTTTGGGAAATAATTGAGTTTGAGATATCAAGAGAATATCCAGTTCAAAATATTCAACAGATATTTGAATGTGTCATCTAAAATAGTAGAGAGGCCACTGCTGGATACTGGGAGTCATGTGAAAAGAGATGACAACTGAATCCATGGGAGTTAATGAAATCAAGGGAGACAGTACAAAAAGAACAGAAAAGACTAGGACTGAGCTTTGCATTACACTCAGTTAGTGGCAAGATACTGATGATGATACCACAAAGCAGACAGGCTGTCTGAAAGGTAGGAAGAAAGCAATGGTATGAACCAAAGTCAAGATGGCAGAGTTACAGGAAGCACTGTGATGATATCTAGTCCACAAATTCCTCCAAACAGATCTAGAAAATACACCAGATCAAATCCTGATGAGGAAATCAAGAAAATGTCACAATGAGTCGTTTGTCCAGCCCAGCTATGCTGAACTAGATCAGTACAGGGAGATAGACAGGAAGGTCTGAGGACACTGTGGAGAAAGTAGAGAAGAGCATTCCAGTGCCCATGGAGAGACTGTACTCTACAGCAAAAAGAGGTTCCAGATCCATATCAAGCTACCTCAGATGCACACTGGGGCACTGTGATGGGAATAAGGGCAAAGTAGCAGCTTTGTCACGTACTACCCAGTCCAGGTCACAAATTCTAGGTGAGGTAAGGAGACCTGCATATGGAGACAGTGTTCTCAGTAGGGAGACCCTGTGCAGCATACTGAGAAAGGAGGAAGTTCAGATGCCAGCAGGAGTAGTGTGATTTACACTGCAAATTCAAAAGAGGGATCTTCCAGAATTTTGCTCAGTCAGAAGAGAAATAACCAGGGCAGGAATCTTAGACCAAAGGGAACTTACAATTCTGTCATGTTTAACTAACAAAATTTTTTACTTAGCTAATAGGGGCAGAGTTCAGCAATAATATATTCTTAAAGACCCAAACCCAGGTCAGAAACATGCAGAGCTCTGAGAAAGGGTGCAGCTATCAGACTCTGCAACGGATAAGACCAAGTTTGCAAGCACTGAAAGTTAACAAGTCTCCAGCCTGTCTTTGAGATCCTGGAATAACACAACAAAGAAGCAACAAGACCAACCAAGAATTTCCCTCTAGAAGTGCTGCAGAGCCTGTCCCTAATATCAAATACAAAATCAGAAAATAGGTGGAAGAATGGCACCATAATGAGCTATTATGATGGCAAGAACACTCAAAACAGAAACTCAAGAGGATGCCTCCAACACATCCACAAGTAATCAGTGCCTCAGAGAAAAACATCATGGGCACAAACTCAACTAGAATTCCTCAAAGAAATAAAAAATCTTTTTTAAAAAGCATTTACAAATGTTCTCTTACAAAGGGGACCAGAACACTTGAGAAAAAAATGGAAAAGGAATTAATACTTTGCAAGAGGTACAAAACTCTGCCCATGCAACAAACTCCCTGAAAATGAAATGGACCAAACAGAAGACAATAACTTCATGAGGCAACCAGAAATATTCAAATAAAGTCAAAAGGCTAAAAGAGAAGGAAGAAAATGTAGAACATATCTCAGAGCAAAAACAACTTACCTGAGAAGAAAAAATTTGAGAATCATTGGACTATCCTGAAATTCATGACCAAAAAAAGAGCCTAGATATCCAATTTCAAGAAATCTGACCAGATTACTTAGAACCAGAAGGGCAAAGTAGAAATAGAAAGAATACAGTGGTCACTTCCTAAAAGAATATATCCATAATTATGTTAAATGCAATTTCTTTTTCTATCTCTTCCTGCAGTTTTGTTGGCAATATATAGAAGTGCTGATGTTTTATGTGGGTTTATTTTATATCGTGAAACTTTACTGAAATTATTATTTCAACCAATTTTTAGCTGACAATCTAGGATTCTTTATGTAAAGCATAAGGTCATCTATAAAAAAATTAATTTTATTTCTTCTTTGTCTGTGCTTATGCTTCCAATTTCTTGTTTGTCTTGTTGATATAGTTAGCATTTCTAGCACTAATCTGAATAGAAATTAATATCTTTGCTTTACCCCTGTATTTTATTGGAAAGACCTCTAGTTTATCACTATTACATAAGATACTGTGTCTTGATCTTAGACAGATACTATTTATATAAAGAAAGACCTATTTATTCCTGTTTTCTAAACAATAATGTATATTGTATCTTATTGAAAAGCTTTTTCCTATAATTATTTTCTTTTTGAGGGGGGAGGGCAGGGTAATTGGGGTTAAGTGATTTGCCCAAGGTCACACAGCTAGTAAGTGGCAAGTGTGAAGTCAAATTTCAACTCAGGTCCCCTCCTGACTCCAGGGCCAGTGCTCTATTCACTGAGCCACCTAGCTGTCCTAGTCTCCTTGTTAACGTGTTATATAAAATTTTTCTATCAATGCTCATTAAAGATAGTGTTCTATAATTTTCTTTCTCTGTTTAAATTCTTCCTGGGTTTGGTATCAAGACAACATTTGTATTACAGAAGGAATTTGGTAAGTTCCCTTCTTATTTTATTTTTCAAATAGTCATCATTAAATATATAATATCTTTATTATCATTTTGCTTTAAGTATATGAAAGTACTCACTTCTTCATCTGGTTCTTCTTCAGGTGAATTTTCAAGTCCTAATTCAATCAGATACAAAACCATACAGAGGACATGTTCTGACAGATTTTGGTGGTCCATCAAAATCTGTTTTTCAAAAAAGGAAAAAATATACTGTTTTACATATTCCAAATGTCATTATCTCATACCAGTCCTATCAGATGGATAAATAAAGCTATAATTATTTGATGAATGGAAACCCTGAAGCAAAGTGAAAAAGGTTTGCTTGCCCGAGATTGGGTAAAATGTTGACCATTGCAGAAGAATCTAAACCCTTTTCTTTTTTTGCTTTTCATCAATATATATACATGAATAAGACAGTATCCATTAGAAAATTCTACTATATTTTGAAATTCTATACTAAAAAAAACTATTTCAATTCACGATTATATTTGAACAACTCAAAATTATTAGTGTGTTAAAGTAGCTGGGTGAAAAACAATACTGAGGTTAATAATGCAGAAAAGCACACTTTTCAGTTTGGTTCATGCTAATTTACATGTTAATTTTTGTACTCTATCTATATCAGTGGATCTGTGATCTCATTGTGTAAGTACTTCCTCTTCCACTGTAGATCACAACTCATGTATCTGTGCCTTTAAGTTCTGTGAAATTCTTGTCCATGTCTGCATGTAAACATCCCATTAAAGATCTACCTTATTCCCTAAAGGCTTTCCTCTGATATTTTCATCATTTTGTGGGTACCAGAAGTAGTATTTCGGCTGTCACTCTCACTATATGAACAGTCAATTTATTTTCCCATATTGCACATCCCTTATCATATACTGGTAATATGCTTCAGCCTGGTTAAACTATTACATGACTTTGTGCTGCCATCTAAGTCATCTGTAACTCTGATTCATTCTCATAGTGCTCCATGATTAACAACTATATAGCATCACTGGTAGAGTACTGATGCAAAAGTATTTATGGGTTTTGTGGCAAAGAACAGTTCAGGATTACTGAAAATTTTAGACAATTTCCCAAATGTTATGCATCCTCATCTTCTATTCAGTTCTAGATCTTTTTCATTATTCATTTGAAGTAACTGTTCAAGACAGAGATATAAACTGATAAGAGGCAGACAGATTGACTCAATGGGTTACTCATCCAACTCCATCTTAGGCATAAAGTATTCATTTACTGTGTTTTACCAATGAAGATATCTACATCAATCTCTTTCAAATGATTATATCTATTTCACTGAGGAGGTCTAATAACATCGTGAAGACCAACGCAATTTATTAAAAATTATCTTTAAACTATCATTTGGAGAACTTTATAGGAAATTCTATAAGAAAAGAAACTAAAAGAAATTCATGTTTATTTGGACTTTGCAATAGATATCCTCCAACACACAATTTGAACACCTTAAATAAACATATACTTGGGGGGGGGGGGGGCGGGGCGAAGCCATGATGGCAGCGGAGCCAAGATGGCAGCGTAAGAGCAGCAACATATCGCAGCTCTCACATAGCCACCCCAAAATACCCATAAAATATGACTCTAAACAAATAAACATATACCTTTGTTTTACACCTTACAATGTTGGTACTTAGCAAACTGTAAAACAAACTTGTCTTTGTGGTCACACCTGTCAGTCTTAAATGATTTTAATATATCCTGTTTGAGGAAAGAGTTTAAGACTACATTCTGTTCTACCAAATTAAATGGTTATCTAAAAACAATAAAATGATTTCAGACAAAAATTATGATCTAGAATATACTGAAAAAAGATCTTATATTCTCTGGAATTCTCAATCAATCATGTGACTGTTTTGATAATATATGCCTTAGAAAACCATCCACAAAAGCTTGACCATGACCTTTTCATTTTTGCATCAATGATAAGTTTTTATGTGTTCACAGACCATTCTCACAAAGGCTTTATGGAAGTGTCTGCCTTTTCATACAGATAAGCAGTTACTGATGTCTTCTACATCACCTTTAATCTAGGGGGTTTAAAAAAGATTTGGTAAAAAAAAAATCACCTGTGATCTTTATTTCTTTAGAATTTTCCCCTTTTTCAGAGTTTAAAAAAGTAGTCCCTGAGTACCTTCAAAGTTTTGTGCCTAACACAGATTTCTTTTACATATATTTGGACAGGTCTAGCCATTTTTCCTGATTTCATATTCTTAAAAGCATGCATGGTACAACTAAAAGCACTGGCTCTGGAATCAAATGACTTGGGTTCAGATCCTGCCTCTGACTCTTATGTATAAGACTTCGAACAAGTCACTGCACCTTGCCAGGACTCTGTTGTTCATCTGTAAAATAAAGGGGTTGAAATAGATGGACTCTGAGAGGTCCTTTCCAGCTCTACATCTATGATACTAAGAAAGGACATTTAGCACTCCAGTACCTCCTAATATCAGTTATTGAAGTAGTACAGTACAAAATATGGTATCTCTACTCAGGTAACTAATAAGAACAGAGCATTTAGAAAATACAGCATATATGTTCCATTTTGTGTCTATTTGTCATCCCACATCCTGTTTCATCAATTAAGTAATCTTTAGATGATCTCTATAAGCTGAGTTTTGCCTTAACTGTTTCTTACTGTTTTATGATGTCATATTGTTCATAATTGTCCACTATCCTCCTCCATAATATTTTTGCAAATTAAATTTTGAAAAAATAAGCATTGTCCATACTTTTTAAGTCTTACTGACTCTGCAAAATGATCAGATACTTGCTAAGCCTTTTCTGAGCTTTTTTCTAATTTCTTATTATAGTTACTTTATTTTATATCCTTTTAAATTTTATTTTATTTTTAACCAATGAAAATTCACCCTCTGCAGCTACTTTGCATTATTAATAAAGTTCTCTCAAAATGGTAATAATCAGCATTCTTATTTTTGTAATCACAATATCTTCTCATCTTTTTTCCTTTTTCTAAATTGCTCTTGCAACCTTTATTCTGATTAGTCAAAGATATGATAACAAACAGTCGGCTGAATCTCTATGAGTTCTACATGTTAGTACCTAGCTAAAATAAAGACAGTTCCATTTTTGTGATGACTTATGTGCTAACCACATATAGCACCTTCTAACTCTTTTTCTGATATATTCATGATGTAGTTTTCTACAAGACCTCTTTTGTCACTTGATACTAAACTGCATTTTCCAATGAAATTTTCCCTATACTTCTTCCTATCTTCACCGAAGTCACCAAGTTTCAAGGAATATATTGAGTTAAGTTTGGAGGATCGTGTCAAGTTCTCAAATAATTTTCAGTTTCATCCTCTGCAACAAACATCAGATCATCAGCTGCCAATTCTTGCCATGCTATCTTTCTGCTTATACACGTAAGCATTACAAGGTAAATAAGCAGGTGCACCTCATAAAACTATGCTTCTTGTTGGCTTTTGGATATGTGATTCACCAACAACGCTGATTCTTTTCTTTAGGTCTCTAGAGATCCTACAAAGAAGCTTCACATTTAGCTACAGATACTTTACGGGTTTCTTTATGGTTTCTTTCATATCGTGAAGGTCAATACAGACATAGTTCAGTTTCTGCTGCGTTGCATCAACTCAAAAATATTGAATAGTATGAGTACCAACAGTTAAATTGACATTACTGGCTAAGAACTCCTGACCAATGTCCAAAACTAACATTCAAGATGAAAAAGGTCAAAATCCCAGTATACTCTGCCTTAGTCAGACAACATCTCAGGTACTGTTTCCAGTTATGGGGACGACATTATAGAATGGCTTTGAAAAGATAGAGATCATCCAGAGTAGAGAAGCAATAATAGCAAAGGCTGTGTAAGGACTGGCTGAAGGGCCTGGAAATGTTCAGCCTGGAGAAAAGGTAAGATCACTATATTCAAATAGTGAAGGAGCACTCATGTAGAAGTAGGATTGGATTTTTTTCCACTTGGCATCAGAAGGCAGAACTGAAACCAAGGCTAGAAGCTACAGATTTAGGACTGATATAAGAAGAAACTTCATAATAGTTAAAGATATCCCAAAGTGCAATGGGCTTTCTCTAGGCAGTAGGTTTCTGCTCACCAGATATCTTCAAAAAGAAGCCATAGCACCACTTGTTCAGTATGTTGTAAGAGAGATTTTGGCTCAGCTCCAGGTTGAACTAGATGGTTTTAAGGTCACTTTCCAACTATGTGATTCTCCTTACACTACATTCATTAAGAAATAGTTTTTAAATATTATAACTTGAAAAAGACTGCAAAAAAACTACTTTTATGGTAATTATTTGACATAACTGATTTGTTATGCTATTATAACTAAATACAAAAATGATGTACACATTGCTATATTAAGTAATTTTGTAAAATAAAATGCTCAGGATAGTTTCAAAGAATTGACCACTAATTAAATATGAAATGTTAAGAGTTAAATGGAAATATTACGGAGGAGCTTAAAAATTAATTTCTCCTATACTACACATTATAAGAATAATCTCTTGTAAAACTGAGTAAGAAATTCAGGCATATAGAAAAGTTTTGATTATCTTGGGCAATAAATAGCAACTTTCATATAAAAGTTACATAAATTTTTTAAAATAAAATTAAAAATCAAGATTCTAATTATGAAGGAACTAGAAAGACATTGGATCACTTTTTAGGGACCAATCACATATAACTATTTCATTTCTTAGTTACTTTGTTTATACTATACTATGAACATCCCAAGGACATGGATATATCTTTTCTTGGTTCTGTCACTTACTTTCTCAGTACCAAAAAAAACTATAGCTGAATAAGTCTAAATAAGAAAACCCAAGCTGAGGAGAGATTCTAAACAGAAGAAAACTATGATATATTAACTAGTCTTTGGACATTCCCTAAGATGTTTATTCAAAGCTAACTCTTGTTAGTCCTATGATTTAGCTACCATTCAAACCTAAAACCAAATGCCAAGTATTAAGAAAGTGGAGAATAACCCTAGGTGGATGGGCAAAATTCACAAAGAAAGTGATCTATTTCATTCTTCTGAACTTAAGTGATTGCTCGCTCCTCACTGTTTTATTGCTTTGTAATCTCATGGAATATCTAGTAATCTTTCCACACATTATGATTTTCTGTTACTATTTTGTTGTTGTTGTTGTTATTGTTTTTACCAGATATGTGATTTATCTGGAAGGGAACTTCCCGGGAGGAACTTACTCTACCAATGCAGATTAACAACTTAGAATATTACACTGTTGCCTGGAGCGCCAAAAGTCAGTTGCCCAGGGATATACAGCCAGGATGCGTCAGAGAGAGGATTCGAATCCAGGTCTTCCTGATTTCTCAACTCTAATATACCATGCTTGTACTCACAGTGGAACCTGAATAAATGTCTTTGACTAACAAGGGAAAAGGCATTAATTTTTAAGAGTAACTACCAAAGATAATAGCTATTCAGTTCTTTTATACCTAGAGATAGACAGACAGACAGACAGACAGACAGATAGATAGATAGATAGATAGATAGATAGATAGATATGTAGAAAGAAAGAACATTTGGAGAGACTTAGGATTTTTAAAACTATGTGATATACAAAGCAAATGCTATCTTAAAGCACAACTTTAAAAATATGAAATTTTCATCTTATTGTTATTATTTAAATCACTACTGTACCTTGTAAAGTAAGGTGAACAGGACAATGTGTAAAGTTTTACAATGCAAAAGTCGCATGAGACCTTTGTAACTGGGGTGCAGAGGTGTCCTTTTCTTGTAAGGAGGCCAAGGGTTTCCAGGAAATTTTCCACTCTGTTTTAAACTGTAGAAATAATATAAGATAAAAAGTAGATTAAAACTTCAGTTAAACCAGAACCTAAAACATTAGTATCAAAATTAGTCAGTTTGTACGAAATGCAGGATCCACTTTTTCCATGGTTAATATTAGACCCCTTGCAATTGAGGAAGAAGAGTAATCACACATAGCAGAGCAACCTACATTAATTAAAGTGAAATGCAAAGCAAGCTAGTGGATAGAAAGATGAATAGAAGTCCAATAAAAAAAAACAAAGAGAGTAAGGATAATGAAAATAAAGCAGTACTAGCCAGGCAGTTGAAATAAGGAAGAAGGTACTGTACATCTCTTGTGCTACAACAGGAACATGCTCGTTTAAAAAATACTCAAATACATTTAATGTTCCTATATAAATCACTCATAAAGTCCAAGTTATGAAATATTGTTTCCAATATCATTTACAAGAGACCAAGTTATTTTGCATGTATATATGTAAATACTACCAACAAAGTTGGTATTTTTTTTCTTTTATTCCAAGTCAAAACAAATAAACAAAAATAATATTGCTGGTATAAAACGGTGATGTACTTTATTAAAAATAAGTATTAGATTTGTAGTGCAGGGATCTAAGTTCAAATCCTAGCTTTTCACTGGTGGAACATTAAGCAATCCCTGAAGTTTTCATATAACATAATATAATATAAAGTATTCTTACTGAATAATTATCATCAGCATCTGAAATGTAAAATAAAGAGAACTAGACCATATGATCTCTGAAGTCCCTTTGAGCTCTAAAATTCTATTTACCGAACCAATTTTTAACATTCTCTCCAATTACCATAAAGTGACAATTAAAAGTCACCTATTAAGAATTCAATTCTGCAAATATTATTTAAATGCCTGTTGGGTATATGGTACTTTTTAAAGGTACAGACTGGAAAAAAATAAATCTGTGTCAGAAGTGGAATTGAAACCCAGACCTTGCAGAAAGTTTTGAAATATGAGACTATACTAAATAGTAACACGATGATTAAAAAAAAAGATATGCCAGCCATCTATAACCAATCCCAAATTCCTTCCCCAATTAGACCCTGGAAACCTGGAACAGAGACCTAGAGTCCTATTCTTTCAATCAAACAAAAAGCCCCAGCAAACCTTGAAAAGACTAAACACATGTAAGTACACACTCTTTACTACCTAGGCTCTAAATTATTTATCAAATTCTAGAAAGGATCAATTCTGCAAATGCTCTACCAGTTTAGTTCTTCTTTTAAAAGTTTTCCATTTAACATATTTATTTTCCCTCTCTCCCATATCTTCTCCCCATAAAAAAATGAAAAAGAAAACTCTTGTAACAAATATACGCAGACAAGCAAAACAAATTCCCATATGGGCCATATCTCAAAAATATGCCTAATTCTGTACACTAGGTCTCTCAGTCAGGAGTTGCATATTTCATCATTTGTCTTCTGGTATCATGATTTATCATTGTGCTGAACAGAATTCTTAAGTCTTTCAATTTTGTTTTCTTGACAATGTTACTATTGTATCAACTGTTCTACAGGTTCTACTCTCAGTACTATACAGTAGTTGATATCATTCCTAGATTTCTTTGAGCCCATCCCTTTCATCATTTCTTATAACACAATAGGATTACATTACATTCGTATACTATAATCTGCTTAGTCACTCACCAATTGATGAACATCCCTTAGTTTTCCATTCTTTGCCACCACAAAAAGAGATGCCATGAATATTTTTGCATATATTAATCATTTTCCTCTTATTTAAATCTCTTTGGGTTATAAATCTAGTTGGGTCAAATTATACATACAATTTAGTGACTTTTTGGACATAGTTCCAAACTGCTTTCTAAAACAGCTAGAACAATAATTCATAGCTCCAAGAACATCAGTTTAGTTCTATCCAAGGAACAAATGGCAATGAACTACTTCCTCTTCTACTGGTTCACCAATCCCAATCAGCCCCCTCACTTCTAAAAGGATCAGCAGAATAGATGTTAGGACAGTTACAAGAGATGATGAGCAATGTCTGGAAAATAAATGGCTATAGATAGTGAGACTAGGAAAGAGTTAAATTATCATTCCAAAGTTGAAAAGCCAGGTGACAAAAAGGATTGTGGTGCCCTAAACAGAAATAGGAAAGTTTAAAGGAAGAGTAGGTTTACAGCTTTACTCAACCAAGTTTAACCCATCAACTAGTATATCAAACTTTCCTTTCAAACATCTACTCAAGTACCTGAAAGCTCCCCGACACCCTCAATCTTTTCAACCAACATTCCTTCCCATTCCTGAATTTAACAGAAACCTGGTTCACTGTTTTCCTTGTCACCCAGCATCCCACTTCTGCTCTCAAGGACTTGCTCTCTCCATGCCTTTACACTGATTTTCCATCACGCCTGAAACAGATTCCTTTCCCATCTGTGCCTCTTAGAACCCCTGGCTGCCTTCAAGACTCTGCTAATGTGCCACCATCTAAAAGAAGTCTTTTGAAATCAATTAATCTATCAAGAATTAAATAAACCGGGGGACGGAGCCAAGATGGCGACATAGCAGCGGCAACATATCACAGCTCTCATACAGCCACCCCAAAATACCCATGGAATAGGACTCTGGACCAATCCTAGAACTTCAAAACACACACAAAGATACTTCCCACTAAAGTCAGCTCTGCTACAAGGAACCATATCAGCACTGCGAACCGAAACCAGCCTGGCCTGAAGCCCCGGCTGTGCCCCGGGGCAGCTGGGCGGGAGGTACAGAAAAGCCTCTGAGGTGAGTGTGATTAGCAACAGCTGCGAGTGGGGATTGTGAAAGGGGGAGATAAGCGTCTGGCCGAAAAGGTCTCCAGAGCAGAAAAGCGAAAGGCGGAGGTTTGGCACCCGCCTCCGCATTGTAGCTTCCCGCCCTCGGCCTACAAAAAGCAGGGGGACTGAGCAATTGTTTTCAGACCAGTGCTCTCGCGTTGAGCGGCCTGGATCCGGATCATCGTCTTGGGCCTCGGTCTTGGAGTCTTCATTATCCAGTCA
>CM053588.1:243778871-243795019 GCA_028646515.1 Pseudochirops corinnae
TGGATCTCCCTGCCACAGTGCCTGTGTATCTTAATTCCCAGTTGGATGTAGTTAATAATAATAATAATAATGGTATATATATATGTATATACATATATATTTTAAACATTTGATTGTAGAACTTTAAATTCTAGATTCTTTCCCTTCCTCCCTCATCACCCACCCCCACTGGAAGGACAAGCAATTAAATACAGGCTGTGGAAATGTCTCTTTTTAATCATTTAATGCTGTGTTTATTATCCAACATTCCATAACATACGGGTACAAATAGCAGTGATCTTTTTCTTCCAGGTTTTGGCCAATGGTAACCATTACTTATGTTTCACAGAATGAGACTGAACTGAATTAATTTTGTTCACCTCTTTTAGAAGTCACAAACAACATACTTAACATAAATATTCTATAACTTCTAAGCAGGTATTAAGATACCTTTCAATAAAAAGTCGTTAAAATTAAATGTCATTACTAAAATTAAAAAATGTCATTACTGCGTGTTTTTATATATATACATATACATGTATGTATATATGTGTGTATATATATATAGAGAGAGAGATAATTGGATAGAACAATTTGGTTTCAGCATACTTATACATACATACATACATTATCTAAACTATCCCCACTTTTCATTGTTTTGGTATGGTATTTACTTATAATTTATAGGTATATGTTTACTTTATACTTCTTTTTGTTAAGATCTTGTGGTCTACAATAATTCTCAATTTTCTCTTTGTTTGGGCTTTGTAACTTGCCTTTTCCTGGTCATTTATTCCCAAAACATTTCCATCACATATTTCTTCTTTTTCTGTTAGTTTCCTTCTCTTAATTCCTGAATTACCCACCCTATTAGTGTAAAAAGAAAGCAGTTAGACAGAAAACAGCAGATAATCTGGGCAGGAAGGGAAATTAACTGAGAGGAAAGAATTTTGTTGAAATATGAGTTAGGAGCTTGCTTGTAGGTTAATATAGAAAATCTTTATAGGAATGAGATTTTACTTGCGGCAGTTGCTTAAATCTTTTCTAGAGAGAGAATGTTATAGAAGATGCTGACTAGTCCTTCCTGACCTTGTGATTGTTAATCAAAGAAATGAGTAAGATAAAATATTAGAGTTAAAAATAGACCTTGTTTAAACCTAGTTATGATTAGATTGTTTAATTGAGGGAGTAAGTAAAAATATATTGGTTAAAAATTTAGACAGGATACTATGGTATTTCATTTTCCCCCTTTGTTCCACAAATGTATGGTTTGAGTTAGTTAATATTTGAAAAAGTAAATGGGCTTTTTATATCAATTTTTAATAAGTACGTAATTTATTTGGCAAAACTTTGGTTAAGTACTTACACATGATTCCTTGGTTTTTGTTCCTGTTACCCTGTTACATTCTCTGCTAGCTATGCTGCTCTCCTTCACTATTTTACTGTCAATAAAACAAGGCCAAAATAAAGTTTAGAAAGTAAGCATGGTGGTGCGGTGGATAGAAGTCTGGGCCTGAAATCTGGAAGATCTGAGTTCAGATTTGGTCTCAGACACTTACTGTATAAGCCTCCGCAGATCACTTAATTTCTATTTGCCTTAATTTCCTGAACTCTAAAATGAGAATGGTAATTACACCTCTTACGATTGTTATGAGGATCACGTGAGATAATATTTATAAAGTGCCTAACACAGTGCTTGGCACATAGTAGGTGACATATATATATATATATATATATATATATATATGTATATATCCCATCATTATGATCATCATCATCATCAACAACATTATTTGCCATGTTCTTTTAGGATTTACCAAAACTATAAAAAGTGATATTAGTACAGCATATTATATATTTTTTTGTGGCATATGGCAGCTTTGAATGATTATATGAAAATAGTAATTTTATTTAAAATAAATTTAGTAGTGCATGGAGGTATCTTTAAAGTTTATGGATTTTATTAAACTTTTAGTAGTTATTTAATGATATGCATATTTTACCTTGAATGAAATGTTTTCAAAGCTTTTTTGCATTTACACCCCTAGCGCTTAGATAGTGGGCACTTAATAAATATCTTTTGTCTTTAGAGAAAACAATATGATGAAAATATATCTACATTTTTAATTTCTAGAGTTAAATGTTAATCATTGGTACCTGATGGAATCAGTGGTTTCTGGATTTCACTATTCTGTTATTCACGAAAAAATGTTAGTTGTTTATATAAGATTATTTGCAACTGTATTTATTTACAGTTTTCATTTTCCCAGGAAATAGGAATGTGCATGGCGTATTTGGATATAGTCACTAGACCATTTTAGCTAGTATTGTAGGAGAGTGGCATGAAAGAGAGTAGAGAGAGAGAAATTTGGAGAGGTATGTGTTGGATTACCTGAATTCTGGAATGAGTAGTTTGAACTTTATCTTGTATATAGTAAGGAATCATTGAATAGAATTTTGGGAACAATAATTTAGTAGCAGTATGTAGGACAAATTGAGAGAAGGCCTGAAAGCATGAAAAGTAGATGAACCATTGTAATGGTGAGGTCCTATGTTATAGTTGGTGGCTATGAATGGAAAGGAAGGAAGAAAACTAAAAACTAGTGAAAGAACTAGGGATGTTTAGCTCAGATAAGAGATGACTAGGGAGGAGAGAAAGTATTTGAAGGGTCACAGTGGAAAGCAATTTGTTAACTTCCTTGTTAAGCATTACCTATACCTTTTCAAAATAGCATGTGGTAAAAATTCAGTTTTTTGGAAGGCAAGGTGCAGTTCCCTGTTCTTCATGTTTTGAGATGTTTATGATTGCTGAATTCATGATAGAAAAAAAGAAAAACATGCATGTTTGGTTATTTTACATGTGTATAATTATAAGAAATAACTGTATTTTTATTTCACTAATTTGCGTTAGCTTCAAGACTTATTTTAAAGTGCTTTTAGCTCGAATATGGGTTGAAAAGCAAAATCAACTTTAGACTGGTCTTGGTCAGTTCAAGGACAGAGGGCTTTTCTGAGCTAGACTCTAAAAATTCCTTCTGATTAGATGAAAAATATTTTATTATTATTATTTTTTGTAATAGGGTAATGGTCATGTTTTATTATCAAGTTTTTTTTCTTCCCAAGCTATGTAAAGGGAAGGAGAAGCAACTCACTTTGCATTTTAAAGTATTATATAAACCCAGTTTGTGAAGAACAAGTACTAGTCACCTAGGATAGCTCTAGATGTTAGTCCTGAAAAATTTAGTTCTAAGACAACTAGTGAAACTTACTTTTTTGGAAGCAGGCAGGAGTGTTGGAAATTTATAGTGAAGATGCCTGTAAGACTAAAAGTTTTAAAAGTGGAGCTTCAGTTCACCTATTACAAAGCTAGTTTTACTTGCTGATGATATTATCAGGGGAATTAAAAGGCAGCATTAAACGAGAAAAGTTCCTGATTACACTGACATTTTTTGGTATGTAATTGCTTTGAAGCGTGTGTGTGTGTGTGTGTGTGTGTGTGTGTGTGTGTGTGTGTGTGTGTAGGGGAGTTCTGTCTGAAGGGCAAATTTTTTTTTTTTTGTGGGAGTCATAGGGTTCCCTGAAGCTTTTCATAGGGAAACAGTTATTGTGCCATTGAAAATGAGACTGTCCATGTGTATGCTGCACAAGACATTGAGAGATATATAAAGAGCCTTTTTTTGGTGAAGGTGTATGTTTGCCGTTTCCTCTTTTGCTGATTTTGCCTTTTTTAGAAGGACTTCAGTCTACATTTTTTTTTAGAATTTGAGCATGAGGAAGAAAGCAAGAATGATGCTGCAAAAGGCACTTAGGTTTTTTCCCTGCCATGTGACTAAGTGCTGGTGGGCTTTGGGGAATTCAGTTTCTTATACTGATTTGTTTCATGGACTGAATTACTGTCTCTATAGTTATGGGAGCAGAATGATGGAAGATATCCACTGGGAGTAGAACAAAACTGTCAATGTATAAAACTAACAGTGGAAGGTGAAATGAAGAATAAGACTATTTTTCCTTTTTCTTCAGTTTTTTCCTGGGCCAGTTATGGCCTTGATAGAGGCTCCAGAAGTGTGACCCCTCCCTTTAATCAGTAAGTGCTTGGGGGATTTGGAATCTCTAGCCTCCACCCTCATCTCTCTATCCTTTAGCCATGCAAGTGTAGGATTTTTTTGGAGAGGGGAAGGTAGGGCAGTTGCCCAAGGTCACAGGACTATTTTTTTTTGTGTTAAGTGTCTGAGGCCGGATTTGAACTGAGGTCCTCCTGACTCCAGGGCTGGTGAGCAGCGCACCACCTAGCCACCCCCTGGGCTGAACTCTTAATAGAGTAGTTTGAGTTTTTTTTTCCCTTCCAATAAATTGTGTAGACATGAGTGGATTGAATGTGTAATTTAAAATATAGGAGATTGGTTGAATTGAAGAAAGTTTTGCACATGAGAATGCCAGGTTGTTATAGGAATTTTCCTGTAATCTTTTAATAATTAAGAACATTATTTCATTTTCATACTCCTTGGTCATTATTTATTTAATTGGGGCTAGCACTGACGACACTGTGGGGAGCCCTTTGAACCTTGGGAAGTTCTAGTGGGTGAAAGCGGGAGCTAGTCTGGGAGTTTGCTGGCTGATTGTTCTCCGGTGGGCAGTAGAGATTTAGAAGGCTTCAGGAATACTCACTCGTGCCCTGGAGAGGAGGTGAGGATGGGCGAACCAGGTGGGCTCTGATGGAAACTACTGACTGCTGGTCAGTCAGTCAATAAATCTTTTCTTTTTTTTTGCTCTTTGGAGGGGGGAGGGCAGGGCAGTTGGGGTTAAGTGACTTAGCCCAAGGTCACATGGCTGGTATGTGTCAAGTGTCTAAGGCTGGATTTGAACTCAGGTCCTCCTGACTGCAGAGCCAGTGCTCTATTCACTGTGCCGCCTATCCGCCCCAAATAAATCTTTCAGTGCCTACTATGTACCAGGCACTATGTCAGATGCTGGGTATGTAAAGAGAGACAAAAGACAATTCCTGCTCTTAAGGAACTCACAATCTAATGAGGGGCAACAAGGAAACAACAAATACATTCATACGAGCCATTTACAAGAGGTGCCTTGAATATAACGCCGTGTAGACAAGTTCCATTCTGGTTAATTGGTAGAGTGATAGTCTGTTTTCTGTAGGCTTAGAGAAAGCAGCATATGACCAGGGTGTGGGGCTGCTTGTGCCCTTAGAGCACCTTAAGTGTCACCTGGGCCACATGGATTTGTGGATGGAATGAAAGACCTGAAGTCATGGAGACCCAAGTGTACTTTCTGACTGGGCAAGTAATTTAACCTCTGTGCTTCAGTTTTTTGATACGCTAAAATTAGGGAGTTGGACTAGATGAAGTCTCTTGTAGCTCTGATGTATGATTCTGTGACACCCACAAAATATATACACAGTCAGCATCTAGTTTGTTACTGAAGAATATGATGTTTACATTTATTAAAAGCTATTACAATTTTGAATTTTAGTAAGTTAAAAAATTACTATTTTTCTTAGTCCATTCTCTATTACCAATAAATATCTACTTTTTGAAGTGAGCACTTAACACAGACTCAGTAAGATCATGGTTTAATGTCAAAACAAGGTAACTGCATCTTTGAGCCTTAAATGATGAGTTTTAAGTTATGCATCTAGAAAAAGATAGTGGGAATCTCTGTTTCATGATGATTGGATTTGGGGCTCAAGATGCTATTAGTAACTTCAGCAGTTTTGGTCAAATTGGAGGATTGGAAGCTAAATTGCAAAAGCTTAAGTTGTGAGTGGCTGTTTAAAACACTAAAGCCCTAAATATATTTTCATAGTCCCATTGTATATTGTACCTGCAATCACAATTCTTCATATCAGAGCTGGCTTGTATAAAGCTCAAATGAGGACTATAATTGTCTCTTAGTATGGCAAACAGTGCTTTTCTTAGGAGTATATACTCTTTCTACCTCTGACCCATCCAGGTGGAAAAATTAAGTAGCTGTCTAATTAATCTGCTATGTAAATGGATTTTTAGTTGAGTGGGAAAACCCTGTTTCTTGAATCTTTTCTATGGCTTAAAAAAATCCAGCTTTTGAAATGTAATGGAGATGACAAAATATGGGAAGTTTGGGAGGATATATAGGAGTATAGGGTTGAAGAAAGTTTTTTTTTTTGAATAGGTACAAGTATTAGGAGTAATCCAAAATTATAGTAAGGGTGTATGTAGAAACAGAAAGAGCTAAAAAAGGTGATTATCTTCATTACAGGGCAATTTGTTTTGGTTAATTAGTACTGGCTTGTAGAATTTGGATTTTTACTCTGGTTAGAAGTGACATTTAAAAATTATGCCTAACGATACAAATACATCTGCTAGATTGTTATAGAGATTGGAAACAAACGTCATTGAAAAAAATAATAGACAGTGCTAAGTTGTTTAAGGTATTCCTTACTTAAATGAAATTTTTAAGTAATATGTATTGAAGTCACCAGCTGAAGTTGCTTTTTTATACATCCATAATCACATAATTGTGACTGTTTCTCTTGCCTTTAGAGATCAGATTTCCTCATTACTTTTCAGTCCTGTGTAATTATTGTCTATATCTTTCTAAAAATTGTTTTTGTTCTTCTTGACTATAATAACATTTTATTTGGCAAAGAAATTGTTATATGATGGATGCAGTTTCTGTTTTCTTTTATCCATTTCCTTTATCATTTCCTTTATCCATTTCCAATTTTCTCTATCAGTGGATTGCTTTTTTTCTAATTTGAATTTTATTTTCCGTTTCAAATTTTTCCCCTCTTTCTCTTCACCTATTGAGAAGGCAAGAAAAATTAAAAAAAAAACATTGCAAATATATATAGTCATGCAAAACAAATATCCACATTAGCCATGTTTTGTCCCCCATTTTCTCCCCCCTCCAAAAAAAAAAAAGGTGAGAAGAAGAAAGAAAGAAGAAAATAGGCTTCAGTTTGCACTCTTAAGTCCTTCAAACTGTCTATCTCAAGTTGGATAGTATGTTTCATCATGAATCTTGTGGAATTGTGGTTGGTCATTGTGTTGATCAGAGTTACTCAGTGTTTCAAAGCTGATTATCTTTATAATATTGCTCTTGCTGTATAGATTGTTCTGGTTCTGCTCACTTCACTTTGTATAATTTCATCCAAGTCTTCCCAGTTTTTGTTGAAACCATCCTCTTCATCATTTTTTAAAGTATAGTAGTATCCCATCACATTCGTATACCATAACTTGTTTAGCCATTCACTGGTTGATAGGCATCCTTTCAGTTTACCACCACAAAACTAGCTGTTATAAATATTTTTGTGCATATGGATCCTTTAGTCTTTCTTTGATCTCTTTGGTTTATAGAACTAGTAGTGGAATCTCTGGGTCACAGGGCTTAATAGTTTTTTGGGCACAATTTGAAATTGTTGTCCAGAATGGTTGGACTAGTTCATAGCTCCACCAACAGTTCATGCCTGTTTTCCCACATCTTCTCTGGTATTTGTCATTTTCTTTTTTTTTTTTTTTTTGGTATCTTAACCAATCTGATGAGTATGTGGTGGCACCTAAAGAGTTGTTTTAATTTCATTTTCTCTAATTATTAGTGATTTGGATTATCTTTATATGCCTATTGATAGTTTTGGTTTCTTCCTCTGAAAACTGCTTTTTCATATCCTTTGACCATTTATCAACTTGTAAATTTGACTCACTTCCCTATGTATTTTAGAAATTGCTCGTGTCTTTTCAGAAATTCAACATAGAGGAGCTATTCAACATACTGGGATTCCTTTGTGCTTCTTTTAGCATTTTATGAGTGTTCGACATTCTGTCTATCACTTCTCCCTTATTCCAAATCCTTGAGTACTCCCACTCCTTTTTCCAATAATACATATCCTTGGTGTCTCTCATATGCCTACTTTTTTAAAAAATTGATAAAGCAGTCTACTTATATGCTCTCTAGAATGTAATCTTCCTGAAAGTAGGACCTGTTTAATTTTTGTCTTCCTATGCCCAGTGCCTAACACATAGTGATGTTTAGTAAATTTTTTTTTTATTGATATAGTTTTTCATTTCCCAAGTAAAATAGATAAATAATCTATAGGGGTCACTAATCACTAAATTGATTCAAGGTAGATGGCTCAACGGATAGGGTACTGCGCCTGCAAACAGAAAGACCTGAGTTCATACATGGCTTCTGAACCTGGGCTAATGATTTAACTTCTGTTTGCCTTAATCCACTGGGGAAGGAAATAACAAACCACTCCAATATAAATTTGCCAGGAAAACCCCATATGGGGTCATGAAGAGTTGGAGACAAGTAAATGATTGAACAACAAATCACTAAATTAACTGTTGTCTTAGATTCTTGGTTAATATTATATTTGCTGCTGAAAATTCTAAACATTTACAATGCTGCTTTTCTTTGTTTGCAGGAAACACAAGAATATACGAGAAATGTTGTTAGATATTGCCTAGAAGCACTTCAAGACTGGTTTGATGCTATTAACTTTGTAGATGAGGTATGTACTTGTCACAGCAGTTAGCAAAACTATTTGACCTTAAAATACAATCAGGGTATAATACCTCTCCAGTAAAATGAGAAATAAAAAATTAGATTGTTACTTATTATAAGAAATTATTGCTTTAATAGTGTGCACTGAAAAGAAAAGTCAAGGGTTTCTCCTCACCACCTTTAGCGCAGAGATGATGCTTAACAGTAGTAATTGTTTTTGTTGGTTTCATAGAGATGTATTTATTTCATCAGATATTTAGTGAGATTTAATATAGTTCAAGAGTATAAACGTACCAATGTTAAAGTGATTCTACACTTAGGAGTGGGATGCTGCACATTGATGGCAAGGATTACCAAAACTGTATTAAGTGGATGTTTTGCTTATCTGAATCTGAAATGACTAAAACGTATGCCTGTAGGACTGAACTGTGAAATAGTAGATACAATACTTATTGTGATATAGTACTTACACAATTGGATTAACAGACTAGTATTTAAGAAAAAAGTGCCTTTAATCAAAGAAGATCAAAAATATCTTTGGGGAATCAAATATGAAGTTATCATTCTTTGATGTGCATGTGCATGTACATGCTTTTAATTTGAATAGTTAGTAAGAATGACAATTAAAATATCTTAGAGTCAGAAGCAGTGAATGAATTGACTATGTTAAAATCTAATTGAGTGACATAAACATATAGATAACAACTGTCTTTGTGGGAGCAGATGGCTACTTTCATTTAGCTTATGATATGCTTTCAGAAGGATGCTAAATGTAAGAATTTTAATGTGGTTTAGATAGAGTTAATGAAAGAATGTTAGATTGTATAAGGAGCTGGAAGAGGTAAATATTATAATCTTCTTGAATAATGCTTTGTTCTTTTGTTGGAAAGTATTTTAACGTGTATTTCACTTGTTCTTCTCAATAGCCTTTTAAGGAAGGCAAGGTATTATCTACCCTCATTTTGCTGATAGTAGGAGGTTAAAATACAGAGAAATTGAATGATGTATTCTGAATTAATTGGTAGATTCTTGATGAAGATAGTTGGAGAGCCTTACTCTCAAAACGTCCAGTTCCCTTTTTATCTATATCCTACTCTCCATTAGCATAGAAATAGAAGTTGGTCTATTGCTTGGTTTTTCAGAAATGTTAAACAACATGGACACTGGTTTGAAGGTATCTGATTATAGTTTTGTGTCACTTTAGGCTGACAGTTTTCATTTGGTAGCAGGATGGTAGATTAAGGGTATGTTGGATTAAATATCCGTCAGTGATTCTAGTACTGTCTAAGATACTTGTTTGGAGGTAAAATGTAATATTAAAGCTTAGGAGGAAAGGATGAACTGCAAGCCTGTCTCCCTGTCATCCCTTCCCTTCACCAAATGAACTTTGTTTTCCTAAATACATTTTCCTGATGACATCTTTAAGTCCTAAACTTCTTTGATGTTCCTGCTTCGTTATATATTTCAATCTCCTTAAACCCATTGTGTGCCTCTCCATTGTTTTCTTTGTGATAATCAGTTTTCAAGTCTTCTGAGATCATTGTATTCCATGTCTTGCATTTATACAGCAGCATTGATATTAGTGTTAAAAATATGCATCTGTGTGTCTTGGAGAAATTTGGTTCTCCTGCTTATTAAAGGAGAGTTTATGTTTCCTGAAGACCATCCAGCCTACTTTCCTCCCCCTTCTGCTCCTTTTCCTTATCATTCTTTTACTTGTCCTTTTTTCTTTTTCTTTCTCTTTCTAATTAATATTATGCTCCTCTTCCTCCTTCTTTTTCTCCTCTTCTTTCTCTTTCTCCTCCTCCAGGCCAGTACAATGCCCATTGGTATTGTTTGTCCTTCATAACAAATCCAAATGCATGGCATAAGCTAGGTAGTAGAAATTCTTCATCCACAACCTTCCAGGGTAGATGGTCAGGACAAACTCTTGGGTGGTAATGGCTGTCTTCTGGGAGACTCCTCTGATGTTTCTCTTCTGGTTAGTGAATCACATCAGATCTAGATAATAACTGTAAAGAAAGGGAGAGTCACTGCCTCTTGAAAATTTCTTGTTCTATCATATTAAGGAATTTATTTCTTTAAAAAAAAAACCTCCCTAAAGCAGTAAAAAGTTATTTTACATTTGTTGTCATTATTGCAGCTTCTTAGCGTCTGTGGTATTGTTTTCATACTATTAATCATAGTTACCTGTGACTTTGATAATTTTATAGGTTTTAACTGTATAGGAAGATCTGTTCTAACATTTTTAGCTTTATTCCCATTTTTTCCCTATAGCACTTAATTTTCTTTGGCTTAATTTAAAGAGCTGTTTTTCATATAGAAAAAAATTTTCAATTGTGTTTTTTTCCATTAAGATTTTAGTCAAACTTGAAGCATTAGGTTCAGGAATAAAACAAAGTACAAGTTTTATTTGAGCATATCTTTTCTTTACAGAATTATATAAAATATTGTTTTTTACCTGAGACATTTTATTTTCTTTGTTTATATTTCAGCCAGCTCCCAACCAGGTTACTTTTCATTTGCCACTACATCGTTATTATGCTATGTTTTTGAGTAAGGTAAGGTTTGTCTTCGTATGTATGGCTCTTTCCTTTTCTAATAGGTCGGAAAATATATTTTAGATTAAAAATGAGTTCTCTAAATTTTATTTGTAGGCTGTGAAATGTCAAGAGCTAGATCTAGATTCTATTTTACCAGATCAGGAAATGTTGATGAAACTGATGATTCACCCACTCCAAATCCAGGTAAGGTTTCATCCTTCTTGGTTGTATCAAGTTCATTTAAGTCTTATTTGATTTAGAATAACATAACAGAGCCATAAAGGTCCTCAGACATCTTTTACTTTAACTCCTATGTGTTTTTATCATAATTGTCAGTCAAAATATTTGTTTTTGGCTCTCTCATTTTTTACCATGTCACTTGAATTTTTTTTGAGTAAAACTTTTTGTTGTAGTTTTCCCAGAAGTCTGACTGTTTCCCCATCTATACTTGACCTTTTATATACCAAAAGCACAAAGAGTGTTTGTTGTACTGTGAATGAAGAGACTTGTGACCTTTGGTTCCTAACTCACTTTGATTCAAAGCTCCTTTACCTCACTGGTCCTCAACTCCTTTATCTGTAAATTGATATTTCTGAGGTTTTTTTCAGTTCTAAAATACTAAGATTCTGTGTCTATTGCTGTCACTTTGTTTACAAACAAGTAGAACATATTACTTAAGTTGGTTTTTCATTAAGTGAAAGTTTTATCAATAAGTCAACAGGAATTTATTTAGGATCCTTAGAGGATAAAAAATACAGTGCCTAAATATTTTGGGGAGGAGGGGGAAGGGAAATATGAAGAAATCCATGATGATATATCTTCTAAAGAGTTTCTAGACCATTTGAAGAGACAAGGTATAAATACTTAGAATTACATAATAGTATAAGACATTGAAAGAATTATTGTCAATCTGAAATATTGCTTTACTCCATTTACCAAATGAGTTATTTTTGCAGTTTGTAGTAAGTAGTCAAAAGAGGGAAAATTGATCAGATAATCCTGTCCATCACAGCAGTTTCCCTGTAAATATGTGATTGTGTGACAAATTAATTGTAGTGCTGCCTAGGGATAAAAATAGAGGCCACATGCATAGAAATTATATATATCTTAGTGATGTTTATTGAAGTAGAGCTTTGAGGAATTTGTACCAGTAGAGCTTTGAGGAATTCTGTGTTTTGATTTGGGTCTTTACCAGTTCTCAGGGCCTGTTGTCTCAGATCAGCTTTTGGGAGGTGGCAACTTTGAGATGGCTCATAAGGGTTGTAACACCAAAGATAGGGTTGTAGTACTCTAGGTGGAGTGTCAATATTAAAGATGATTCACTCGGTTTCTCTTGTGCACAGAAAATGATCCACCTCTGATTTATGTTAGTGATGCTTTTTAGTATTTAGTAACCAGAGATTCTAGGGCCATGGTGAGATGGAAGATATAGTATCCAAATTTCATTTTTTATCTCCACTTAGGATGCAGAAATCTGTTATCTATATAAACTAAGATACTACCAAAAAAAAACCACTTCATTTGGGCTGAAATGAGTATTTTCATAATTTTGAAAATGGGAAGAAATCTTCCTAGCAGTTTAGGGATGTAAAGCAACAGGTAGTATAGATAAGTAGAATAATTGACAATCAATATGAACAGAGAATACCTGAGGATACTTATCTCTGAATAGCTTTACCAGTGCCAAGGGAAATGGCCTTGAGACATGTTCTTTTACTTAAAGGACAATAGAACCTTTGCTTTAAGGAGTTTATGATTCACTTGTTACATTTCCTGGAAGCATTGTCGGTTTATTCATTTGAGGGAAGAAAGCATTTGTTAATATAAAGTTCTAAACAGCAAACATAGTCTCATGTATATTAAGAAAAGGGGTATAACAGCTACACACTGTACATTTTAGGTGCATTGCAGCACTCATGACTGAACTGGCATTAGTGTTTAGTCGTATGTTTTTACTGATTTATTTAGCAGTTTGTACTTCTCATTTTGAAGTTTCACATTATTACTTTTACTATAGAAATTTGTTTACATGTCTTATTTCCCTCTACCACTGTAATTTTTATGAAGGGTAGGTATCATGTTGACTTTTTATTTGCATTAGCTATACATGTCATCTAGCAAGGTGCTTAATAAATAGCTGCTGAACAAATGAAAACATGAATTAATCTGTCTACCCACATTTTCTTATCTCATTCCCTTATATGTTGGTGATAAAATCTGAGCAGTGACTGGCCAGGCTTGGGGACCAGTATCTGGAAGTTGTTCAAATGCATGAATTAGGGTGGCTAGGTGGTACAGTGAATTAGAGCACTGGTCCTGGAGTCAGGAGGACCTGAGTTCAAATAGGACCTCAGACTCTTAACACTTACTAGCTGTGTGATTTTGGGCAAGTCACTTAACCCCAATTGCCCTGTATTCCCCCCTCCAAAAAGAAAAAAAAAGAGAGAACATATCAAATGCATGAATTATTTATTTAATACCTTCATCTTTACATGCAAGAGTGATTAGAATATTAACTTTGTTTTGTGTTTAAGTGTAATTAGTATTTCTTTAAATATTATATTGTCATTGGGAGCTGTTGAGATAAAATTACTCACTGGTAGTTTTTCAGTTTAAAAGACTTCAAGCAAGTATCCTGTTAGTATCTTAAAGGAATCATTATGTAAAAATACTCATGCATTAACTTGCAAGTAAGTTATTCTTTATATATTGTTTTGGTAATATTGTATTGTTTTTATTATGATTTTAAATTATTCATTATAACTAGTAGATTTTTAGTTTAAGAAAAGACTTGGCTAATTCTAGTGATCAGTTCTAATCTGAAAATATTTTTAGATGACTAACCGTGTTTGTGTGCAGATTGTATTTAGAAAATAATCATTCCTAGACTGAGTTGCTAAATAATGCTACTATTTAATTTTTTTTCTCCTAAATAGGCAAGTCTCTCTGAAATTCACAGTAATATGTGGGTTAGAAATGGCCTTCAGATCAAAGGACAAGCTATGACTTATGTACAGTCTCATTTCTGTAATTCCATGATTGATCCCGACATATATTTATTACAGGTAAAATTATCATATAACTTAGGTACTATTATAAGCAAATTTGAATGCTGAGAAGTAAAATATTCTTTGTGTTCTTTCAAAGGTCTGTGCTTCTAGACTTGACCCAGATTATTTTATTTCATCTGTCTTTGAAAGGTAAGCAGTATTGAAACATTTTTTCAGTACTATGGGATGTTTTCAGTTATCTTTTACTTGTTTAAATTTTAAGTATTATATTTTTCCCCATAGATTTAAAGTAGTGGATTTGTTGACAATGGCTTCACAACATCAAAATACAATACTTGATTCAGAACATGAGAGATCTATGTTAGAAGGAGCCCTCACATTTCTTGTGATTCTGTTGAGTCTTCGTTTACATTTAGGTAAAAGCTACAAGAATTCATATGCAAATAGAACATTTTTAAATAATGACAGTTAAACCTATTTTAAAAAGAGGTTGTGAGTAGAAAATCTAATGTAAATTATTTTAGATTGTTGATTTAGTTTGTGAATGTTATATATTTAAAAATTAATTTACTTTAATACTTTATCTGAAATAGCTGAAAATAGCAATTATAAACTCTAAATCTGAGGCACCAATCTTTTTTTCTTTAACTCTTGAAGCGTAATTGAACATTTTAGGGGACAGATAAGTAAAATTTGCTGTAAGTGAATTTTTTATAATTTTATCCCTGTTTAGATGTACTAATTTTTTTTTTTTTAAATTATTTTTAGGAATGACAGATGATGAAATCCTCAGGGCAGAGATGGTAGCCCAACTTTGCATGAATGACAGGACACATAGTTCATTGCTGGATCTCATATCTTTTTAAGTTTTTGTTTAATTTTCAGTTGATTGCAGGTTCAATTTAATGTATTGAAAGAAATTTGAGAGTCACAGAATGTTAGAACTGGAAGGGACCTTGGTTCTCTTTTGTCAACTCCTTCATTTCATATATGAAGAAACTGATTTTCAGAGAGGTTAAGTGATATGTTCAAGGGTTAGAGAACAAGTCCATGGAAGAGTCTGTCTGCAAGAGACCCTCAGGTTTTCTGGTTTCAGGTCTCCTCTAGGTTTTTCTGCAATAACATGTCTCTTTTGCATATTAATTGAATTAGGTAAAAACAGCATAAATTTTAACTCTAATTGAAAAAATTGTTGGATCGGGGTGGCTAGGTGGTGCAGTGAATAGAGCACGAGCCATGGAGTCAGGAGGACCTCAGTTCAAATGCAGCCTCAGGCACTTAATACTTACTAGCCGTATGACCTTGGGCAAGTCACTTAACTCCAGTTGCCCCCTCCAAAAAGCAAAAATAAAAAATGAAAAATAAATTTTTGGATCTATGACTTCATAGGTATGGGGAATCTATGGTGAAGAGCTTCCTTTTCTTTTCTTGCCTTTTAAAAAATTGATTTGTTTATTTACTTTTAGTTTACAAGATTCAGTTCCACAATCCCTTGAGTTTCAGATTTTCTCCTCTCCCTCTCCCCCCCTCCCTATGGCGGCATGCAATCAAGTATAGGATCTGCATATACTTTCACATTGGACATTAGTCTGGTTGTATAGAAGGGTTATAACCAATGGAGCGAACAGTGGGAAAAAAGAAAGAAAACCAAACATGAAAAAGAATGATAGCATGTAGATTGCTTCAGTCTCCATTTAAACTCTGTTCTTTCTACATTTTTCTCTGAATGTAGATATCTCCTTCCGTCCTGAGACTTGTAGAGTTGTCTTATAATTGTGCATTGCTGAGAAGAATCCAGTTTATCAAAGTTGGTCGTCACACATACGATGTGTCTGTGATTGTGTACAAATTTTTCCTCTCACTTAGCATCAGTTTGTATAAGCCTCTCCAGGAGAATATGAAGACCGTCTCCTCCTCATTTCTTATAGCACAATAGTATTCCATTACATTCATATACCACAACTTGTTTAGCCATTCCCCAATTGATGGTCATCCCCTTAATTTCCAGTATTTTTGCCACCATGAAGAGAGCTGCAATAAATATTTTTGTACATATGGGTCTTCCTCCCATTTCTAGGATCTCTTTGGGATACAACCCCAGAAGTGGTATTACTGGGTT
>CM053588.1:243795519-243810880 GCA_028646515.1 Pseudochirops corinnae
TTCAGTCTGTATCTGATTGCTTGTCCTTCCAGTGGGGGTGGGTGGCGAGGGAGGAGGAGAAAGAATCTGGAATCTGGAGTTCCATAATCAAATGTTATGAATGTGTATTATTACTGACTATATCCAACTGGAACTTGAGATACACAGGCACTGTGGTTGGGAGATCCATCCTGCCCTACCGAAAAGTGACATACGAGAGAATAGACTGGGGCAGGGGGGACACACTGGAATGGCTGTTTTGGGGTGGTGGGTGGGGGAAAGAAGGGGAGAAAATATGTAACTCAAAATCTTGTGGAAATGAATGATGCAAACTAAAATAAAATTAAAAAAAAAATTTTAATTGCTTTCTCCTAATTTACCAATGTTTTCCCAATCTAATAGCCTTTTCTCAATCCCTATCCTTCTAGACTTCTCTGTTGTCTCTGATACTGTCAATCATCCTCTCCTCTCCTTGATACTCTCTTCCTTCTAGGTTTTCATGATGCTGCTTTCTCCTGGTTCTTCTCCCTATTTGACTGCTCCTTCACAGTCTCCTTTGCTGGATCTTCATCCAGTTCATGTCTGAAGGCTCAAGCTGGTCCTTGGTCCTCTTCTTGACTCCTCCTATATTATTTCACTTGGTGACCTCATCAGATCACACATATTCACTTATCATCCCTATGCTGATGGTTCTCAGATCTACTTATCTAGCCTTAACCTCTCTCAACTTCCAGAATTCTATCTCCAACTACCTATTAGACACCTTGAATTGGATATTCTGTAAACATCTTAAACTCAACATGTCCAAAACTGAATTCATTATCTTTCTTCCCAAACTCCCCACTCTTTCAAAGTTCCCTATTATTGTCAATGGAACCATCATCCTCTTGGTCACCCATGCTCACAACCTAGGGGTCATCCTAGACTTCCTTCCTTCTCACCCTCTCTGCCCCCCTCTCCTTCTGCCCCTCTTTGCTCATACACACATCAATCTGTTGCCAAGGTCTGCCATTTTTATCTTTGTAGCTTCTCTCAAATGTGTTCCCTTCTTTCCTCTAATACTTCCCCAGGCCCAAATTATTTCATGCCTAGAGAACTGCAACAGTCTGCTACTTAGTCAAGTCTCACCCTCTCAAGACTTCATGTCTCTCCCCACTACAGTGTATCCTCCACTGACCTATCAAAGTGATCTTCTTAACATACAGGTCTTACCTTATCATCGCCTATTCCATAAACTCCAGCAGCTTCCTATCACCTCCTGGATTAAATTCCAAATCCTATTTGGCCTTCACTTCATAACCTGGTCCGGTCTTTCCTTTCTAGTCTTCTTACATCCTACTCCCCATGTGCTGTGAGATCCAGTGACGATGGCTTTCTTGAAGCTCCTTGCAGAAGATACTCCATCTCCTGACTGGAGACATTTTCGCTGGCTGCTCCCCCATGATTCTTCCTCCTTACTGCCCTACCTTCCTTCAAGTTCTATATAAAATCCCACGTTTTACAATAAGGACAAGTGCCTTCAAATCACCCTGCATGTGTCTCATCTGCACAAAGTTTTTCCATACTGTCTCCTCCATTAGACTGTGAGCTCCTTGAGGACAGGGATTGTCATTTTTATTGCATTCCAAGGACTTAACACAGTCCCAGAAACAGCAGATATTTAATAAGTGATTGACTAAAGAAAGAAAAATGGAAAAGAGAAAGAAAATGAATGATGAAAGAAAAAAGTAAAGTAGGCAAGAGCAGTACCATGTTCAAAAACACACTTTTTATCCTAAAAATAATATTCATTTGAAAGTATTTGATCGGGGCAGCTAGGTGGTGAAGTGAATAGAGCACTGGCCCTGGAGTCAGGAGGACCTGAGTCCAAATCTGGCCTCAGTTACTTAACACTAATTGTGAACCTTGGGCAAGTCACTTAACCCCAATTGTCCAGCCTTTCCCCATCCAAAAAAGCAAAAAAAAAAATATTTGATGACAAATTCTACTATTTGCAATTTCAAATAATTGCTGAGCACTGTGACAATTGAGAAGTCAATGTTGTTAGTAGTAAATATTATGAAACTAATGCCCTTTGGAACTAATTTCATTAATATCATATAGCTTATTAAAATATTTTTTCTACCTACAATACAGTATTTGAGGATTTCACTATTCTCTGAGACCCATGGAATTCAGAATTAAGGAACAAGATCTTCTGGTAACAACTTTAAATTATCTAACTGAAAAAGGCAAGAGCAATAGGTTATTCACAAATAATCTTTTCCACAAAAGTAAAGAAAAAAATTTATTCAATTTTAGGATTCACTATATTGTCAGTTATTATATTGTCAGTTATTGTCTAGTAACCAATTTAATTTCCAAATTATATAAATTATATACATACTGCATTATCTGAACACACACTCTTGCATTATGGATTAACTGTGAGCATAAGATTTACAATACAGGAGGAAGCCACTTTAAAATTTAACAGGCTGCCACAGATTATCTATACAAGGCTGAAACAGACAATTTACAACAAGAACAACAACAAATTTTATCAGGATAATGAAGATTCAGTAATACTGTTAAGTCTATGGCTCAGAAAACTAAATGCAAAAAGAAGAAAAGTATATATAACAGACACATTACAAAGGATAAATATGAAGATATAAATTTAAAAGATTAAACATGAAAATGATGTAATAATCTATTTCTAATTTATTTTCATGTTGCTTCAACCATTTTCTTTTTTTTTTCTTGTTTTTGTTTGTTTGTTTTTTGGAGGGGGGAAGACAGGGCAATTGAAGTTAAGTGACTTGCCCAAGGTCACAGGGCTAGTTGTGTTAAGTGTCTGAGGCCACGTTTGAACTCAGGTCCTCCTGACTCCAGGGGTGGGCTCTATTCACTGAACCACCTAGCCGCCCCAATCATTTCATTTCTTACATAAAATAATTGGCAAATATAATCACAAATGGTTTTTTTGGTCTACTTAAAGCCAATGTTACTTTGTAGAACCCAAACAGGTTTTTCTTTTCCATTCCATCTCAATAAATTAAGACTCTGGTCCATTTTTTGTACTTATACTACTGCAGGGCCGGTGCTCTATTCACTGTACCACCTAGCTGCCCCTTTTACTACTTTTCTTATATTATTCTTCTATATTAATAGCCAGAATTAGAAATAACTGATAGAAATTCCAAAAAGTGAGATTTCAGATAAATGTCCTTTAACCATTAGAGTTATTGAAAACCACAACAGATTTACTTATTTAACTAACTAGTTCCCTGTCACTCCAATTGTTTAGACTATTTTTAAGTTTTGTTTGAGAGATTTCTTACATTATGTCCCACAGTTAAGCTAGATGATCTAAGATCCCTTCCAAGTCTAACATTTTAATATTCTTTATCCATTGATAATTTATGATAACTGGCCTTCTAGCACTTAACATAGTGTATCATACCTACTGTGCTTAACAAACATTATTGACTGACTTTCTAACTGACAAGAGTAATTATTTTACTGTCTCATTTATGACAGAAGTGTCTGATTCTAGATTTCAAAAATACCGATTTGCTTTAAATCTTCATAACATATAATTAATCATGCCCATTCTTCGGGATTTGGTTTCAATCATGTTCAAAAATATTCTAAATCACATTTGTACAGCATAACTTTACTTACCAGAAATATAATAATTTATACTGACAAAACTACTATAACATTTACTGATAAAGTATAAAGTGATCCTATAAAGATATCTGAAATAAATTCAAAAAGTAGATGAATAGGCATTACTTATACAATTAAAGTCTCCTATCCCTAAAAAAAAATCTTGATCTTTATCATGTTCTTTCTATGATAATTTTCTAATTAAAACCACTTGAATACTATTTTGAGGGCAACTTACTTTTTTTTAAACTTCATAATTATTATTTAACAAATGACTTTAAAACTTCATGCTCATTCCATAAAACTAATGCCGCATTATTAATCTCCTTTCTATTTAATTTCACGCAATAAATCCTACTGTTCTTGTTTCACACTGGCTATACAAAAAAAGAAACAAGAAGTACTCTGAAGAATGTTGATATATAAATAGCACTGCTGAGTGCATAACATTCTGTTTCACTAGGGACAGCAGGTCAAAAAAGTGTGCACAGCTTACTCATAAGAATGAAATCGAATACAAAGTCATAAGCACACCTGTTCAAATCAAACTCAGTACTAAGAGAAAATAGAAACAAAAAATACAAACAGAAAAACAGTTAATGTTTCAACAAATTAATGAATACAGTTTCTCTACATTGTCTTTTCCTTTGATATATTTCAAAATAACATAGAAGTTATATTCAGAGTTGAAAAGGACCTCAATCGTATGCACAGATTAAGAAAACACAGCCCACAAAATATTATCCAGCCCCTGATGAATGAAAAAACAAGTACAAATGGAAGCCTGCCTGCAAGGAGCTCAAATCCCAGTGGAGAAGAGTGGCACAGTAAGAGAATAACATACACAGGGAGAGAAGTGGTAGCTAAAACAAAAGGTATTTTGGTCAGAGAAGTCAAGTCACTGGGGTAGTATAACAGAATAGTCTGTTAAAGATTGACACACTCTTTCTAGAAGCAATGATAATACTGACTTAATTATAGTTTCCCTAACAAGAGGTACAAATGAGAGAAACTAAGAGTATGAATGCCCTAGCAGGCCTGTTGACAAAATGGCTAAAAGTGAGGCAAGGCCCAAGGTGGGAGGCCAGCACAGGACCAAGATGGGAATTCCTAAACTAAGTCTCTTAGTTCCTCCAGGGCCTAGCTTCTAAAGGTCCAGTTTAGAGTTACAGAGGTAGACAAGAACATAGCTTGGGGTCAGACCTTCACAAGGGCAAATCCTCTAGCTCCCAAGGCAGCCCCACTGTGCTTTGGAAGAACTCTGATTGTTAGGAAGTTTCTTCTTCCTTCAACCCTGAATTTTTACTTTTGCAACTTCCAACCTAATTTTCCTAATTCTGCCCCATGATGTGGGGAAAAAAAAAAAAGAATAAGTCTAATCTCTATTCCTTAGAACAGCTCTCCAAGTACTTTAAGATAGTTGTTTTTCCCTTCCCACTAGCTTTCCATTCTCTAAGTGGTTCTCAACCTTTTTCTTCTCAGGACCTCTTTATACTCCTAAAAATTAATAAGGATCCCAAAGAAATTAAGTTTCTATGCATTAGATCTATTATATTCAGTATATTATAAATTATAGCACATAAATGTTTAAGATATTTTTAATTCATTTTAAAATAAATTTACTGCCTGTTAACATATGCAACATTTTTATGAAAAATAGTTATTTTCCAAAACAAAAAAGGAATTTGGTGAGAAGGGTAGTATGATTTACATATTTTTGCCAATCTCTACTGTCCAGCTTAACAGAAGACAGCAAGATTCTTATAAATGCTTCTTCATTCAAATGGTTGTGATGTTTTCTGAGAACCACTGCACTAAACTCAACGTCCCCACTCCCTTCATATGGCATGAACTTGAAGACCTTTAATACTCTGGTTGTCCTCCTTTGGCCCCTCTCTAGTTTGTCAATG
This sequence comes from Pseudochirops corinnae, assembly GCA_028646515.1. Taxonomy (NCBI): domain Eukaryota; kingdom Metazoa; phylum Chordata; class Mammalia; order Diprotodontia; family Pseudocheiridae; genus Pseudochirops; species Pseudochirops corinnae. The sequence goes on from CM053588.1 coordinate 243,801,063, forward strand.
TCTTTCCTAAAATGTGGTGGCCACACTGAACACAGTACTCCCAACATGGCCTGACCATCACGAAGTATAACTGCACTATCACTACCCTTCTCACAAAAGCTCTGCCTCCCTTAGAGATAGCTTGGTGGCAGAGTGGAGTCAGGAAGACTTCAGTTCAAATCCATCCTCAGATACTTATTTAGCTGAGCAACCCTGGGCAAGTCAGTTAATTTATCTCAGTTTACTCATATGTGAAATATCAGCACCTCCCTCTCAGGATTTTGCAAAGCACTTTGTAAACCTTAAAGCACTGTATACCTACTAGTTTAGGAGGAGGAGGAAGAGGAACAGCAGCAATAGGTAGTAGTAATTCTTTGCCATGTTCTTCTCAGTTCTTATTTTAATCTGAATGAAGACTGTTAGATTTACATAATCATAGTGTGAGTATGGCCTATTCTATTTCTGGTTAAACAGCATCTCTTGCAATAATTTTTTTTTTAATCTGAACTTAGCAAATGTCAACTATAATGAGCATTTTCACATACAAAGTAGAAAAGAAAATGAGCACTACAAAGTTACAGTTACGTATAGCTTGCTTCTCCTTTCAATATGTAATAAATTCAAAATGGAAGTTCAAAGTTGTCCTGCTTGTATCTTTCTATTTTTCATTCTTTTCTCTTTGCCTCATAAAAACATTTTTAAAAATGCTTAAATGACCCTCTTCTCTTTTAGTTCTTAAACTTTCTTTTGGCAACCCTATAACTAGTCCTCCTTTCATTCCCAGCTTCCAAATTAAAAACAAAAAAAAATTCATGTTACAAATATCATGTAATAAACAATCTTACAGGCTAGAACAGAAGTAACTGTCGCTTAGCCTACAGATCCAATCTTTGATCTAATTTCGTTCAGTGCATAGGCTAAGCAAGCATTAAGCAAGGTAGGTACTGTACAACATAACTTTTTAGTCTTTTAAAGAAAGAAATCCCCACGTTACGCCGTTCACAAATTTCTCATTTAAGTCTCTTTCCCTTTGTGTTTCTGTTTCTCTGTGTCCTGTCTCAGATTATCGCTTAAAACCTGTAAGATGAGGAAAGAACACTGGACTTGAATATCCTCCTTAAAAAAAAAGGAGATGGGGGACTTTTGCTTCTTGGTATCACTTTATTTTCCAATTATAGAATTAGCCAACATAGGAACATTTTTTTAACATTTACAAAAATCCACAAATCTGTTACTGATATATTAACTATAATCTATCTCTACTACATTATTTATCTATTGATTCAACAAATACATATTGGGTATCTATTAGATACAAAGCACAGAAGATGGCAGAAAAATAAATGACACAGTCCTTGCCCTCAAAAAAATCGCCAAATTTAGTTACATTAATATAATAATAGCTAACATTTATAGAGAGTCTACCATGTGCCAGGCACTGTGCTAAGTGCTTTTACAAAAATTACCTTATTTGCTTCTCAGAACAATCATGGGAGGTAGGTGCTACTATTATCCCCATTTTACAGATGAGGAAACTGAGGAAAAGAGAAGTAGTGACTTGCCCAGGGTCACACAATAAATATCTGAGACCTAGCAGAGCTTTCTGATTCTAGGCCCAGCATTCTACACACTTTGACCACCTAGCTACCAACAAAAAAACCCAGCAATTTACATTTATAAGACACTTCATAGTGTCTTCTTCGTAGTGCCTCATAAAAACATTGTGAAAAAGAAAGCAAAAATATTATCATCCCAATCTTATAGATGCAATAAATGAGGCTCAAATCAGATCTCATCTAACCATGCAACTAGTGTCAAGAGTCAGAAACAGAATTTGGTTCTTCTGACTCCAAGATCTGCAGTCCTACCAACTAATACCACAATGACAAAATGTTTTTTATTTGTAAAAATGAAGACCTGAAAATATACATAGGATCATAAATTTATAACTGGAAGGATTCTCAGAGGCCATCTAATCCAACTTCTTAATTTTACAAATGGGGTCTGAAGCTCTCCACCCAAAATGACCAAAATGACATCTTGGAGTAGCAGGGCTGAGAGAACTGAAAAGCAGAGCCCTCATTCTATCCATGTTTAGCATAATCCAAGGCAAATCTGTTTACCTCAGGGATTTTTAGCATTTAAAAAAATGTAGTTTGGAAAAAAAAGTAAAACAATGTAGGTCAGTCAGCAAAGGACTTTAATGTTATTTTAAAAATCTGTTTCTAATATATTTTACACTAGTAAGACACCTCTCTAATCTATTCCAAGATTACCAATTCTACTTAAAGTCTAAAACCACTAACACAATTCAAACCCTAACCTCTTTTATTTCAGGGGAGGAGAATGTCTAATTAATAATATAACTGAAAAAGTTTAACAGTAAATGGAATACTCATCTCAAAAGTCAGGACAACCTAGATTTAAATCTTGACTTAAAAATTTAAATAACTGTCGCTTAACATCTTATTATTTCAGGATACTAGGAATACTATCTAAGTATAATATAATACTTATCTAAGAAGTCACAGATGGATTACATTGGAAGAGGGAATTCCAGAGGGTTCCAGAATCACAGCTCTATCGTAGATTTATCTATTTATTAATAGCTAAATTTCAAAAATATATCAAAATGGACTATAAAGATTATAAAATATCACAAAATAAGCGAACAAACTAGCCAATAAAGTAGCAGGATACAAAATATGCCCCCTCAAAAAATAATAAGCATTTCTAGAGAATATTAACAAAAAACAACAGAAGATGATAGAAATTCCATTTCACATAACTTGGAATTAATCTATCAAGAAACATTCAGGATTTCTATAAACACAGGCAAAACTTCTTTTTACAGAAATAAAGGAATAGAGAAAAATTCACTACTCTTGACAGGACCAACATAACAAAAATGACAGATTTAGTGTTATCCCAACACACACACACACACACACTATAATAATGTAAACAATGACACTAAAAAAGTTGAACACTAATAAATTTTCATAAACAATCTCAGTTAATAAGAAGTAATAAACACATCTTTCTCTTCTCAGCAAAGACAGAGACTACACATGTGGAATGAGAGATGGTTGGATGTGATTATATTAGTTGGTTTTGCTTAAATGTTTTTTGCTAGGAGGAAGTATTCAATAGGAGTACAGAGTTTAATTAGTAATAGCTATTGCTTATTAAATTAGTAAGAGCTAATAGGTATTAAAACAAAAGACAACAAGAAAACCCAAGATTAAAATATCACTTAAAATATCATTTAAAGTAAAAAATACCTGGTGTAATACATTTCATTTTTAATTAGTTTTCCATGTACACTGCAAAAGTAAACTACATCAGAGGTTCTTAATCTAGGGTCAAGGAACTTTAAAAAAAAAAATTTTGATAATATATTTCAATATGACTGATTTCCTTTGTAATCCTATGCATTTTTCTTTTATGTATCTTAAAACAGTATTCTGAGAAGGGGTCTTAAGTCTTCACCAAGTTGACAAAGTGATAGATGACACCAAAAAAGATTAAGAATTTCTGCTAAAAAAGGTGTATCACATTTGGTCTTTATGAACAGTTAATATACGTAATTTTGACTATTATCAGTCATATGAGAACAAGGATAGATAAAAGACTATCATTATCAAAAGGTATTATTTTGTTCTTCATACGGACATGTAACTGAAGTAGTTAGTAATTAGGTAAAAAAAGATGTTCAATGCTGGTGAAGATAAAGCAAAATCAAAATAAGGATAAAGAAAATAACCAGGAACAGTAAGAAGGTACAGGGACATAAAGGCTGTGGTGTCATAAGGACATATGGCAACACAGACTGAAGCATAGAAAAGACAAAAGGATAAGGATATTAGATGGGGACATTAGGGGGCAATGAAAAGGGATGACACTTTATCAACATTTTTACCACCTGAACTCTGCTTCTAGCACAGCTTTGAAAAGTCCCAGGAAAGATCAGCTATTCCTGTGATATTGTGAAGGCAACAAAAAACTCTATTGGGATTTAAAAGCTGTAAGCTCTAGTCCACGAGGTCTTACTGAAGCATACAAAACAATTAGATAAAAGTGATTCTGCTTCATCCAGAGGAAGAAAGAAAGTAAAAATATCAAAAACCATACTTCTTACATTACCAGAAACATCATTCATAAAAATAGATCTGAGTGTTTATAAAGACTATTTTAAAAAAATAGGCCATCCAAAATAATATGGTGCATCTAGCAAACTTGCAGTGCTACAATGTCAGATAGTCATGAATATAGATATCATGAACACTATAAATCCTTCCCATAACTCTGTGGTAATTTTTAAATTCTTTTTAACACAACAACATTCTAAGCCATTACTAGAAATTATTAAATTTCCTATTAAAACTCTTCTTAGGCTAACAGTAAACAATGAAAGGTTTCCTTCCAGTTTATACAGGTGTAATAAAAAGAAGTGACAACATAGCCATAACTATCCAACCCTGATAAAGTCTTATCACAACTGGAATCTTATCACAACTGTGATAGCTGAAATTCTTGTTTTTCCCTTCATCTCCCATTAAAAAGCCCTTAAAAAAGAAAATGGGAAATTCTAGAATTTCTATTTTGAGTAATCACACAGACTTTGCCATCTGTCATCACAGCACTTTAAGATCTAGTCTCAACCATGCAGACAAAACAATCCAATTCTTTTTCTTTTTCCTTTTTTGGAGGACAAATTTTTATTGGTATCTTTTGATTTTATGGTACCTTCATTTCCTAACACATCCCTTCCCACAGTCCTTCCCAGAGAGCCATTTCTTATAATAAAGGATTAAAAAAAAGAGGTAGAAAAAGGTTCATCAAAACTAATCAACAAGTAAAAAATATCTGACATTATAGCAATGTTCCATACTCAGAACCCCACCTCTGCAAAGAAGAAGAAGTATCTTCTTACATCTCTTCTTCAGGCCCAGTTTGATTGCTAAAATTTCATAGTATTCAGTTTCAAATTTTTTATTGATGGTGGTCTTTCCATTTACATTGCTTTAGTCATTGTGCACACTGCTTGCCTGGTTCTGCTTTCTTTTCTTCACATCAGTTGATACAAATCTTCCAGTACTTCTCAGTATTCATCAAAGCCACTGTTTCTTACAGCACAATAATATTTCATGACATAATATACCACAACTTATTTAAGCTATTTCCTAACTGATGAGCATTGGCTTTGTTTGCAATTCTTTGCTACTACAAAAACTACTGATATAAATATTGTAATGTACATAGTACCTTTCTTTTTATCACTGATCTCCTTGAAGTACATGTTTGCCTAGCAATGGAATTTCTGATTCATTTTAGTCACTTTGTTAATATATTGCCAAACCAGCTAGCTCATTTTAAAACTGAACAGCTTAAAGTAGAAAAAAATTAACCTTTTAAAAGTTAATATGCATGATGAAAAAGGAAGCCCCCAAAACTATAGAAATTATAAAAGTAGCAGTTGATCTAAAAAGAGGCCCTACTAGGTCATGTTGAATTGAAGCATGTCCTTTTAAATGGAAGCCTCTAAAGTTTTAAAACATGAAATCCCTTAAGGAGAAATTTATTAAATTAAGTCTCTAAACAAAGTCTCTAAATTAAATTTCGCAAACAAAAATGAGTCATTGTGTAACAATGCATATTTTAACATTATAGAAAGTATTTGCATAAAACTAAGATACCAACTTTTTAAATTCCACATTTTAAGACTGTGTTTTCAATAAACTCAATCTATAGTGAAATATCTGATATGATTTAAAATTATGTTAAATTTGTCTCTAAATTTTAAGAGGAATATTTGTGTTTTAATCACATTTTGTTCCATATATTTAGTACAAGTAGAATAAATTAATATCATAAGCTATTTTTACTTATAGGTTTCTTTTGCTAAGAAGCATGATAAGATTATAAAATTATTTCAACAAACTGCTTTTTAATGTATTAAAATTTTCTAATTCCTGATATAGTAAATGTGACACTAAAATAATAAAGTTGGTGACATGACTCATAAAGTCTCATTATTTTATAGTCAAATCAATAAATATTTATTAAGCACATACTATATGCCCAGTTTTTCCTCATTGATCACTATATTTTAAAATACTAAATTTTCTTCATATAAGACTATTACCAGAATAAACTCACAGATATATACTTCTTTTAAAAGACAATAAGCCAAGAAACCTGTGCCTGGTAACAAAGATTCCAGGGGGATAGGGGTAGAAAGAGATGACCCAGGGACAGAGAATTAGAAGCTAGGATGATAAATTTGAGAGGTAAGAAATTAAAGAGGAGCAGAAATAAGGAAATTGTATTTGAAAAAACAGGTAGAATTCTTGCTCCCTTTTAGAAAAAGAGACAGTATGACAGTTAACAGAACATGAAGGTCAGAACCCTATTGCTGTCATTACCCTAACTGGTTATACAAATATGCACAAGCCATTTAATCTCTCCAAGCCTAAGTTTCCTCATCTATAAAGTTACAAGGGGCTTGGAGGAAGGAATGTGCTAGCTAATATTCAACAATCAGATTTTCTGGAGGAAAAATGTGAAGAAGGACATACTTTTATGTTTAATTCATAGTATTAACACTTTCTTATGTCTAGACAAGAAATAAATGGTTGGAGTTGGCTCCAATCATACCTGTCTCCAGGACTCCTGCCAACCCTAAAAGCCACAATTCTCTTAGAGAAAGGAAACCACAACTTTAAAGCCTCACCTCATCTGAAGAATCTACTTGTCCTGACGTTCCTGTAGCACCTGCAAAACCTTTTGAAGAAGAAAAAGAAGTATTCCTTCATGGTTGTTCAAATATTGTTTTACCTTAAAATTTTTGAGGCCTATTACTAAAAACTCTAAATGTTGCTAAAGTTATCTTAGCCGACTTCACATCTTGAATACATTTAGATTTGGCTGGTATCTATCTCACTAGCAAACCTCTAATAAAAACCCCAATTAAAGGAATGAAATTTTGTGATTAAGGAACAACTCATTATTGAATACCACAACGTATGTGCTAAGGTTTTAGCTTACTGAATACTTTTTCACAAGTAAAAAAGTAGAGCCAGAGTGACTAAATTAATTCCAGTAATGAAAATGGTATTCTTTTCTTCGGCTTTGATTTATTCCTATCTGTGAACCATTATATTCTTACCATTATTCTTACAAAGGATTTAATTATTTCACTAGAAAAATAACTACCCTTCAAGAATAAACAAATTTAAGAAATCTTTTTACTCTTAAAAAAGGAAATATTAAAATGCTCAAAAATATTTTTCTATACAAACCTGGAACTGCCAGAGAGCTAGTGCCAGCAGCCTGGTCCTGCATGCCACATGTAAGTTTATCCTCAGGAAATGCCAATCCAGAGCCCTTCAAAGCTATGAGGTACTTTTCATGACTTTTCTTTGCACATGCATTTTCTCCAAGACCTAAAATTAAATATTTTAAATGTCATTAAAATCACAGAAATATTCTGTATAGCTTCTAAATACAAATAAACTTAGTAGACAAGGAGTCATGGTATGAACAAACCAAAAAGGCAGAAAATCCAAATAACATATACATTTCTTTTAGTAGATCTTCTCAAAATTTACATTTCAAACGAAATAAAAGCAACTAGAAAGTCAAAAACCAACCTAGAAGATCTGCAAAGTAACTCACATTCTATCCCCCTCCTCAATAAACTCGATAATTTCTCAAATCCTTGCTGAGGAGAATCAGAGTTCAAGTATAGCTAGATTTGCACTAAATTACTGTAGTTTTAATCTATAGTTATCAAGTCTTTTTAAGTAAAATTACTCTATAAATAAGTATTCTGGAATTACAATGTCTCCAGTGCTATCTTTTACTGGATTACAGACTATAAATAGGCAAAGTATCTCAGCAGTAAGGCCACAAAAGTATAAGAGCAAGATCTTTCAAGTATCTATCAAGGAATAAAAGAAAAAGGCACTATACTTCTAAAGATTTTGCGTTTAAGAGTAAGAGCAACCACATTTTCAGTCATAGAAAAAAAGGAATAAGCACAAGAAAACATTTATTTTCAACCTAAAATTTATAAGAGAAAAATAATTTACTTAACACAATAGCTATTTTGCCAGGGCTTTCATTACCACATTACTTAAATTATTTAATTCTTTAAATCGCTGGCTAATTTGATTAAAAAAAGAAGAAAACCAAATTACCAGAACCAGCTGTGAAAAGGGTGAATTTACCATGATGAAATCAAAGCAATTATTAGGAGCTATTTTGCCCAATCATATGTCAATAAATCTGCCAATCTAAGTGAAATGGATCAATATTTATAATATAAATTGCCCAGATCATTAACAGAGGAAATTGAATATTCAAATAACCTTATCTTAGTAAAAGAAATTGACTAAGCTATAAATGAACTCCCTGAGAAAAAAGTCCCCATGACTAGATAGATTCATAAGTGAACAAAACATTTAAAGAACAATTAATCTCAATGCTATATAAACTATTTGGAAAAAGAGTCCTACCAAATTCTTTTTTCGACACAAACTATTGCAGATACCTAAACCAGGAAAAGCTAAAACAGAAAGAAAAAAAATAGACCAATTTCTTTAATGAATACTGATGCAAAAATTTTAAACTGAAATAACTTACAAGGAGATTACAGTAATATATCACAAAGATCATACTCTATGACCAAGGGAGATTTATACCAGGAATGCAAGTTTGGTTCAATATTGGAAAAACTATCAGCATACCTGACCCTATCAATAACAAAACCAACAGAAATAACATGATTATCTCAACAGATGCAGAAAACTCCTTCGGCAAAATATAACATTCATTTCTATTAAAAACCCAAAAAGCATAAGAATAAATGGAACTTTCCTTAAAATAAGTAGTATCTATATAAAACCATCGGCAGCATTATCTGTAATGGGGATAAGCTAGAAGCCTTTCCAGTAAGATCAGGAGAGAAACAAAGGATACCCATTATCACTACTATTATTCAATATTGTTCTATGCTAGCCACAGCAACAGAACAAGAAAAAGAAAGTGAAGGAATTAGAAGAGGCAATGAGAAAACAAAACTATCACCCTTTGCAGACAGTATCACAGAATACTTAGGGAATACTAGAGAATCAACTAAAAATTAGATGGAATAATTAACAACTTAATTAAAGTTGCAAGATATAAAATAAACCCATGTAAACCATCAGTCTTTCTATATATTACCAATAAAGCCCAGCAGCAAGAGACAGAAAAAAAAACTCCATTTAAAATAAAGGCAATAAATATAAAATACTTGGTGGTCTACCTCCCAAGACAAACTCAGGAATTACAGGAATACAATTATAAAACACTTTCACAAATATGAAGTCACATATCCTTTGACCCAGATCTAAACAACTGGAGAAATATTAATTGCTCATGGGTAGGCCAAACCAATATGATGAAAATAACAATTTTACCTAAATTAATTTACTTACTCACTACCATACTAATCAAATCACCAAAAAATTATTTTATAGAGATAGAATAAAATAACAAATTTCATCTGGAAGAACAAAAGGTCAAGAATATAAAAGTAATAAATGAAAAAAAGATGTGAAGAAAGGTAGCCTAGCAGTACCAGATCTCAAATTTAAATTTCATTACACATCAGTAATCATCAAAACAATACTGGCTAAGAAACAGAGTGGTGGCTGTTGGGATTATATCCCAAAGAGATTACAGAAGTGGGAAAAGGTCCCATATGTGCAAAAATATTTATTGCAGCTCTCTTTGTGGTTGCAAAAAACTGGAAATATAGGGGTTGCCCATCAATTGGGGAATGGCTGAAC
>CM053588.1:243811380-243841416 GCA_028646515.1 Pseudochirops corinnae
ACAGGCTCCACGTGACCACATTCAGCCTATTAGGGAACACAGTATACTTTCAAATATCCAAGGGTCCTCAGAGTCACGTAGCCACTTCAGCAAAGGGCCTAGGGGCAGGGAAGATCTTTAGATTCCCGTAACAGAGAGTTTTGAAGAGAATGAGAAGAAAGGAGGTAGAGATACACTGTCAACTGTTTTTTCAAGGAATTTGACCAGAAAAGGGAAGGATGGATTAATTAGGTGAGGATTTTTTGAGGATCTAAAGATATTGGGAGTAGGGGGCAGAATGTGAGAATAAATATTTATAAAGCAACTGGTATGTGCTAGGCACTGTGCTATTTTATTGTTGTTTGTTTGTGGAGATTCTTTGTGATCCCTTTTGCAATATTCTTGACAAAGATACTGGAGTGATTTGCCATTTCCTTCTCCAGTTCATTTTACAGATGAGGGAACTGAGACAAACAGGATTAAGTGACTTGCCCACGGTCACACAGCTAGTAAGTGTCTAAGGCTGGATTTGAACTTGTCTTTCTGACTCCAAGCCTGGCACTATCCACTGTGCCACCTTATCTTCTCATTTTCTTTAATAGCTATTCTACAGTGTAGGTGCTGTTTTTATCCACAGTTTACAGGCAGTGTACTAAGTGTTAGAGATGCAAAGAAAGGCAAAAGAGAGATGTCAGGGAGCTCACAGTCTAATGAAGGAGACAACATGCAAACAACTTTTTACAAACAAGATAGTACAAGATAAACTGCAGATAATTGATGTAGGAAAGGCACTATTCAGTGAAATCACAAAAGGTTTCTTTAGAAGGTGAGATTTCGTCTGAGACTTGAGTGAAGCTAGGAGACAAGAGATGAGGAGGGTGAAAATTCCAGGCTTGAGGGATAGCCAGTGAAAATAGCCAGAATTTGGAAATGGAGAGGCATGCTGAAAGATCACCAAGGAGGTCAGTGTCATTGTATTGCCAAGTGTATAGGTGTTGTAAGGTGTAAATAGAAAAAGTAGGGGGGAGCCAGGTTATGAAGGATATGTGAGCCTTTTCCCTCTTTCTTTGATCTAGTAGTGGTATGGTTGGGTTGAAGGGTATAACACAGTTTAATAAGTTTTGAGGCATAGTTCCAAATTGCTTTCCAGAATGGGAGGACCAGTTCACGGCTCCACCGACAATACATTAAAGAACCTGTTTTCCTGTAGCCCTCCTAGCATTTGTTGTTTTCCTTTTTTATAATTTTAGCTAATCTAATGAGTATGAGATGGTACCTAAGAGTTGTTTTAATTTGTATTTCTCTAATTATTAGTGATATAAATAATTTCTAATATGGACATTCATAATTTGGATTTCTTCCTCAGAACATTACCTATCATATCATTTGACCCATTATCAGTTGGTGAATAACTGTTATAAATTCAACGTGGTTCCCTATTTATCTTAGAAATGAATTCTTTATCAGAGAAACTTGCTGTGAAGATTTTTCTTGCTTTTATCCCATCCCAATTTTGTGTTTTTCTTCTAATTTTAGCTGCATTGGTTTTGTTTGTGCAAATCTTTTTGATTTTATGTGATGAAAATCGTCTTTTTTACCTCCTGTGAACCTTTCTATCTTTGTATCCCTAGAGTTTAGCACAATTCCTGACACATAATAGGCATTTAATAAATGATACTGACTCTAATTATTATTGACTGTTGATTCTATTGTCTTCAGGATAAAATAAAATCTCCAGTCTGGTTCTAGCCACCGGGCTAGGCTTATTTCATGTAACTCCTCTATACTCATGCTAAATTACAGTCAAACTGTTCTGTTTTCTGTTCCCTGAATTTCACATTCTGTCTCCTGTCTCTGTTCCTTTGAATAGGCTAATGAACACGTATGTCTTCACTTCTCCTCAGTTTCCTTTAGGATTTAATTCAGAGTCCTCTTCTACAAGAAAGCTTTCCTTATTCTTCATAATTAGTAGTACTCTCATAATTTTCAAATTGTCTCTCATATATAAATGATACTTCTTCCTTGAGAATAGAGGATGTTTTCTTTTTTTGCTTGTTATATGTCTAATATTTAGTACAGGCCTTCCACATAGCAGGAGTTTGTACCAGCTTACTTCAGTGAATAAAAATATTGCTGATAGTACCTCAGCAGTCTTATTTTCCAGTTCTTTCAGCAACTTATGATTCAGGGCTTGATGACTTGGATTCATAAATGACAACTAGGGAGTATTTTACTGTCTCCTTAATTCCTTATTAAATAATTTTATTTTCCTCTTTCCAATGTAAAAAGCATTCTTCTTGACAGAGAAACCAAATAAAGGAAGATGTAGTATAGGAATAGTAAGAAGGCCAGTGTGGTTAGACCATAGAGTACATGGAAGGTAACAGTATGTAATAAGGTAGAAAGTTGAGGTCAGGTTGTGAAGAGTTTTGAATGCCAAAAACAATTTATACTTGATTCCAGAGGCAGTTTATATGTTCAAACCAGAGGTTTAGGAAAATCAGTTTGGCAGCTATGTTGAAGATAGTTTGGGATTGTGGGAGACTTGAGGCAGGGAGAACAGTAAAAAGACCATTTTAAGTAGTCCAGGTGAGAGGTGATAAGGTCCTAAACTAAGATGGTGACTGTATGAGGGAAGAGGTGGATGGCAGGGATATTGCAGAAGTGCAAACAATAAGACGTAGTAACTTATGGGATGTTGAGAGTGAGAGACAATGAGGATTAGATGATGCTTAACAGAAACATGCTATCCCATGATGCAAAAGGAAGACAACAGTGATTTAGCATAAATGACATAATAAATAACAAATAGCTTTCTGAAGAATTAATTTCCCATAATCCTATAGGTTCAGGCAGCATATAATAAATTTGAAAAAATATAACATTTTTATAACGAAGTTCTTTTTTAAACACAAATACTTTTGATGCTAGTCTTTTATTTAAAAGATGGAGACCACATCTGACATAGTCTGAAGTTATATTTTTTTTAAGCCTTAGGATTATAAAGAAGCCCACATAAAAGTCTTTGTCTCCTAATACAATATTATATCATACTTATGTATATACATGTTGTATCCAGGACCTGCACCAGTCATCTATGGCCCCATATGGGTCTGCACTCATAAAACTATAGCTAACAAATCAGCACTGATGGATTTCCTATTAGTTGTCAGCCAGTATACAAAGTAAGCTCAAAGCAAGGGTATCTTTACTTAGTTGTCATAGTAAACACTAGTTACAAAATACTACTCCTATAAACATCTTCACAAATACACAGAGCCTCCCTGGGAAAGTGAGAGCAGAGCCCAATGGTAGTGAAACATAGATGTGTCCAAGGAAACTCATGTCTCGAGGATTTCAAGGCCTCAGGGTCTTCATACGGCTTCTCCTTTGGCAGGTCCCTCTGGCTTACTAGGTCCACTCCTTTCCACAAATCAGTTCCAGTCTGATGGGACTAGTTCTTACTTGAGACTCTTCTGCTGCCAGAGATCTCACTCCTTGAAGCTGCTTCCCCCCTCATCTCCCTCTCTCCCTGTGTCTGTTATGAAGATTATTTGTTCTGTGCCCTGCTGAATGCAGTGCCTCTTACTGGGCAAATGGCTGTACTTCGAAACTCTCACACTCTTCAAAGCTGCTAGCAGCCTGGGCTGCCTTAGATTGGCCCATTTAAGGGCTGTCAGGGATATGACAAATCTTCTGGCCAAAGCTATTGTTCCTTCCAATTCAATCAAGAAAATGACTTCACACTTTTTAAAGGCATGACAAGACTAGATAAATGAGCTGCTGTTTAATTCTATTAAGGAGAAAAATTTCCATTTTTTGTATATAATATCCTGGAACAATGTGGGAGTCATCATGGTACCATGAAAAGAATGCTGAATTCAAATTCTGTCACTTACTAGCTGTGTTGTCTTTGGGATCCCTCACTTTCTTGGCCTCAATTTTCGCATCAATAAAATTAGATAAGTGGACTAGATAACCTTCCAGCTCCAGGTCTGTGATACTATAATTCTGACTTTAAAAACTCTTAGAACTTATTGAGTAGCATAATAAGAATTAATAGTCTGTCTCTGATTTATATAACTCAAGATTTAAAAAGTAATTTACATGTAGCATCTTACTTGGGTCTCACAACAGCCTGTCAAGTATTGTACTAGAGATACTTGTTCATTTTCAACAGATAAAGAGACTAAAGCTCAGAAAGGTTAAAAGGTACCTTCCTTATGTAATGATACCTAGAGTCACATAACTAGTATGTTTCATAGCCAAAACTTAAGCCCATATCATCTTACATCCAGCATTTTATTCACTCTATTGCCTCTATTGAAAGAAAGTTGGATGATTTGGGTAAACATTAAGAGAAACAAATTGTGTACATCTCCATATCAAATCTGACATCTTCCCTTCTGTCTCATGGTATAATGGAAGGAACACTAAAGCAAAGTTAGAAGATCCACAATCCAGTCCTAGCTCAACTCCCTTATTAATAACTCTGATCATGGGCAAGGCTTTTATGTACTGGGAACCTTAACAGTCCTCATTTATAAAATCTGGGAATCAATCTCTGCCTATATTGTGGATAATAAGTTCTGAGAGTCATCATGGTATAGTGAAAAGAAAGCTAATAGCCAGGAAGACCTGGGTTTAGGTCCCACAGGTGACACATACATTGCTTGAGATAATGCACTTAACATCTTCAAAGATGAGAAAGAGGAAATGACTAAAGTTGCAATTTCTTGTAGAAGACAAGAGGAGATAGGATCAAACAGACATAAAGAGGGTTGACCTTTGCAAGAAGAACCACATCTTTGGCAGAGGCTCAAGGAAAGGAAGAATGGGCAGGAGATGATGTCAATGGATTTTGAAAAGAAATAAATGGGAAAAGAGTGCATGGTGAATGATCTCACTTTTCTCAGTAAAGTAAGATTGACATCCTTGGTTAGGAGAAGAGGGAAGTGTGAGAGGCTTGAAGGAGGAAAAGGAAATTTGGCATAAGATATATGGCAAGTGACAACTGAAATTAATTTAGGAGAACTGAAAGGACTGCCTTTCTTCATCGGTGAAGGCCCAGTTGAACCTGGATCACACAAGTCTGTAGTGTAACCAGTCAGCATATAATTGTGTGATTTCATCCAGCTCCATGCAGCAGCAGAGTAGGAGGCAGCAAATGGCAGAAATAATCTAGGGTTGATGTTTGCCAAGGCATGAACATCAGGTAGAAGTGGGGGCAAAGATTGAAGAATAGGTGATAGTATAGAGCTGAATTTGTTATTCATAGTGTCAAGATTGGAAAAAGAGCAAAGTCAAGTCATACATCCTATGTGTAATGGCCTGATAATGGTGAAATCTTGGATATGACCATCCTGCTATGTGGCTAAGGTGGAATGAAGCAGTGGGTCATCGAATTTAGGGAGATTGAGGGATTGAGAAGTTAGGAAAGTTTGTGGTGGTGGTTGTATTGTTTCAGTTATGTCCAACTCTTTATGACCCCATTTGGGGTTTTCTTGTCAAAGATACTGGAGGCTCAATACCTTTCTTCCCTCTAAGCACTTTCCCTTATTAAAACAAAAAAAAGATCAGAAATCAGTCACTCGTGCTTAGAAATTAATTTATATTAATTTGTTACCTATCTCATTGTAGTTGTATATTTAACCTTCCTCATCTTTTCTGATGGCATGAAAAGCTTTGTTGGCCTCCTTAAAAGAATTTTAAATTTAATTAGAGAAAATTATTTTTTTGGTGGGGGCTTGGAAAATTTTCTTTTTGTTTTAAAAATTATACTATATCTGAGGCTCTCTCTAAAGGTAAATGTTTTTAGTGCTAAGCATGCTAGTTTTAAGTGAGTAGTTTTTTTTCCTGAGGTTGAGGGACATTAAGGAGACTGTATTAGAAAGGATGTTATAATTGATTTGCTACAGAGTGAGCTGTTCTCTCTTGAGTGTAAACCCTGGCGCTCTCTCTCTCTCTCTCTCTCTCTCTCTCTCTCTCTCTCTATATATATATATATATACTCTCTCTCTCTCTCTATATATATATATATATACACATATATATATGCATATATATATATGTATGTGTGTGTGTGTGTGTGTATGTGTATTTGGAGGCCTATTGTTTGGGAGTGTTAGCTGCAAAGGAATGAAGAGTGTATGTTCAGTCAAATGCAACAGAATTTAAGAATGTCATTTACATTTTATGGTAAATATGTGTGCGTATGTGCAGGGTAGTGGGAGTGGTGAAGAGACATACTTGATTAGGACTTCGTCGATTGATTTGGGTCCCCAACCTCATCCCAATTGATGAATCTCATAAGGGACTGGTAACTGAGAAAACAGGGCATTGCTATATGTTACTAAACAAAATACAAAGAAGAGTTTTATATTATGTTACTCCTTCACAAGGTGTGAAGAATTACGAGGGAAGCTTTCCACTGAGGCTGAAGATTGGGCATGTCTATTGTAAAAAGCAAACTTGGCAGCTCTAGGACAGTTGAAACAGGAAAGAGCTCCAAGAAATATTTCTCAGTCTCTACAAAAAGAGCTACTTATGGAGGAAACACTTGAGAGGCAATGACTCTCTACATTTCTCCTCTGCCTACTGATTTCCCTGGCTTCCTTTAAGTTTCAGCTAAAATCTTGTGTTTTACTGGTCTTTCCCAACCCCTCTTAACACCTGGGCCTTCCTTCTGTTAATTATTTGCTTTTTATCCTATATGTGACTTGCTTTGTATATATTTTTTGTACTCTGTCTCTCCCATTAGGTTGTAACCTGTTTGAGGTCAGGAATTGCTTTTGCTTCTTTTTGTATCCCATGTACTTAGCACAATGCTTGACTCATAGTAGGTGCTTGATAAATGTTCATTGATTATGCCTCTGTCAAGGGACAAAGGATGATCTTAGGTTAGGAGGGGATTTCCCATTTTTCCCCTTCTTGATTGGTCATGACATCTGATTTTGGAACTACTCGAACAATAGGAGACACTATACCCAGGAAGATAGTCATTGGAAGTTGCTTGAAGATAGTGGTGACCCCTGTGACTTTATCACAATGTTATGTCAATTATTCATTAAGCCATTTGGTTGACAAGTCCCTTCCCTTCCCTCCTCTACTCTCCCTTCCCTTCCCTCCTCTAATCTCCCTTCCCTTTACCCTCTTTTCTCTTTTCATCCCTCTTCTCATCCTTTCTCTCTCTTCTTTTCTTTCCTTTTTGTTTTCTGTCACCTCTCCTCACTTCCCTTATTCTACCCTCTTTTTTCCTCCTTGTTTTCCTCTTGTCTCATTTTTCCTTTTTTTCTTTTTTCTTAAAAATACACTTTATTAATATCCTTTATTTTTACACCACCTAAATTCTTCCAGTAGTTCTCTTCCCACCTCCCAGAGAGCCATCACATATAACAAAATATTTTTTAAAGGGGGAAAAATGAAAAGGAGGAAGAATTGACCCCCCCTCCTTCCCTTTCCCCATCCAGCAAAACTAATCAGCACATTGAAAAGGTCTAAACATACATGCAATATTCCATATCCATAGACCCCTTCCTTTTCCATACCAGTAGTGTGTGGGGAGGTGTCTTATTTGGGACCTTTTTTTTTTTTTTGGTGATTTTGCAACATTGACTTTTAATGGTTTTGTGGTGGTTCCATTTATATTACTGTAGTCATTCCATCCTCTGTATTTGTCATTTTCATTATTTTTTATAGCATGATATTAATTTATTATATTTACGTTCCACAATTTGTTTAGTTATTCTCCAGTTGATGGACATCTAGTTTGTTTCTACTTGGTTTTTTTTTGCCACCACAAAAAGTGCTGCTGTGATTATTTTCTTTATAGGAGCTGTTTCTTCTCATCATTGACATTGGGGGCATATGCCTAACAGTGGAATCTTTGAAAGTCCCATATTCTTTAATTGTGGTCAATTTGTTAGTTGTGAGGTAGAACCTTTGGGTTGTTTTGATGCATTCCTATCATTATATTAACAATTTGGAGCATTCTTTCATGTGAATGTAGTTTGCAATTTTTATTTTGATAACCATTTGTTCATACCTTTTGACCATTTGTTTATTGGGGAATGCCTTTTGATCTTATGTATGTCCTTTAGTCGTTGCTATATCTTGGATACCAAATCCTTATCTAAGAAATTTAGTATGAAGATTTTTTTCCCCTTCGACTAGTTCTCTTTTTATCTTAGATGTTTAATTTTGTGCAGAAACTTTTTAGTTTCATTAATCAAAATCATTTTATGTTTTGTAATTTTTTCTATCCTTTGATGATTAAGAATACATTTCCTGCCTACCTGTGAAAGGTGTATTATTTGTTTCTCTTCTTATTTTTTTAAGATATGATCTTTATTATTAAGGTTATATGTTTTTCAGTTTATTGTGGTACATGGCATAAGATGTTGGTTTAAACCTAATTTATGCTAAACTGCTCTATAGTTTTTCCAACAGGTTTTTTTTTTTATCAAATGAAGAGTTCTTTCCTAAGTAATTTATGTTTTCTGTTTATTGAATACTTTGTTATTGAGTTCCATTGTTTTTTATTTTTCCCTTGCCTAATCTGTTCCATTGATTTTTTTCCTATTTTTAATTAGTACCAAGTGTTTTTGATTCCTGCTGGAAGTGCTATTTTTCCTGCATCCCTACCTTTTTTCCTTATTTCCTTTGATATTCTAGATCAAGGGTGGGGAACCTATGGCCTCAAGGTCACATGTGACCTTCTAGGTCTTCAGGTGTGGCCCTTTGACTGAATCTAAACTTCACAGAGCAAATCCCCTTAATACAAGAATTTATTCTGTAAAACTTGGACTCAGTCAAAAGGCTTCACACCTTAGGACCTAAAAGGCCACACGGTGTCCTTGAGGCCACAGGTTCCTTTCCTGTGTTGTAAAGCTTTTGTTTCATTATTTCCCTTCATTTTCGAGATCTTGTTCCTTGAAATGGATTTCATTATTGCTCTATTAGGTTCTATAAAAGATCCCTACAATAGTTTGATTGGTATAGCATTAAACCTGTAAGTTAACTTTGGAAATATTGTTGTTTTTGTTATATTGGCACAGTTCAGCCATGAGCATTGAACATTTCCTCCACCTGTTTAAATTGTTCTTTATTTCTTTAAAGAACACATTGTAATTGAATTTATATAAGTATTTTATGTATCTACAAAGCCTTTTTTTTCTGTTAATGTTTTTCTCTTCAAGAAGAACCCTGTTCTCATTCTTTCCTTTCTTTATCTCTTTTGTAGTTTTTTTTTTCCCATTTCCATATCTCTTGTTCTTCTAAATTCTTGGTGCATTTGTTATTTCTACTAGGTTAGGATAGTTTATTTCTCAGACTTTTGCTCTTTCCTTAACATTCTTCAGAAGAAGCACAGAATTGCTTAGTAACTATATAAAAATGATTTATTAAAAAGTTATAGCATTAATGAAGTATTTTATTGACAATAAAATTGTGAAAAGTAAAAGTGTATGTTCTAGTATTTATTCACTGCTAAATTTTTTTTCTAGGAGGATCAGGATGGTAGCCAAGGTGTGGGCAAGCGCAAGAGGGTAAAATTAAGCAGCAGTGTCAAAGGTATTTATAAAGTGATGATTTCATTTCCTTTTTATGTTTGTTGGTTCTCTTTTTGTCTTGCATAAAAACTCCTAAGACTATTTAGTTGGTAGGAGCACTTACTGCCAAAAAACCCAACCAATTTAAATTATATGAGAGGAATGCTTTATAGTCTCATAATTCACAGTAGTATAATCTGTAAAAACAACAAACAAAATAGTCACTATTGAACATTTATTTATATTCTTTACATAACTATTTTTGACCTAAAAAGACTTTCCTTTGGTCTGTTTGATTTTTATGTAATACTTTATTTAGCATGAAAATGACTATTTTGATGAAATGTTTATAAGGTTTAAAATGATTAATTTTTAGTTTAGGGAAGTCTAAAGTCTTTCAAATCCTTGGAAGGCCACTAGTAAATCACAACTTAACATTCCTAAATTATAGGTATGATAGCTTTTTAAACATTTTTTTTCTACCACTTAGATTCAGTCATGTTTTCAGTTGTCTCTGGAGGACTAAATTAGGGCCACTCCTTGCAGCAGTTGGAATGAACTCTCTCTGACTTTTAAAAATGAAGAGACCTGGTCAGTTTCCTCTACCTCCCTTATTTCCTTCATTTGGTGGCAAATGCTTCCCCAAATGAGTTATAATATAGTAACTAGGAAAGAGAAAAATGAGGAAGTCTATGCACAAGACTTGAATTTCTAAAAAACATAAGAGAAAGAAGAGAAGAGAGAAATTAGAAGTGTGGCATAAAGTAGACTAGTAACACTAAATGCTGTTCTTTGCATAGGCTACCAGTTGACAGCCTCTGATCTAGTTTTAGTTTAGGGGTTTAGATAATGACTTGTTCTCAGTTTTAGGAATTCAGATCTTAGGAATTTCTGGGGAAGATTGTATTTTGCTCCCAGACCTGTAGAGCAAGAAACAGTGATTTATTAGGATGTCCCTGCTCAAGCATACTAGAATTCTCTAGACCCATAAGGACAATCTGAATCTAGTGCTTTTGGATATTCTTTGAATCACCTGACTTGCGAATAAATTCCTAGATGAATTTCAATTAGAAAACCTCCTTATAGCTCAATGGTCCTGCTTCATGTTTGGGAAATACTTGAAGTGCTGTTTTATGCTACATGGTATGACTTTGGTCTTGTATTATTCCTATTCGTAGGTAAATGATGAAATGCATTTGTTTATGTGTTACTTTTAGTGTGGATTCATAAAGAAATGAGAAAGTACCATTCTTTGCACTAGTCTTGGAGATAAAAGTATCATCAAAAAGACACATTTTACAGCTGAATCATTTGTTTTTAGGATTGAATTCAATGTCTTTCATGTTTAGTGTATAAAGTAGAAAAATATTTTAAGACTTTAATTATTTTTTGATGTATTTTAATATTCTGTTCATGCTAGCATCCTGAAACAATACTGATACCTTGCATTGCTATCATATAATGAGAGGTTATTCTTTAGTTTTAGGAAAATTTGACTTGACAAATTGAAAATAAGGTGGCAATAAAACATGAAAGTAGTTATAAAACCGCTCCCAGTTCCTATGTTTTAAGGTAGATTCTTCAAGTATTCCTGACTGATTTTAGCTCAAGTGAAACATAATATGTTAAATAGCATAGTTATTTAGAGTTAGGAATTTAAAGGCAAATTGGGAAGAGTACTAAAAGAAATATTTCTAGTTGAATTTGTATAATTGACATTTCTTGAGAGAGTGATATCAGTGATACTTCTTGAGCATAGTAACATAATTTTTGTCTTTCAATCACTACAAAGAACTCACATTCTACTGAGGCGGGATAAGATTTAAGCAGATAACTAAATACAAAGTCTGTGCAAAATAGTACAAAGTAATTTTAGTACATAGCATTAATAACTGAGGATCTTAGTATATAAAAGAAGCCCATTAAAGAAGATCAAATGGATTCTTAGAGGCAAGGTCAGGAAAGAATGTATTTTCATATACTTTCTGTGCAAAGACCTAGAGGTGGAAGACAATGTCATGTATGAAATCATTATTATATTGTTACTACCCTATGTTTAATCAGATGAAAAACTTTCCAAACCTCAAGACTCAAATATTCTAGTTTTAGTTAAAGCTGCAAATTGTCTCTCTATAATAGGTTATTTATAAATACTTTTTAACAAATAAAATTTAATTAGTAGAATTCTGGGAAGATGCAGAATAAAACAGAAAATTACTTGGGTCTCCCAAATTCCCCCACAAATAATTTAAAATAATGTCTCAGAATGAACTTTAGGTGACAGAAGTAATTAATAGTTGAGGTAAAGCAGTTGTCCAGTATAAGACAACTTGGGGAGAACATTAGGAAAGACCTGATTTCCCAGGGTGATGGCTGACCTGCTTGAAGTGCAGATACCTCATGGCAGATACCGCTATTCAGTAAACAAGCTCTGTGGGGCAGCTTCATAGACAGTAACCTCAGCTTCAGAAACTTTTGCCCTACTCAGGGGAATGTTGAAGAGCCTTCCACTTGTGCTGATGTGGGACCCAAGTGCACTAACCAGATGTGGATGGTCCTAGGCTATGGCTGTAGGCAAGGCAGAGCATACACATGTTGATGGATACAGTTACAGAGGGGTGAGGCACTGCTGGCTGTGTTCACTTGCAGGAGAAGAGGATCCCTGGTTTTGGTTCAGTGGTAGAGAGGTGAGCTGAGGGCTGTAGCTGTGGGGGAGGGAGTGCTCAAGGAGTAAGGGCATTGGTGTGACAGCTTTGCTGGGGACCCTGGTTATGGCTTAGCAGAAGAGAGTACCTAAGGTCAGGCCCTGAGATAGAGCTTGGAAAACAACAGTGTATTTAACCTGAAGCTTGAGACATTATCCCTGGGATACACTTCAGGACTAGAGCCTGACTCTTAACATAAAGTTAAAAGACAAGAAATAAACCACTTAAAAAATTGAGTAAGTAAATGAGAAAGGATCTGACCATAGATAGCTACTGTGGTGATAGAGAAGATCTGTGTTCAAACTCAGAAGAAGACAGTGAAGTCAAAACAGCTACTACTTCTGCTTCAAAGAAAAAATGTAAAATGATCACAAGCCCAAAAAGAATTCTTGGGAGAGCTTAAAAACGACTTTACAAACCAAATAAGAGAGGTTGAGGAAAAATTAGGGAAAAAAAAAAAGAGCATTGTAAGAAAATCAAGAAAATTATGAGAAGACAATCAACTAATTGGAAAAAGTCCCAAAACTTATGGAATAAAATAACTCCTTAAAAATTAGAATTAAGTAAGGGGAAGCTAATGACTTCATAAGACACAAAGAAATAATAAAACAAAATCAAAAGAATGAAAAAATGGAAGAGAATGTGAAACATCTCATTAGAAAAACAACTTACCTTGATTGAGGAGAGACCATATTAGAAGTGTTGAAACTACCTGAAAGGTATGATCAAAAAAGAGTCTAGACACTATACTTTAAGAAATTATTAAGGAAAATTGCTTTGAAGTATTAGAACAAAAAGATAAAATAGAAATTGAAAAAATCCATCAATCATGACTTGAAAGAGATCCCAAGATCAAAACTCACAGGAACATTATGGCTAAGTTTCAAAGCTCCGAGGTCGGGGAGAAAATACAACAAGCAATTAGAAAAAAGCAATTTAAATAATGTGGAACTAGAGTTAGGGTAACACAAGATTTAGTAGCTTCTACATTAAAAGACTGAAGGTCATGGAACATGATATTCTGAAGGGGAAAGTAGCGGGGTTTGCAACAAAGAATAAGTTACCTAGTAAAGCTGCACATAATCCTACATGGAAAAAAATGGATATTTAATGAATTAAAGGACTTTCAATTATTTGTGAGGAAAGGACCGACCACAACTGAATGGAAAATTTGACCTGTATGAATCAGGAGAAATATAAAAAGGTAAATGTGAAAGACCAATTATAGTAAGATCAAACTGTTTAGTTCTTATATGGGAAAATGCTATCTGTAACTCTTAAGGATATTATCATTATTAGAGTAGTTTGAAATAGCATACATAGTTACAAGGGTTGGGGTTGAGCTGAGTATGATGGGATGATCCTAGAAAATAAAATTTGGTAGGGAGAGGTAAAATGGAGCAATTATGTCATACAAATGAGGTGTGAAGGGAAGATCTGTTACGGTGGGGGGAGGAGGAGATAGAGGGCTAATAGTGCTAGAATCTTATTTTCATCAGAACAGGGTTAAAGAGGGAATAACATATACATGTAGCAGGGTATCAGGTCTTCTTAACTTAGTGACAAATGGGAAGGTGAGGGGACAGGATAAGGGAGGGACTCTTAGAAGGGTGTGCATATCAAGAAATAGAGTAAGGGGAGAGGAAAAGGGAGGGATTCTTAGAAGATGTGTAGATTAGGGAGACAGTGGTCCAAGTAAATTAGATATCTGAGGAGATGTATAGGGTTAAAAGAGAGGGAAATAAGGATAAAAAGTGAGGAAAAAAAATACAATACATAGCTAGTAATTATAACCTTGAATGTGAATGGGATGAACTCACCAATAAAATGGAAACTGATACAAAAAAAATGGATTAATAACCAGAATCCAACAATATGTTATTTACAAAAAATATTTTAAAATGAGAGATACATATAGAGTAAAAATAAAGGAGTAGAATTTGTTCATCTCCAGCTCATGTTAAAAAAGCAGGATACCAATCATGATCTAAGACAAAGTTAAAGCCAAAAGAGATTTAATTAAAAGAGATAAATAGGGAAAACTACATTATGATAAAAAGTATCATGGATAATGAAGTAATATCAATAACTAAATCTATATACACCAAATGTTATGGCATCCAAATTTTTAAAGGAAAACTAAATGAATTATAGGTAGAAATAGATACCAAAAGTACAATAGTGGGTGACTTTTAGGTTGGAGGGAAATAGAGTTAGCAATAGTTAATTGTGAAAAAAATTTTCAATCAAGTTTCTCTGACAAATGCCTCATTTCTCAAACATATAGACAACTGAGTAAAATTTATAAAAATAAGATCCATTCCTCAATTGATAAATGAGCAAAAGATATGATAAATTTTTTAGATGAAGTTATCAAAGCTATCTGTAGCCATATAAAAATACTCTAATGCATTATTGATTGGAGAAATGCAATTTAAAACAGTTCTGAGGTACTGCCTCATACCTATTAAATTGGCTAATAGGACAGAAAAGGTAAATGACAGATGTTGGAGGGGATGTGGGGGAAAGAGGACATTAATGCATTGTTGGTGGAGTGGTGAACTGATTCAACAATTCTGTAGAGCAATTTGGAACTATGCCCAAAGGACTATAAAACTGCATATCCTTTGACCTAGCTACAGAACTACCAGGTCTGTATGCCAAAAGAGATTAAAAAAACAAAAAGGAAAAGGACCTATATGTAAAAAAATATTTATAGCAGCTCTTTTCTGGAGGCAAAGAAATACAAACTGAGGGGATGTACATCAGTTGGGATAATAGCCGAAGAAGTTACATTTTTTAATTATGACAAAATACTATTGTACTAAAAGAAATGGTGAACAGGATGTTTTCAGGAAAACCTGGAAAGATTTGCATAGGCTGATGCAAAGTATGATGCAGTATTGTAAGATGATCAACTGTGAATGAATGAGCTGTTCTCAGCAATACAATGATCCAAGACAACTCTGAAGGTCTTAATATAAAAATGCTGTCCATTCCCAGAGAAAGAATGATGGTGTCAGAATACAGATTAAAGTATACTTTTTTTAAACTTTATTTATTTTTCTTGAGTTTATTTTTTCCTCTTTTTCCTTTCACAACATGACTGTTATGAAAATGTCTTGCATGACTACACATTTATAACCTATGTTGAATTGCTTGCCTTCTCAATTGGGGGCTGGGCGGAAGGAAGAAGGGGGAGATTTGGAATTCAGAATTTTAAATACAAATAATAAAAATTGTTTTTGCATGTAACTCGGGGCAAATAAAATGTTAAATAAAATAAAAAAAATAGTGGGGGACATCAACTTACTCCTCTCAGAACTAGAAAAAGAACAAATAAAAAATCCCCAATTTTACCAAATTGTAAATCCTAAATAATTAAAGGTAAGATTAATAAAATTGAATGTAAGAAAAGCATTGAATTAATAAATAAAGCCAGGAATTGGTTTTATGGAACCCCTCTCCCCACTAAAATAGCTAACCCATTGGTTAATATAAAAAAAGAGAAGAAAACCAAATCACCAGTATCAAAAATGAAAAAGGTGACTATACCCCTAATAATGACAAAATCAAAGCAATTATTAGGAATTATTTTGCCCAATGATCTGTCAACAAATTTAATAACTTAAGTGAAATGGAAGAATACTTATACAAAAATATAAACTGTCTAGATTAACAGAAGAGGACGTAGGATATATAAATAAACCTGTTGTAGAACAAAAAATTGAACAGGCCAAAAATGAGCTTCCTAAGAAAAAAGCATCTGGACCAGATGGATTTGCAAGTGAATTCCACCAAATATTTAAAGATCAACTAATTCCAGTGTTAAATAAATTATTTGGGATAATAGGTAAAGAAGGAGTCCTATCAAGTTCTTTTTATGAGACAAGTGCTGATATCTAAACCTAGAAGAACAAAAACAGAGAAAGAAAATTCTAGACCAGTTTCACTAATGAATACAAATGCAAAAATCCTAAATAAAAATAGTAATAAGTAAGGGGGAAGAGCTAGGTAGCTGAGTGGATAGAATACCTCCCTGGAGTCAGGAGGACCAGAATTAAAATCCAGTCTCAGATACCAGATGTGTGACCCTGGGCAAGTCATTTAACTCTGCCTAGAAAAAATACTAGAAGACTACAACAATATATCACAAAAATTATACTTTGTGACCACATGAGATTTATATCAGTAATGCAGGGATAGTTTAACATAAGGAAAGCTATTAACATAATTGATTACATAAACAAGAATAAAAAAATCCCACGATTATATCAAGAGATGCAGAAAAAGCTTTTGAAAAAATACAACACTCATTCCTATTAAAAATACTTGAAAGGATATTTATGAGTGAATTTTTCCTTAAAATGATAAGCATCTACTTTAAACCATCAGTAAGCATTATTTGTAATGGAGATAAGCTAGAAGCCTTCCCGATAAGATCAGTAGTGAAAAAAAGGGTGCCCATTATCACCAATATTATTCAGTATTATATTAGAATTGCTAGCATTAGCAATAAGAAAAGGAAAAAAAATAATCAAAGGAGAATCAGAATGGTCAGTAAAGTAACACAACTGTTTCTTTTTGCAGACAATATGATAGTATATTTGAAAAATCCTAGAGATTCAACTAAAAAGTTAATTGAAACAATAATTTTAGCAAAGTAGCAGGATATAAGACAAATCTACATAAATCATCAAAATTTCTACATATCATCAGCAAAACACTGCAAGAAGAGAATACCTCATTTAAAAATAATTGTAGATAGCTTAAAAAACCTGGGAGTATATCTGCCAAGATAAATCTAGGAACTACATGAAGATAATTTTTAAAATACTTTTTATACAAATAAAGTCATTTAAATAACTGGAGGAATATTGATTATTCATGGGTGGGCAGCCAGATTAATGAAAATGAAAGTTTTGTCTAAAATAATCTACATAGTCAATGCCATCCCAACTAATCAAAAAATTATTTTATTGAGGTAGAAAAATAATAGCAAAATTCATTTAGAAGACCAAAATGTAAAGAATATCAAAGAAATTAATGAAAAAAATGTAAAGGAAGAATGTTTATCAGTGCTATGTCTTTTTTTAGTGCTGTGTCTTAAACTGTATTATCAGGCGGTAATTATCAAAACTATCTCATACTGGGTAAGGAATAGAAAAGTAGATCAGTGGAACAGAGTAGACATACAACATACAGTGGTAAATGATGATAGAAACTTGTGTTTGACACATGTAAAGATTTAAGCTTGTGGATAAGAATTCACTACTTGGCAAAAATTGTTGGGAAAACTGGAATGTAGTCTGGCAGAAATTGGATAGACCAATTTCTTATACCATTTACCAAGGTAAGGTCAGTATGGATACATGACCCACATATAAAGGGAGATATAAGTAAATTAAAACATGGAACATATTACCTATCAGACTCATGGGATAGGGGAAGAATTTTTGAATAAATAAGAGAGAAAGAACATTGTGATACTTAAAATGAATAATTTCAGTTACACTAAATTAAAAAGGTTTTGTACAAATAAAATTGGTGTAGTCAAGATTAGAGGAAAGCAGAAAATTGAGGAAAAATTTTGTAGACATTTTCTTGAGTACAAGTCTCTTATATAGATATAGATCAAGAATATTGTTTTCTAATTGATAAATGGTCAAAGGATATGAATAGGCGATTTTTCAATGAAGAAATCAATGCTATCTATATTCATATGAAAAAATTCTCTCTATCATTATTGATTAGAGAAATACAAATTAAAACAACTTTGACATATCTCACATCTATTGGATTGGCCAAAATGACAGAAGAGGAAAATGACAGGTGTTGGAGAGAATGTGGAAAAATTGGGAAACTAATACATTGTCGGTGGAACTGTGAACTGATCCTAACATTTTGGAGAAAAATCTGGAATTATGCCCAAAGAATTATAAAACTGTGTTTACCCATTGACCCAGCAATATCATTATTAGATCTGTTTCCTGAGGTGATCAGGGAAAAAGGAAAAGAACCTATATGTTCTAAAATATTCATAGCAACTCTCTTTGTGGCATCAAAGAACTTAGAAATTGAGGGGATGCTCATCAGTTGGGGAATGCCTAAACAAATTGTGGTATATGATTGTGATGGAATCCTATTGTATTGTAAGAAATGATGAGCAGGTTGATTTTAGAAAAACTTGGAAAGACTTGCATGAAATAATAAAGAGTGAAAGGAGCAGAAACAAGAGAAAGTTTTATATAATAACAATTTATATTTTAATATAATAATAATATAATATGGCAGAAGAATATCTGTGGATGAGTAAGTTATTCTATTATAAATACATCAACTACAAAGGACTTATGAAGGAAGATGCCATCCATCTCCAGAAAAAGAACTGATAAATAGAAATATGTATAATATGATTTTACACGTGTGTGTGTGTATGTGTGTGTATCTGTGTATCTGTGTTAAATGGTGGGGAGGGAGAGTGGGAGGAAGAAAGTTCAGAACTTAAAATATAACAAAAATTAAATAAAATTTTAAAACTGTAATTATAAAGTTCTTTTATGACTGTGCTAGTTTTGGTGACCTTAATCACTTTTCTTGGATAAGAAAAGGTTATAGTCTGTTCTCTTAAGTGTAAAATTTCCAAGATCGATAATACTAATCTTATGTAACTTTAAAAACAGTTACTCGAAACATTTTTGTCCAGATATGAACTTTCCTTCAGATTGATATACTCTTTACTAAACTCACATAAATGCTAGAGAACAGTAGAATAAGTTGCTTAAAGAAGCACAACATTGGCCTTTCCATTTTAATTATAATAAATTCCTTGTTCCTTGATTTATTTGGGGTTTGTCTTGGTGGCACAGTGGGTAGAGTGCTAGTCCTAGAGCCAGGTCACATCTGGCCTCAAATACTAGTTGTGTGACCCCAGCTGTAAAATGAGAATAATAATAGTACCTCATCCATAAGTTTATTGAGAGGATCACGGGAGGTAATATTTAATAGTAAGATAATACTTGGCGTAGTGCCTGACATATAGTGAGTGGGGGCTATGTGCTTCCCCAGTTTGCTTTCTGAGATGGAATCTGTCAATCTGTGCCATACATAATTCATAGCTTCTGTATATGTTTTTTTGTTTCTCTTTTAAAATGACCACTTTCAGATTTATTTTGTGTTCTTTTTATCAGCAAGCTTTTCATTATCATCTCAATACAAATGTTTCTGGGATCTGTATGTCTAACCCTAGTGACATTTTGATTGCTTGTCTTATAGACATTTCAAACTCAAAATGTCCATTATCTTTTCACCAAATCCTGTCCATCTTTTAGCTTTCTTTTTATTGTTAAGGGTACCACCATCTTTCTTGTTACCAAGGTTCCCAACAGTTGGTATAATCTTCCAGTCTTCACTTTCATTTACCCTGTATATACAAACTGTTGTTAGATCTTGTCATTTTTGTCTTTGCAACATCTGTAATATATATTCCCTCTTTCTACTCACATATCCTGTTTGAGACCCCTCATTACCACTTACCTGGATTATTGCAATAGCCTACTAATTGGTCTTCCTGCCTCAAGTTTCTCTACACTCTAGTCCATCCTCCATTCAACTGCCAAAGTGATCTTGCCAAAATACAGGTGCTACCACGTCACCCTCCTACTTAATAAACTCCAGTTTTTCCCTGTTGCCTCCAAAATCAAATATAAAATCCTCCTTTTGGCATTTAAAATCCTTCATAACCCCTTGAAATTTCCTTCTTCTCTTCCTGTTTTCTTATACTTAATGTCCCTTCATGAGCTCCAAGATCCAGCTATACTGACTGACTTGTTCTTTATATCTCATGTTCCATCTCCCAACTCAGTATGTATTTGCATTGGTTGTCTCCTATGTATAAATATTCCTGCTTTACCCTTGACTCCTGCCTTATGTGGATACCTTCAGGACTCAGCTCATATGTCATCTTCTGTAGAAGGCTTTTTTTTTTTTTTACATGTCTTGTCTGCCTATTCCTCCTCCTCAGTTCCTCCCTTTATGAATATCTTCCAGGGTATTACACACTGATATTAGAATGTGAGCATCTTGTAAGCATGGATGATATTTTTGCCTTTCTTTGTATACTTAGTGCTTAACATATAGTAAGCACTGAATAATTGCATCACAATGCATAGTAATATTTAAGTGATGGGGTATTACTATCTTAGAAATCTATTCTTAGATTGCTAAAAATTAGAAACTTCTAAAGAGGTGTAAGGTGTATTTATGTATTTATACATAATTACCTCTACTACAGTTTACTTAAACTGATGGGCTAATGAAATGATAAAGGAAGGATTTTTTTTTTTCTGTAGCTAAAAATCACACTCTAGTCCACTTGAAGTTTTATACAGTGATCAAAAGTCTATGCTTGGCTTTATTCCTCCTTGATTTTGGTTAAACTTGTCAACATTTCATACACAAAGATCGGTAAGACTGTATATTATGTTTGCAATACTGAGATTATTTTATTCTTACCCTGAAGCTTTTTAAGGGAGCTGTCACAATAATACTTAAGCAAATATAGTGAATTTATAAACAAACAGGGAAGATGACTGGAAAGAAGCATTTCCAACTCAACTTAAAAAAATTTTTTTTGTTTATTTTTAGTTTACATCATTCGTTTCCACGAGATTTTGAGTTATAAATTTTCTCCCCATCTTTCCCCTACCTACCACCCCAAAACAGTTATCCTACTGTATGCCCCCTCCCCCAATCTGCTCTCTCCTATATCCTCCCCCATCATCCCTCTGACTTTCCAGTAGAGCAAGATGGATCTTCCTACCCCAGTACCTGTATATCTTATTTCCCAGTTGCATGTAAATTCTAACTCAACTTCTATAACAAAACTTTAAAAAGTTTTAATTTGGAATTTTGTCCCTTTTCTTCAGGCTTGTATTTTTTTTTTTCTATTAATGAAAAGGTACAATTTGGTGACTTTGTAGGATTTTTTTCCCCCTAATATTATGGAATTTGCAATATTATGTCCTGTTCCACCTCTCTTTTCCTTCTCTCTCTTCTCTCCATTTCTTCCTCATTCTGATTACTACTACAGTATCATGGAAGAGAGGTTCTTTCAAAATTCGTGGTTGTTACTCTGGAAATCCTTGGTTAGGACCATTGATTGTTGTGAAGTAGTAGGTGGATGGAGTCCATAGTGATAAACAAAAAGGTTGCACGGTTCATTTTTAGGAGAAATTCTGTTTCCCAATGTTGAGACAAAGAAGCAGGCATTAAAAAAAAATTAAGCTTCAGCTGGGTATCTATAACCATTAAATGAAGAATAAATAGTCATGATCTTAATGTAGAAAGGATTATATGACATAATTTACATTCTTTAGCTGCATATAAATAAGCAGTATTTTGTGATACTAAGCACATTTGTAATATATATAATATAAATAAAACATCCATGTATGTATATATGCATACACATACATCTAGGTAAATAAAACAACCTTTACTAAGTGTGTGTATATGTGTATATGTATTTATGTGTATATATGCACACAAACACATGTGTATGTTTGTGTCATATCTACCTGGGTATATGTAAATAGGCATATGCATGTACATGTTTCATTTTGTAAACACAAACATTGTACGTGTTTCATTTTTGTCATGGGTGTGTATAAATAAGCATATGTGTATACATATGTGTGCACACAAAGTGTATATATGTTTGTAACACATATGTATGTGTATGTGTTTGCATACACACTTACACTTCTTCCTAAATCCACAAAGCAAAACTCTAAAAATCAACTAAGCTAAGATTTGTCTCTTTATGTTTTTTGGCCTAGGTAGTTGGTAATTTGGGAATGACAGTGTAGAGGAAGGAAACTTCCTTTCCCCTGATCGTTCTCCTTGTACATATAACCCAGGGTATTTAGCCATATGATATTTAGTCATTATGGTATTTAGTCAGATATCTCTGTGATATAGGGCTCATCTATCTGGATTAGTATACACATGTACAAACATATACACGTGGTTAGTTTTTTCACTAGATTCGAGAGGTCAGATAATCATATAAACTTATTAAAGCTTTTATGATGCAGTTACACATAGTGCTTTGCTTCTTAAGGAATTTCCAGTTGAAATTTGAGAGGAAATTGTGATTGGTACAGATAAGGAATACACTTATATGTAGTTTTGCTCCCCGTCCCCCTTTCATTTCTTTCCAAATCACATGAAAAGTAAATTTTGTTGGTTGTGTGAAGTTTTGAGCTGTGTGAAGTATATAGAATTTAAAATTTTTGAGGGTTAGTGACTGTTTCATTTTTGTCTAGCACGTTACCTAGCACATAGTGGGAGTTTAATATATACTTGTTGATTGATAGTTAAGATAGTATCTCTAGTAATCTATATGTCATTTTTTGAATTTTGAATTTTTTGTATATTTTTATAGGTATTTTTTGTCACATATTTTCTTCCCTCCCTCCCCTTCCCATCTATTCTGTCCTTCTCACCCTTCCTCTCCTCTTCTCTCCTCCTCTCTTCTGTGTTTCCTTGTCTTACTATCTGCCTCTGTCATCTGATGACAGCCTGTTGGCATTCTACTGCTTCCTCACAACCCTAAATCCTGTTTTTAGCCCTCACTAAGTCCTCCAATCCCTTGATCCTCACTTCTTTCACAGGCCATCATATCTTTAGTAGCTCTTCTTCTCTTCCCTTTTTCATTTTGATTCCTTGGTTGAGCCACTTCAATTCTATAACCATTTCTTTTCTTGATTCCATTTCTCCTTCAGCGTATGCCAGTATTGCCCTGCCATGCTTTCACCTTGGATCACTGACGATCAGTTGCCTTCATTATTACACATGTGTTACTGAACAAACCTAGAGAGAATAATATAATTATATTGAACTGAGTTCACTACAGATTTATGTTACATAACCTCAGCTGTACCCTTACTATGGCAGGGCAATTCTTTTATGCGTCCTGTCCTAATAATTTACTATCTGCTCACCACAGATATTTTTCTAAACGTCCTATGCCTTTACTCCTACCCTTTCAACTGAAAGCCTTGGCTCATATTTTACTGAAAAAATTTGAAGCTATTTGCTGAGACCTCCCTTTTCTCACCTCTTTCTCATCTCCTATCCTTCAAATGTCTTTTGCCACTATATTTTCCCTCATCCTTGTCTTTCCTAATTAGGGGGTACTTCTCCTTGCCAAGGTCCAGCTTCCTCTACATGCACATATGATTTCATGCCACCATATCTTCTCCAGCTGATTGCCTCCCTGTCATCCCCACTTTCTTACTTATTTTCAACCTCTCCCTGTATACTACCTGTTTCTCTACTGCCTACAAATATGTTCATGTCTCCCCCATCAGAAAACATATGACTTGACACATCCATCCTCTCCTGCTATTATCTCCTATCCTCCTTCCTTGTGTAACTAAACTTCTTGAGATGGTCCTCTACAACAAGTGCCTCTACTTCCTTTCTTCTTATTTTCTTTTGAACTCTCTACAGTCTGGCTTTTGACTTTATCATTTAACTGAAACGGCCCTCTCCAAAGTTGCCAGTAATCTTTTGATTGCCAAATTTAGTGGTCTTTTCTTAATCCTCATCCTTCTTGAATTTTCTGTAGCCTTTGGTACTACCTATTATCCTCTTCTTTGACTACTCCTTTGCCTGGATCTTTAACCAGGTCATGCCTCTAATGGTAGGTATCCCATAGGGCTCTGTCCTGGACCTTCTTTTTTTACCCCCTCTATACTATTTCAGTTGGTAATCTCATTAACTGTCATAGAACTGATGAGATTATTCATTTTTATGTTCAGTTATCTCTATGGTGAAAATTCTCAGATCTGTTTTTTTGCTCTAACTTCTCTGGTGACCTCAAGTTTCACATCTTTCTGAAGCTTGACTGGGTGTCATAAGCAATATGTTGAAGGGGCTAGGGATTCAAGAGAAGAAGACGGTGTAGATTTGAATTGTTTCACTGAGGAGTCAAGATGGGGAGAAGACAGGAGAATGGTTAATGCAGGGGAGATGGCCTGGGAGGGAATTGAGGGATCAAGGGATTGGAGGTTATAGTGTGGATGAAAAGTAAAATTATGTAAGGGAAGGCAGAGGGAGAGGTGAAAAGCTACAAGATTATGGTTAGATAAGGAGATTTCAGAATTCTTGAATGTGAAGGTGGTACATTTGTGGATGATGGCTAGATGAATGGTATGACTATATTTATGTGTGACTGAGGTATGGTGCAGGAGTAGCTCATGGGAAGTGAGTAGGTTGAGGAACTGAGTGGTTATGGTATTTGAGAGAGAATCAGTCTTTCTGTTGAAGTCCCTTAGTAGGAGGGCAGAAGTTGAGGAGGAAAGAAAAATCATGATCCAAGTATTGAATTCATTGAGGAAGGAAGGGGAGTAGACAGTAGCTACCAGGATTTTAATTGGATGATAGATATGAATTGCATGAACCTCAAAGGAAGAGATGTTACTGGATGATGGAGGAAGGGGGGAAACCTGTCAGTGGCAGTGGGGAGCAAGGAGTATTCCAATTCCTCATCCTTGACCAACGAGCTGAGAAGAGTGAATGAAAATGTACCCTCTACTGGAAAGGGTAACTGGGGAGGCTGTGTCATTAAGGGAAAGCCAGGTTTCAGTAAAAACTAGTAGATGAAAGGAGTGGGAGAGGAAAAAGATTTAAGATGAGGGGAAATTTGTTACCTATGGAATGGGCATTCCAGAGGGCACAGTGGAAGGGATGGGTGGAGTTAGGATGAAACTTTGGAGTAAGAAGGGGATGGGAATGAGGCATCAGGTGATAGTGTGGAGTGGGGATTGGAATGATGATCTACAGGAGTTCACTATCACTGGGACATGAAGAGTATGACTTAGTATGACAGTGTTCATCATTGAATGGAAAAGTGTCACTTATCTGTCCTCAGGACAGGTGCAACAGGAGATGGGAGCCCTCGATTCAAAGAGAAGGTTGTTCTTTGGACTGGAGTTTCTCCACATCCCAGTTGGGAGATTGGGTTGGCAACAGATGAAAAAGACTGCTTTGGGTCGGTTGGAAGATGCCCAGACTGGTTTCTGCCAGCTTTTCCCCAGGGTACACATGCCACGCAGGACGTGAAAGGTTCAAGGTGGCTAGCTCACCCATGGTCTGAGGTCTTCTCACCTGAGGATGCTCTTTGTGAAGAGGCATATATTTAGGTACCATGATTTGTATAGCCTTTTTCCAGTCACTGAACATCTACTTTGTTTCCAGTTCTTTGCTACTACAAAAAAAAAAAATTCCTTGTGTATTTTAGTGTTCATATTACTCTTTTTTTAAAAAAATCATTGACCACATTGGAATTTAAGCCCATAAGTAAGAACACTAATTCAAAAGGTATTTATTGACATTTTACTATTTATTGACATTTTTCAGTATAATTTCAAATTACTTTCCAGACTGGTTGTTTCAGTGTACTCTTCTACCAGTGGTACTTTGGTGTGTGTTATTACAAAAGCCCTCCAACACTGAGTATTCCCAGTGTCCCCTTTGGTGGGTATGAGATAAAACCTCTTACTTATTATTTGTGTTTCTCTTATTATTAGTAGCTTAGAATATTCTTTCAAGTGGTTATTAATAGTTGGCAATACTTATTTTGATAACTTTTTCTTATTTTTTTACCACTTATTCATTCATTTTTTACCACTTATTTTTTGGCTTTTGGTTTTATAATATGTTGTTTTGTTGTTCGCCAATATACTTTGTATATACAGAGGTAGCTAGGTGGTTCAGTGAATAAAGTGCTGGACTTGGAAGACCTGGGTTCAGTGCTTACCAGCTATATAACCCTGGGCAAGTCACTTGACTGCCGTCTGGTTCAGTTATGTCATCTGTAAAATGGGAGTAATTAATAGCACCTGCCTCTCAGAGTTGATGTGAAGAAAAAAATGAGATAACATTTGTAAAGCATGCTACAACTTTAGAACTCTATACATGCTAGCTATCATTACTATTGTTATTATATCAGACCCTTATCAGAGATAATTGATACAAAGATTGTTTTCCAATACACTGCTTCCTTTTTTATCCTAGTTACATTATTTTTGTTCATGATAAAGTTTTTCGGTTACATGTAAGCAAACAATCTATTTTATCTTTTGTGACCTCTTCTATTCCTTATTTGGTTTGTAATTCACCCTGTTGTAGTTGATCTGGGTACTTGACCTGATTGCCCTCAGTGTTTTTTATGAGTGTGTAACATAATCTTTAACATTTAGGTCATACATCCATTTTGAGTTTATTGTGGGATATTTGTAAGGTATTGGTTTAAGCTTAATTTCTTTCAGACACCTTTCCAGTTTTATAAGCAATTCTTGTGAGATATTGAGTTCTTCATAAGGTAATTTATGTTATTGAGTTTATCAGACAGTGGATTATTCAGTTGATTTGTTTTTTATTATTGTTTTTGTAGTCTGTTTCATTGATCAGTATACTTTTTAACGAGTACTGAATATTTTTGATGATTATTGCCTTATGATACAAATTTTGAAAGTATAATTGTCCTTTCATTCCTACTTCATTATTTTTCTTGATATTTTAGATCTTTTTTTCCCCAAATGAATCTTGTTATTTTTTCTTGATCTGCTAAGTATCTATTTGGCAGTTTGATTGCTACAGTGTTAAACCCCAAAATTAATTTAGATGGTGTAATTTTTATTGCATTGTCATGGATCAGCTATGAGTGCTAAATATCCTTATAGTTATATAATTCACTCTGAGTTCTTTAAGGATTATTTTAAAATTGTTTCTATATGGGTCTTCAGCATACTTTGGCAGGTTAGCTTCCATAGATTTTATACAATTTGTAGAATTATTTTGAATGAAATTTCCCTAAATTGTTTCTCCTTGCATTTTTTGTTGCTATGTAAAAATAACTGTTGATTTCTGTAAATTTATTTTGTATCCTGATGCTTTTCTGAAGCTATTTATTCTCTCAGCTTCCTGTTTCTTCAGGATTTTCCAAGTAAATGATCATGTTGTCTGCAAATAGGGATAGTTTTATATTCCTTTTGTGCCTTTAATTATTTTCTCTTGTCTTACTATTAGTGTTAGCATTTCTCAATTTATGTCAAATTAGAGCTGGGAAATGGTTTCTCCTTGCTTCGCTCTGGTGTTGATTGGCAAAGCTTCTGGAATTTCTCTGTTGTGAATAATGCTAATTTTTAGTTTTCATACGTAGTTTAAAATCACATTTTAAGAGGCCTTTGTAGGCCTTTGTTTTGTAGATATATTTTTTTTAAAGAAGAAATAACTTGTACTTTAGCAAAAGCATTTTTTTAGCCTCTGTTGATACCATATAATTTGGGATTTTTTTTAGTATGAATATGCACATTTAATGTTGAATATCCTTGTATCTCTGGTATAAATACAGCTTTATATTAGTGAATAATTTTTGGATATATCGCTCTTGTCTTTTTGCCAGGATTTTATTGAAAAATTTTGAATTGATATTGACAAATGATATTTTTCTATAATTCTTTTTATTTGCATTGCCCTTCCATTGTTTGGATATTAAGATGTTTGTTTCAAAATGGAGTTTTGTAGCATACTTTCTTTCTCAGTTTTTGAGAATAATTTGTGTAATTTGGGTCTATATCTTGTTAATAGAAGATAACTTGGCCTTCTGTATGTTAGTGTAAGCGATACTGATTTTTTAAAAAAGCTTTTAAAAATAAGTATAACTTGTAAAACTAAAGAAATTAAGCCAAGAAAACAAAATAAAAGGAAACACTATAAAATAGAGCTTTAACATTGAGCTTAATTAGAAAATACAGTTAACCTAAGCATCTCTTGCAGTATCCTTTAGGTGGAGAGAAGACACTTGTAGAGGTGATCATTTACATGGGGAGGGTTTCAGCAAAATTTTGTTTAAAGGACCAAAATTTAAGCATTATACTATAAAATTAAGCTATGTGAAAGTATTTTCTGGGTTTTAATGAAGACGTCACAGAGATAACAAGTTTTTAAATTTTTGGTTTTCAGAAAAAATCTTTTATCAATTTTTTCCACTTTTAAATAAGGACCTATCTGATGTTAAAAAAAAATAATTGGTCAAAAAATGAAAACTATTCAGACCAAAGGAAAGTCTTCAGTCTGTTACTGAAATATAAATGAAGGAAACACCAATGGCATCCTTTAAGGACATATTGCTTAGTCATGTTGCTGATGACTCATGGCCTTTGTTATAGTTTTAGCGTTATTCAGGATGATTATAGAACCAAAGGAAAAAATTTCTTTTTTGACTGTTGGCTTCAAAAACAACCTTTTCCCCCCTTATCTGTTATGATTGGTAGTATGCTTTTTTGTAACCTTTGAAATTAGTTGTTTAAAAATAATTTTGAATGCTATAAGTTGACTTAATTTTGAATGTTATTTTGTGCTAATAGTTCTGAAGAGCTAGAGCTTTTAGATTTGATTTTCAAGACCCAGATAATGTTTAATGAAGTAAATTTCCAATTATATTAGTAAATTATTTTCATTTTATAAGATATCAGTATTTTTATTTATGTTAATATATTTTGATTGGAGCTTATAAAAGTCAGTATCTAATAGTTATGTATTGACAAGAAATTGCTGATTTTTGGATATTTAAATATTCTTTATATTTAATAGCATATTAATGTTAATGTAAAGCACTTTAAATTTGGTGTTAACATTAATGTAAAGCAGTTGGGGCCATCTAAATCTTTATGGTGAAAAATTTTCCTTTTTGTACAGATCAATCTATTATGGATGTTTTGAAACATAAAAGTTTTCTAGAAGAATTATTATTTTGGACTATAAAATATGAATTTCCACAAAAGATGGTAACTTTCTTACTCAACATGCTACCAGATCAAGATTATAAGGTATCTTAAATTTTTCCTTTCTAAAGTTGTACTCTCTTCTTTTTCTTTTCACTATTAATATTCTTTAACTTTTATACTTCTGACCTATGATGATGTCTTAGCATTGAAGATGATTTATTGTGTTGAAGATGTGACAACTGATACCACAGTT
Source organism: Pseudochirops corinnae (assembly GCA_028646515.1). Classification (NCBI taxonomy): domain Eukaryota; kingdom Metazoa; phylum Chordata; class Mammalia; order Diprotodontia; family Pseudocheiridae; genus Pseudochirops; species Pseudochirops corinnae. The sequence goes on from CM053588.1 coordinate 243,840,665, forward strand.
TAAGGCTTAGTCCCTGTGTTAACTTCTTTTTATTGTTAAATCAGAGGTAATGAATGCCATGAAAGCTGTGTGTAGCATACCACTAGAGCTCCAGTTTAGTATCTCCTTGGGTGGGGAGAACCTTTGTGTTGGTAATTTTGGTGGTCTTTAAAGTCCTTTTTATCTCTCTCCTCATAGTCCTGTCACCCAGATTCTCCTGGGTATCTAACTCTACCTGTCTCATCTCATCTCATCTCTTTGAAAATATGACATTACATGTCCGATGTTGGTGTTTTGGAAGTCTGGCAGTGCAGCTGTATCTTTTTATTGGTTACCTCTGCTTTGGCAACAGAAACAGATGAAGGCTATAAATTTTTTTTTTTGGTGCCAATGTAAAGTTTGTGGTCTATGCTATTGCTTTGTTTTAGGTCCTACAGATGAAATAATGATGATTTGTTAGGTAGCACCTCATGGAAGGGAAAGCAAGAAAAAGAAAATTTAGAAAAGTAGCTGCCATAGTATGTGTGGAAAATCAGATGAATAGAAACGTGAAGCAGAATGCTGTGGGAGAATTGTTTCAGATATTGTGATTATATGTAAATTGTTTTATGAAAGAATGAATTTGAGTCTGCCTCCTCAAACTTTCAGATCAACCTGCAGAGTTTACTTGAATTGGTGAATACTTACCCTTTTAAGATAGTTTATATAGGTAAGAGTAAATTGTTCTAGAAATGGAGAGATTGTTTAGGAAAAAATGTTATTGTATTTTCTTT
>CM053588.1:243841916-243862616 GCA_028646515.1 Pseudochirops corinnae
CATATGTAGCAAAAGGGGGCTGTCACAAAAAGCCCCTTACGGGAAAAAGGGAGGGGGAGTAGGGGCACATCATCTGATTTCCCTGAAATCAGGTGATTTACAGGAACATGAAACTTAGGCCTAAAGAGATCTAGGACCTAGCTCAAGTTTGGTGACTGTCTCTTTTATTTTATGAGAATGCTTTCACCTGTCTCATTCACTTGTGCCTGAAGTCTGAGCTACATTGCTGCTGGTGGTGGTTGTTTCTGAACTTACTTCTTTCTTCATTCACTACCTAGGCCTGGACTCTTTACCCTGAATGCTGAACATCACCATAGTAAGTAGGTCTCCTATTCAGTCTGCTTTAACTCTGTTACCTGGGACTAGGTAGTAGTCAATGAAGCTGCCGCTTCACACCTTTCCTGTCCCAGTGCCCCGGTGTGGGTCTGGGGTTACCTTGTTTTGATTCTGAAACTTTCTCTTTCCCTGGTACATTGCCTCTCCCTGGGCACTTGAATGCCCCACATAGGGTGCTCCTTGTCTTACCTGCTCCATTGTCCATAGACCTCCTTGTCTGTCTCCCTATGCTAAGCTGGGCTAGATAGAGGACTCACTATGTGAGAGCCTATGTGTGCTATATGAGGTCCAAGATGAGGAAAGTCATTAACAGAGAGACGTTTTTTTTTTTTCTGGATTTTCCCATCAGGATTCTGTCTGGTACACTTTCTAGATATGTTAGGAGGAGTTTGTGGAGCACTTCACTGTTTCCTTTCTGTACCATCATGGCTCCGCCTTCCTCTTTACTTCACAGTTGGGCTTCTTAAACTTTTCTTTGTCACAGACCACCTTTGCAGTGTGGTAAAAAACTCCTGAGTTCTCTGTTAATGACTTTCCTCATTTTGGATCTTACATGGTATATTATTTTACACTTCTATAATGAGGTTACCATGTAATCTGGTTTATTCTCCTTAGCTATTTATGTATGAAAAATCACTCTACTAGATTTTAAATTCTTTGGGCAGGGTATTTTATTTATGCTTTGAACTTTACTTTTTCTAGGATAACCAAATAGTTTAATTGCCAATGGATAATACCCAGAGAAGAAGACAGAGCCCTTTGTCCTCTTAATTGTTTCTCTTTTCCTATCCTTTCTCTTTTGCTCTTAACCTCCAAATAGTGAGCATACAGTAGTCAGAATGAATATTTGTTGGATTGAATTTGTGGCATACATACTCTCTTTTTTTCTCAGTTATCTCTTTTTCTGTCTTTCTCTCTTATACGTGTTTTCTTCTGTGTCATGGCAGAGACACAAAAAATGACAGTCTTTAGTGGGTCTTAAGCCTCGACTCCTGTCTAACAGAACCTTAAATCTTAAGGTGTCCTGCTAGCCTCCAAGATAGGAATAATGGAGAAATGATTGAAATTAAAGAGGAGAAAGACATTATAAATAGGATCCAGATGTAATTGGGCAGGAAACCATTAACAGTTACAGTCATGATTATTTTTGTCACCTTTCTTTGTTCTTTTTCCTGGAGCATATTTTTTTCTTGCTCATTCTTCCTTACCCCTATGATTTTTTTCATTTTCCCCTTTTTAGTGTAAGTTGGAATGTTTGAAAGTTGTCAAGAGAATTGGAATTTTTATTAAAAATTCCTGGGAAGCCAGAGCCTCCTGAATAGTGTGTGATCTATACAGAAGAGATTTATTTACTATCCAAAATTTGACCTTGACTTTTTAATGATAACAAGCCTTAAATTTGTTTAATGTTGTGTAGCTAAAACTTTTATTGTACTCTTATTGACCATCTATTAATGAAGAAGTTATTTCTTTAATAGCAAAACACATGTTGTTTTCTGTTCAGAAACTATTTAGGCTGAGCTATCGTAAGTTGCCACATACCTATCTTTCTAACCCTTTGTTCAGGCTTATTTTGGGGAACGGAGAAGAGATGCTTTTGCTTTTTAAAAAAAATTTTATTTTTTTTCCAAATTACTTGTAAAAACATTGTTTAATAATTGTTTTTTTAAAATTTGAGTTCCAGATTTTCTCCTCTCTTCTTTCTGAGATGGCAAGCAATCTGATATGTTACATGTGCACAGTCTTGTAAAACATATTTCCATATTAGTCATTTTGTGGGAGAAAACTTGAACCAAAAAAAAATAAAGTGAAAAATAGTATGCTTTGGTACTCCATCATTTTTTTCTCTGGAGGCAGATAGCATTTTCATCATGAGTCCTTTGGGATTGTCTTAAATCATTGTATTGCTGAGAACAGCTAAGTCATTTACACTTGATCATTGTACAATATTGCTGTTACTGTGTACAATTTTCTCCTGGTTCTGTTCACTTCACTTTGTACCAATTCATAAATCTTCCCAGGTTTTTCTGAAATCACCCTGCTCATTATTTATCAATAACATTCTGTTACAGTCATATACCACAACTTGTTTAGCTATTCTAAAGTTCATAGACAATTTCTAATTCTTTAACACCACAAAAAGAGTTGCTATAAATATTTTTGTATAAATAGGTCCTTTTCTCTTTTTTACTTCTTTGGAATACCGACCTAGTAGTGGCATTGCTGGTCAAAGGGTATGAATAGTTTTATAGCTTTTTGGGCATAGTACTAAATTGCTTTCTAGAATAATTGGATAAGTTTATAAATCTGATCGTGCATTAATGTCCCAAATTTCCCATATCCCTTCCAGGATTTATCATTTTCCTTTTCTGTCACACTAGCCAATCCGATAGGTACAAGGTGTTACTTCAGAGTTGTTTTGAGTTGTATTTGTCTAATCAATAGTGATTTAGAGCATTTTTTTCATGTGATTATAGATAGCTTTGATTTCTACATCTGAAAACTGCTTGTTCATTTCATTTGACCATTTATCAGTTGGGGAGTGACTTGTATTCTTATAAATTGCACTCAGTTCTCTATGTATAGGAGAAATGAAGCATTTATCAGAGAAGTTTCCTGTAAATTTTTTTTTCTCTCAGTTTTCTGTTTTCCTTCTATTCTTGGGTGCATTGATTTTGTGCAAAATCTTTTTAATTTAATGTAATCAAAATTATTCTTTTTATATCCTGTAATGCTATTTATCACTTGTTTGGTCATAAATTCTTCCCTTATCCATAGATCTAACAGGTAAACTATTACATGCTCCCCTAATATGCTTATGGTATTCCCCTTTGTATCTAGGTCATATATCCATTTTGACCTTATCTTGGTGTACTTTGTGATATGTTGGTCCATGCTTAATTTCTGCCAAATCCACTTTCCAGTTTTCCCAGTATTTTTTGTCAGATACCAGGTTTTCTCAAAAGCTGGGATCTTTGGGTTTGTCAAACACTAGTTACTTTGGTCCTTACTTACTGTGTATTGTGTACCCAATCTATTCCACTTATCTACCACTCTTTCTCAGTCAGTACCAGATTGTTTTGATTATTACCACTTTGTAATACAGTTTGAGATCTAGTACTGCTTGGCCATTTCCCTTCACATTTTTTTCCATTAATTCCCTTGATATTCTTGACCTTTTGTTCCTTCACATGAGTTGATACTTTTGCTTTTAAGATCAAGTCAGAATTACATTTTTAAAAACTCCAAACTGTGAGAAAATACCCAGATTTCTTACCACTTGAATTCTTTTTTTCTTTTTGCACTTACGCCCAAATGATAAAATCTTAAATCTTTGGTTTAAAAAGTTTCGTGAAAATTTCTATTGAAAAATGTAATTTCTGGTGGTATATTTATGCAGATTCTTAGAAAGCAGTGTGTATCAATGCCAGTTTATAAAGATTGCCAGGGAGTTGTACTTTTTCTAAGAGGCAAATTAAATGTAAATTTCTCTTAACTTATGGTTTGGTTGTTGCCCTTTGTTTTTGAAGAGGACCAAGTGACACCACTATGTTAGAATCAAGTTACAGTGCATCTGACTGTGGCTGATCAGACCATTATGGGCTCGTAATGTTCTAATACAAGGCGAGCACAGATAGTCCATGAGAACATTTGGGGTGGATTTTCCAAGTTTGCATATCCCGTGTTTCTTTTGAAGTGCTTCATTTCTGCTTTGCTCATAGAGCACAGCACCTTCTCTGATGCGGGCTCTGTAGACCTTCAGTTTGGTAGCCAGTAATACCTTTTCTCTCCCACACTTTCCTTTGGAGCCTACCAGACACTGAGCTAACTCCGTCAATGCATGTGTCAGCCTCCTTATTAGTGTGTACATCCCTATAAAGTGTACTGCCAAGGTAAGTGAACTTATCCACAGCATTCAAAACTTGTCCATTTGCTGTAACGAATGGTTCCACGTATGGGTGGTGTGGTGCTGGAGCACCTGTGTTTTCTTGGTGTTTATTAGACCAAAATTAGTACAAGCGCCAGAGAATAGATTCATGCTTTTTTGCATCTCAGATTCAGAGACACAAACACATAGTTTAACAACAGCTGGAAATACCTTTTGGAAGGAAATAGATAACTTAAGAGTGTAGAATATTAATTGCTTTCTTACTGGGGTAAAATAATTATAAGAACACTGGCATGCTGGAATATAGAAACCTGTTCTGTGGTTATTTCTTTCTACCTTAGCAATTGTGGAGAGAAGAACAGGGAGAGTTAGAAAGATAGCCTTATGAATTATTTGATAGATGGAAGGCTAAAAAAGGCAAATAATTTGGCTATTCTTTTAAAGTTCTCTCTTAAAATTTAATGAATGGAAGTTATTGAATAATAATAACTAGCATTTATGTAGTGCTTTAAGGTTTGCTTGAGTTACTTCATTTGATACTTAATGCAGTCTTGTGAGGTGGTTACAGTTACTATACTCATTTTATAGATGTGGGGATTGAGACAAAGGAGGTCACTGATTTCTCTGAAGGTAACACAGTTAGTGTCTGGATTCAAGTAAGGTAGGATTCTGACTTAACACTTTATCCACTCTTCCACTGTGCCTGTGTGTAGATCACACCTGTGGAAAGTTGCAAGGCCTTTTTGACACTGGGCTATCCTGAAATTTTAGGGCTATGCATGAGACTGGGAGAAGTCTAGTACCAAGATGAGGATTCAGAGTAAACTAGAAGCATTTTAAATTATGTGTGTGATTAATGCTGGGATTAGATTAAGGTGTGATTGATAAAAGTAATCTTTATTAGAGAGGAATTTTAGAAACTTCTTTTAAAAATTTGGTTATCCTTTTCATATGATGAGAATGTTCCTTTCTAACTCATTCTAATGCTAGATAATAGCAAGTGTGACTATTTCAGTAGAGTTGTATTTTGTTAATAAATATGCTGGGGGAATGGATAGTAGCGGTGAAGGACTGGTTGCGTGGCAATCAATAATTTTTGTATAATGGCTTGTTCAAAATATTATAGTAACTCTTTTCATTGTATTAAAAATTGGAAACTAAAGGCATGTCATCCTATTGCAGAATGGCTAAACAAAATATAATGGAATATTAATGTCCCATAAAAATGATGAAATGGACAATTTCAGAGGAAGCTGGGAAGACCTCTTTGAATTGATGGAGTGAAGTAAGCAAAACTAGGAGAGCAATTTATACAGTGATAGCATTAACGTAGAAAAATAAGACTTTAGAACTCTGATAAAATGCTAAACTATGAGTCCATAAGAATGATCATGAAACATGACGCTCAACTTCTGACAGATATGATGAATATAAAATGTAGAAAGATACATATGGTTTCCCACACAGCTAGTAATATGGGAATTTGTTTTACTGGACTATGTAGTTATGTATTGAGGGATTTAAAAAATAATTGCCCAGGGATGGGCAGTGGCCTGGGTAGGGATTAATTGCATTAAAAAATTACTTGAAAATAAAAATAACAAACTTTTTTTTTTTAAAGGAAGGGGAGGGTGAGGCAAGTAGTTTTATATGGACAAAGGTAGGCCCAGAGACTAAAAACTCTATCCCTTATAATACTTAGTATAAGTCAGAGGTCAGGGAAACAGGAAGTGAAAATGTCTGTGGACTATAGCAGGCTAAAAATCTTCACACCCTGGGGCTCTACCTGAGGCAGGTTGGAGCAAACAGTTCTCAGAAGTCAAGTAGGAGTCAGAAATTCAGGGTCTGGAACTTTGAGAAAATGATACCAGTAAGGAACACTGAAGTACACCTGAACCTAGAGTGAGGGACTGTTCTTTTAGCCTTTTTTACTTTTTAATATAATTTTAATTTTCATTAACTTTTAGAGGTATTTAGCTTTACAAATAGTAGTATAAGATAAATGACAAGCAAGTCAAAACAAATTATGATTCTATGTTTCTGTAAACTCATTTAGTAATTGTTAACTCCAAACTAATAAATGTATGTAATCAACATTAACTAAATAGTGCTTACATCATCCTTGTTTTCCTCATCTTTTTTGACTTCTTGGGTATTTAACATGATTTTGTTGTCTTTACTGCTTAGTTGTGGTTCAATGAGTATATTGTTTTGTTTTGTTTTTTTAGTTTTATTTAAGTTTATTTTTAGTGCAGTCTTTTATATAAATATTCCCTTTGAGGGGAGTTTTTCATACTTGATGTTTTCTATGGCTAAATAATACTCCATTTTTTATTCATAAACCATAATTTGTTCAGACATTCCTCAGTTAATGGTAAAAAACCTAGTTTGTTCCTAGGTTATTTTTCTTTTCTTTTTTTCTTGTTTGTTATTAAAGGGCTGCTAGAAATATTTTTGTATATAGAGAGGTTTTTTCCCACTATTACTAATCTATTTGGGTTACAGTCCTAGTAGTGGGATCTCTGATTCAAAGGATATGCCCGTTATTGCATGACCCTTATTTTATAATTCCATATTGTTTTCTAGAAAGGTCAGACTTCTTCATAGCTTTGTTAACAGTATAAAGTTGTGCTTACTTTACCATAGTTGTTCCAGCACTAGATTTTGTCATCTTTTATTGTTATCTTAGACAATATGGTGAATTCTGGTAGAGTATCACAGTTTTAATTTTCATTTCTCTGATTATTAGATATTTTAAGTATATTATATCTAATTGTTACTTTGTGTTTTTTTAAAAAACACCTTTTTTGTGTCATTTGACGACTCATCTATTGGAGAATGGCTCTTAATTTTATAATTTTTTTGTTAGTTTTGCATTCATTTTCGACTTTTGCTGAAAGAAGTATGAGGCAGAGATTTTTTTCTTAGCTTCTTTTTCTAATTCAGGAGATGTTGCTTTTTTATTATGCAAAAGCTTTTTATATAATACAATTAATATATTTATCTCATTTTTTTCTAAGTTATGACATTAATAATTTATTCCTTGTCTATACTTGTGAAAGATGAAGCATTTTCTTGTTTTATTTTTAAATGGGATGTTTTAGATTATTGATACATCATGATTTTATTTTGCTGTTATGTTGTGACATGCTGATACTTGTTTTTTTTTGCCAAACTATAGTTTTCCTGAGAATTTTTGTTAAATGATGAATACCTTACCCAATATTTTGTTATCTTTGATTTATTTAGCATTACATTATTGTAGGATGTGATTCTAGCTTGTGATAGTCTGTTTCATTATATCGATTTCACTTATCTATATTATTGGGTGAGAGGATTTTGATGATTATTACTTTTATTCCCAGATGACAAAGTATCCATGCCCTACTTTATTTAACCTTTTCTTTGATAATAATAGCACCTACCTCATCAGAGGGTTCTTGTGAAGATCAAATGAGGTAATATTTGCAAAAGCATTTAGCCTAATGCCTGGCACATTGTAGGTGCTTAATAAATGCTCATTTCCCTTCCCTTTGTCAGAAAATATTTGCCAGGATATTTTTTAACCTTTTGATCTTCCATATGAATTTGAATTTTGTTCAGTTTTTTAAAGTATGTTCTTGGTGTTTTGATTGAGAAGGTAAGTAACTTGAGTGAAAGAAAAAAATCCATTTATTAAGCACCTGGTTACTAGTGTTAAGCACCACACTATGATCCAGAGATACAAATACAACAATAAAAGCAATTCTTGCTCTTGTTGTTAAGGGGGAGACAACGCATATAGGTCAGTAATGTCCAGGGAAGAGAATTTTTAGTCTAGTAAATCATGGGATGGTGAATGGAGCCATATTGCAGTCATACCATCTCCAGAAGCAATTGGAGTATTCAGTTACTGTTTCCAGAAGTGGAAAGAGTTAGGGTATGCAGATGGGGAGAAATGTGCCCTTGCCAAAAAGACTATTTTGTGGAGAACTCACACAAAGCAGGCACTCCCATGGTGGTCAGAAAAAGCAAAACAAGGACACCCCCTAGGTCTCTCAGGAACTTTGGAATTGGTTGTGTGACATAGGAGACACTGATAGAGGACTGCCCAACATGGTGTGACCTCATCAGAAAAAGTGCTGTGTTCTATGAACAAAGCAGAATTGAAGTGGCTCAAAAGAAATGTGAGATGGGCAAACTTAAGGAATCTACGCCAAATGTTCACATGAACTATTTGTGCCTGACCTGTGGTAGAGCGTTCCAAGGTTATATTGGTCTGATCAGCAACACTAGGACAGACTATAACTTGACTAACGTAGTGATGTCATTTTGGTCCCCTTTGAAAATAAAGGACAACAACAAATCAGTCCAGGTGGCAGAACATTTGGCAAGATATCCTGGGTGGTTGATTGTAAATCATGTTATGATTAGATGAATTTGTACCTCTCCAATATAGACAGCTCAACCCTAGGGATGTTTCAAAACTGATTGAATGTAGTAGTCATGGAGATCTGGTTTGGAAGGTCAATTGCAGGCAGATGCCAAGATATCTGGAGTGGATGGATATTAAAATAAGAAATAAAACCCACAAAAGTACTAGCATTTCAATGTATGATCAATAATAATAATAAAACCAGTGATAGAAAAACACCATTTAAAATAACAATAAAATATTCAGTATCTTGGAATTAACCTATGAAAACATATAGTAGTTAGTATAACATGACTTATAAAACAATTTTAAGTAACCCTAGAGGGCTAGAATTTGCAGAGCGCTATATTTAAGCTTGATATATGGAAAATGTCTTAAAAATGTGTGCTATTCAAAAGTATAATGGGTTGCTTTGGAAGAGACAGCATTCCTTCTCATTAGAAGTCTTCAACCATAGGATAATGACTTATATGTATGTTGTAGAAGGGATTCATTTTTGGATTTGAGTCTCTTCCAACTTTGAAATTCTATGATTCTGTAATTTTAGCTTATGGGACCCTGAGCAAGTCAGTTTTCTCCTTTGGGCCTCAGTTTCCTGATCAAAACTGAAATGAGGTTGATGTACTACATGATCTCTAAGGTGTTTATGATTACTCTCTTATGATCCCAGAAGTATATATTGCTGAAATTCAGTGAAATGACAAACTGCTAATTGCAGACAACTTTTTCTTTGATTGTTGGGACACATAGGACCTTAGTTTCCTCATTAGTAAAATGAGAAGAGGAAGAAAAGTTAAATTCAGTTTCTTCTGTAAAATGAAGGGTGACTAGATGAAATCTGAGGTGTCTTCGAGCTCTAAATTATTGATTCTGTGGAAGGAAAAAAAATAATTGGAGGAAAGATTCAGTGTTTATGGGTAGACCAAACTAATATAGTAAAAATGCTAGTACCAGTATTTTCTCCTGGGTATGAGTCACCTTGAACTTTCAGTTAAACTTGGAAATTAGGTGCAGCCAGAAAGATTTGAAAGAGTTAGAGGCCTACTAATATGTGTGCCCTGATTCTGATGTGACTAACGGTGCAGAATAGATAATATTGTTATTGCAGTAAGAAAACATTTACTGTTACTCAGTCGTTTTTCAATCATTTCTGACTCTTTGTGAACTTATTTGGGATTTTCTTGGTAGAGATATTGTAGTGGTTCGCCATTTTTTTCTCCTGTTTATTTTAGAGATGAGGAAACTGGAACAAACAGGGTTAAGGGCAAGTGACTTACTTAAGGTCACAGCTAGTAAGCATCTGAGGCCCAAAACATTTGCCAGTGAGTTAACTATAGCTTAGTCATAATAGTACATGTATCTGAGGCATGTTTTATGATCTTCTGATCATATGTAGGGTATCCCAAAGGTCTTTGTGCTTTTAGCTTAAAACTGTATGACTTTTGGAATACTCTGCGTGCATGTGTGTGTGTGCGCACTGTTGGTTGTAGGAAGAGGTTAGATCATGTATATTGAATAAATTTGTAATATCAACAAACATTGTAGGAATGATAAAACTATGTAGATTTGAAAAAAAATCCATATAACATTTTTGATTAAAAGAACTAGTGAAACAGTTTTATTTTGGGGGCTTGGTTACCTTAAAAAAAATCACAAGGATATTTTTTTCTGCCCTGCTTTTTATATTCTCCAGAAACTTCTAAATTTTGTTACTAGAAATGTTACATACTTGGAAAATTGAAACTAACCCTTGATGCTCTTATTTCTTTTTTTTCTCTTACAGGTTTTGCAAAAGACATCAAATTAAATCAAGTTCAAATATTCCTTGTGTCCCAAAAGACTTACTGATGATGTCTGAATTTGTTCTTCCACGATTTATTTTTTGTCTTATTCAGTACTTGAGAGAAGGCTATAATGAACCAGGTATGTTTAAAACAATACAATGGTAGGGATCTTTTTAGAGGTTCTAAGATGTAGCAGTAATGATCAATTAAATTCTTTTTCATTATGAATAAAGTATGAATAGTTTTTTTTTAAGAATTTATAAAACATGACTATAGAGTAATGAGGAAGATTACCTACTGAAAATTGATTTCATTGTGTATTAGACACAAACAATTTGGCATCTTCTCTTAGTGGGGACTTAATGAAAAATAAGTATGAATGAGCTTATTTGGTTTCTTAGAGAAGAAGATACTGTAAAGAACATTTAGCCCAATTCTTTCATTTTATAGGTGAGGAAACACCTAGAGAGTTTAAGTAACTTGCTGAAGATCACTCAGGTAAATCAGCTTCAGTTTATGAGATTAAAGTGATTTATGATCACATAATGAATTTGTGACAGAATAGGATTAATGACTGCCAGAAATTTCTGAGTTTTTAGGATGATATTCTTCTGAAAAACTTGTTCTATTAATCTTTGTGTTTTCCTCTATTGCCTTGTACAGGCATTTGTCCCTTTTAGCTACTTGTGATGCATGTTTCATATTTTAATAATTAGTAAACTTTTATAATATATTACTAGAATCTGTTGTTATTATAAAGTAGAAACAGAAAGTTCTAAATATAGTTGTGCTTTTACTTTTATAACAAGAATAGAAAATTGGTTAAAAAAGAATATGTTAAGTTAGTTGGGTTTAGTTAACTGATATCGTATTCTAAATGTCTTAATCAGACAAAAAGTTTTACAGAAGGCACTGTACAGTGAAAGATTAAAATTATTGCATGTGTCACGTCATCAATATTTTGAAGTGTTGTTAGAGCAAGCAGATGTATCTTTTAAATGTATAACTGTTAATGTTAGTAAAGACTTTATGACAACTGTTCTTAATTCCGCTTTCAAATGAAATTAGCATGTTTAAAATAATATGGTTTGCCATAATCACTATTTGACTTTTGTGTAAACAATAAAGTTGAAAATGTTTAAATTAATTTTTTTAATATTATGCAATAAAGCATAAAAATCAGATTATCTTAAAATTTAATTAAACACTGCTTCCAGTTTTTTTTATCTGTCTTCCTCCAGTTCATAAATAGAATGGATTATATAACTTAAAAAAAATTAAGTTCTGAAAATCTAAACTGCTACATTTTATCTATGAATAAATGAGTTTGCTTATCTATTTTTTTTCCAATTTAAATGATGTAAATAATCCCACTTCCCTTCTTTTCAAGCAAGATTTCTGTATTATTTTGCCAGACTAAATAGATGATAGTGTAGTTAATGAAAGCCCTCACATACATATATAATGGTTTGTTTTATATAATACTCTCTTCATAGTGACCCTGTGATGTAGGTAATAAAAATACTAGTTACATCTTCCAGATGCAGAAGCTGAGGCGTTTCAGAAAGATGAAGTGTCTTGCCCGTGTTCCCATAGCTAGCAAGTGTTAGAGCTTGGTTCGGTATCCACAGGCATCTTGCTTTGAAGCCACGGCATTCTCTCTACTATACCTCATTGTCTGGGTGCTTTTGTTATTTGGCTTACCATGGATTATTTTCAGAGGAATATTTTTCTGCTTCTTCCTAGTAAAAAGCCAAAACACGTTAGTGGGTTTTGAACACCTGGAAATTACCTTGGCATGCCATCAGTATCCTAATGTTTAGATTTTCATTGTACAAATGATGTATAGTCTCCATTTTGCATGTCCAACAAACTTCAGTACTTCAAGGATCTATAATTTTACTTGTATCGATACTTCCTCCACTTACATATCATATGACAGATCATAATTCCTTTGTAGTTTAGTACATTGCCTTTGAGGATTGCTCTTATGAATGAAAAAATCATCAACATGTGGTAGGGATTAGGGCTAGACCTGTGATTTCATTTGTATATTCCTCGTTGGTGAGGAAACTCTCGATACTATGCAAGTTGGTACCTTCTCTTCAACTTAGAATTGCCTGTAGAGCATTGAGAGAGGTAAAGTGACTTGTCTACCACAGTCATATAGCCGATACATGTCAGAAGTGAGGACTTGAACCCAGGTTTTCCTGGGTCTGAGTCCAACTTTCGATCTACTATGCCATTCTGCCTCTCTGTTAAATAAATAGAATATTAAAACTTTATTTTTCATGTTTTCCAAATTTCATGGTATACTATGGTGACCTACTTTCACTTTCTTTAAAGTTAAAATGACATTTGAATAAATGCTTTTATTATTATTAATCAGTATAGTTTTAAAAACATATATTTCCTTACCTTATTATCATTCACAAACTAGCCTAATGCTTTCCAGAAGTTTATACTTTGGTGAAGAGAAACCTTTGTGGAAAATTATTAATAGAAAAGCTTCAACCAAAAACAGTTTATTTTACCTTTACAGGTTTCTGTGAGTACATGCAACTGTTATTATGGTTAATTGTTCTCTGTGATAACCATTAACAATTATTAAAAAGAGCCAGACTATAATAAAATGTTGTCCTGTGCCATATTCAAAACAGAAGTCTCCTTTTCCTTAATTAGATGATGGCCACAGAAAATAGCCTAAGAGAAACGAAGAGATTTCTCTCTCATCTATCTCTCATGGATGAACCCATTGGTGGTGGTGGTGGTTGTTTTTTTGCTTTTTGGAGGGCAGTTGGGGTTAAGTGACTTGCCCAAAGTCACATGGCTAGTGTGTCAAGTATCTGAGGTTAGATTTGAACTCAGGTCCTCCTGACTCCAGGGCCGGTGCTCTATTCACTGTGCCACCTAGCTGCCCCTAGATGAACCCATTGGGGTCATGACCTTTGTGCCTCCTAAGTCTGTAGTACTTCTTCAGTATAGCATTCTTGATTGATTGTCTAGCATGCATAGTTGTTTGAGTATATGAAGCCTGTTTTGATACCAGTCAGTAAACATTTGTTAAGTACCTACCATGTGCCAGGTATTGTACTTAGCTCTGGAGATAAAAAAGAAGGGCGAAAGATAGTCCTTACCTTTGGAGAGCTCACAGTCTAATGGGGGAGGCAACATAGAAACAGATATGAATAAAGTAACTATATATAGGAAAAATAGAAAATAAATCAAGAGAGGGAAGGCACTAAAATTAAGAAGAATTGGGAAAGGCTTCCTATAGATAGAAGATAGGATTTTAGCTGAGACGTAAAGGAAGGCGGATGAAGCCAGAAGGTGGAGGGGGAAGGGGCAGTGTTCCTAGCCAGTGAAAATGCCTGAGGCATGAGATGGAGTATCCTTATTGGGGAACAGCAAAGAAGCCAGTGTCACTGGACTGAAGAGTGGTTGTGGTGATGGTATGAGCTTTAAGAAGACTGGAAAGTTGGGAGTATTTGTGTGGAGTTAAGTTATGAAGGACTTTGAAGACCAAAGATAGGATTTTATATTTGATTTTGTTAGGTGATAGGGAGTCACTAGTGTTTTTTTGAGTGATATAGTTGGAGGTGACATGGTTGGACTTTTGGAAAATCATTTTGATGGGGAGGGATTTGTGGCAAGCAGACCAATTAGCAGGCTCTTTCAGTAGTCCATTAATGAGGAGCTGAGTTCACCAGGATGGTGGCAGTATGGGAGGAGAGAAAGAAGCATATTCAAGTGATGTTTACAAAGATGAAACTGACAGGCCTTGTCAATTGAATATTGATGGGTGAGATAGTGAGAAGGTAAGGATGATACTTAGGTTTCAAGCCTGGTTGCCTACAAGGATAGTGCTGTTCTCAGACAGTAACAGGGAAATTTGGGAAGGGGGGGTTTGAGGAGGAAAGGTTATGAGTTCAGTTTTGGCTCTGTTGAGTTTAAGATGTCTCCTGGACATCCAGTTTGAGATATCTAAAAGGTAATTGAAGCTGCTAGACTGGAGTCCAGCAGAGGGATTAGGGATGGATAAATAGATTTGAAAGTCATCTGCATAGGGGCAGCTAGGTGATACAGTAAATAGAGCCCCAGCCCTGGAGTCATGAGGACCTGAGTTCAAATGTGACCTGAGAGACACTTAACACAAAAACTAGCCATGTGACCTTGGGCAAGTACACTCAACCCCAATTGCCCTCCAAAAAGCAAAAAAAAAAAAAAAAAAAAAAAAAAAGAAAGTCATCTGCATAGAGATGATAATTAAATTCATGGGAGCTGATGAACTTGTCAAATGAATTAATATACAGGGAGGAGAGGACCAAGGACAGAGGCCTGTGGAATGCTTCTGGTGAGTGGGCATGACCTGGATGAAGACAGAGCAAAGGAGACTGCTAAGGATAGGTTAGGCCCAATTTTAGCCCACTATCTTAGCATAACAGATTTTAGAGCTGAAAGGGTTTTTAAGGAGGCTTATCCCTTCACTTCATAGATGAGGAACCTGAGGCACAGAGAGTGTAAGTGGCTTGCTCAGAATTACAAAACCATTAAGTTTTTGATGTAGGACTACAGACTTCTCCCAGTTCCAGCACCCAGTCCACTAGACTACCCTAGCTGTCCCATGGTTCAGTACTTTCATTTTAGAAATGAGAAAATTGAGACCCAGAGACCCTAAGTCACAGTTAGTTAAAGGCAAAGCCAGATTGATTTCGGAATATACTTATATACTGGAAGTAAATTAAAGGTTAACATAATTACACTTCTAGTAGTTATCTTCATTTCTGTTTCTTAATTTGCTTTTAATTCTACTCATAGTTCATCATTGAAATTGTTTCAGTCCCCCTAGTCATTGAAAAAGTAAACTGCTTTCTTTTTGGACCCCGCTTTTGAAGTCAGAAGTATTCTTGTAGCCACCTAAATTCTTAATATTCTCTAGATTTGGCCTAGAGTTTTCCTAACTTTGTTCTTTCCTTTCCCGAACACTTGCTAGAGCTATTTCTTCTTTGTGTGGTGTTTTATGGCTCTTTTCTAAGTCAGTTTCTCAACTAAAACTTCTTTATAACTTCTTTCCTCATCCACCATTCTTTTTATACCTTAAACCTCACTACATATTCTGCCTTCTAGTGACATTGGCCTCTTTGCTGTTTTTCAGAAAAAACACTCCGTCTCTCAGCTCCTGGTATTTTCACTGGCTGTCCCTTAGACTTGGAATGCTCTATATCTATATCTCCTGGCTTCCTTCAAGTCCCAGCTAAAATCTCAACTACTACAGGAAATGTTTCCCAATCTCACTTAATTCTAGTATCTTCCCTGAATTGATTATTTCCTCTTTATCCTTTATATAATTGTTTCTACCTAGTTGTGCCCTTCTCT
The DNA here is from genome assembly GCA_028646515.1 of Pseudochirops corinnae. Classification (NCBI taxonomy): domain Eukaryota; kingdom Metazoa; phylum Chordata; class Mammalia; order Diprotodontia; family Pseudocheiridae; genus Pseudochirops; species Pseudochirops corinnae. The sequence goes on from CM053588.1 coordinate 243,857,716, forward strand.
AATCCCCTTCCTCTCTCTGATTGAAAAGGGTGGAGGATGGACATTGGAGGTCTTCTACCAGTTCTTCTACTTTTTAAGGATGGCACCCAGGGAATTCTCAGCCTTTCCCACCTGACTACTTTCCTAGACTTCCATCATCCCCAGAAACTCATCTTTTTGCAGGAGGAAATCAACCTGTAAACTCTCACCCCCTCAGCACTCACTGTCCCACAGGCCCCTTCTTACTTCTAGTTGGAGAGTGTGGGAGGTGGACATTTGTGAGCTCTTCCTTGATTCTCCACTGTTTAAGGAGGGGTCCCTCATATTTTCCTATTCAGCTGCTTTCCTGGACTTCATTTCTAAAAATTAATCATTCAGCAAGATGAAATCAACTCAGAAACTCATACTTCCTCAGATCATTTCCCACCCTGGTTGTAGGACTTCATCATGCCCCCATGCTGGGTAGCCTCTCCATATCTGGCACCTATCTGGTTCTTTTCATGTTTTGTCTCCCCTGTTAGATTCTGAAGGCAGAGATACCAGCACTTAGCATGGTTCCTGACACATGGTAGGTACTTAATAAATACTTAAGAAAAAAGTTGTATATTTTTTCCCCCATTAGATTATGAGCTCCTTCAAGGCAAGGACTACCTTTTACCTTTCTTTATATCCCCAGCACTTGGCATAGTGCTTGGTACATTAAGTAAATAGGTGCCTAGTAAATGCTTATTGACTGACTGACTTATAAAATATTAAAATTTTCTACATCAGATTACTCTGCCCTTGTTAACTTCGGCTGTGTAAGTCCTCAGTACTTTTAAGGGACTGAAATTCAGAGGTGAAGAGGGAAGAGTAAGGAATTAGAGCAGGGTTTGTAGAGAGGAATTTAGGCATTTAGATATTCAAAACCTTTTTGGTTATAGTTTTGTAGACATTAAAAATGTGCTATTTATACCAGTGGTTATTTGAGGACTAATATGTAGGTAACTCATCTTTTTCTACTTTAAAGCTAAAGCTTTCCTCATAATTTTTGATCCTCAGTTTCCCTCAAAAATAACTTCTATATTCTCTTACATCATTAACTCCCCTGCCCTCAGAATGACCATCTTGACTTCCAGTTTCTGGATTCTTCGTAACCCCTTATTCTAAGGTCAGTACAAGTATTAGCTGCTGGGTGGTGTAGTGTATAGACCTGGAGTTAGGAAGACCTGAGTTCAGATCAAGCCTCAGACACTTAATAGCTGTATGACGCTTGGTAAGTCACTTAACCTCTGTCTGCCTTAGTTTTCTCATCTGTAAAATGGGGATAATAATAGCACCTTCCTTGTGGTTATTGTGTGGATAAAATAATGTTTGTAAAGTACTTTGCAAACCTTAAAGCACTGCCTAATGCTAGCTTGCTATTATAAACAGTAGAGATGGAGATAAGAACTGTACCTTGAGTGTATTACCTCTCTCAGGAGGTAACAAATTTCATCATTGGGATGCCCCTCTTCCTAGAAAAATCTACCATTTTTTCCAAGAAAATGTTATATTGATACTTTCCATTCCCTCCTTTGATCTTGAGGGATAGAGTAAATGCTACTAAGTCTGATCCTGCAGTTAGGTCTTTTACATTTGACTTTGTGCAGGAAAGCAGTAATAATTTTGAAAAATGCTTTCTACAGCATATTATAAAAATATTCTAAACCTCTTTATTGTTTTTCAGCAGTTGATGCACCATCAGAAAAAGACCTTCACAAAGTCCTTCAATTACTGGGACCCCAAATTTCCTTTCTGGAAGATTTGACTAAAATGGGAGGAGCAATGCGATCTGTTCTTACTCAGGTTTTGACAAATCAGCAAAACTACAAAGATCTTAGCTCTGGTGAGTTGCAACATCAGAGTAGAATGTTGTCATTTTAAATATAATAAAATCACATCTTTTCAGTTAAAAATTTTTTATCATAAGCATGGCTAAGTGTAAAAAAAGATTATTAGGAACTTGAGAACTGTCCCATCTCATTTATGACTTAATGAACTCTTAGTTCTCTTAAGCTCAGTATTCCTACTAAATGTTTAAAATTAGAAATGTTTGTTTCCCATGTATATATTTTTACTTCTAGATTCTGGGGGAGAAGATTGTGGGGAAAGGACTTGAAGAATAAGAAAGAGAAGAGGAATTGTTAAAGTGATGTTGGAAGAAACGTATAGATTGAATGTAGGGAGGATAAATTTGGAACTTCTTGAGAATTTGGAGGAAAAGCACCATAGAAACTTAGAATTAGAACTGGAAGAAACCTCAGAATGTTTCAAGTCTTACCACCTTATTTTCCATGGAAGGGATGAATAAGTTATGTTATAAAAAAACTTAGGTCTAGAAAGATTGGCTTTGCCCAAGGTCACACAGTTAGTAAGTTGAAGAGGTAGAAGCTAAACCCAGATCTTCTGACTACAGTGCCAGCCCTCTTTCCACTGTATCACGAAAGAGTTAAAGTGAAGGAGTCAAAAGAAGATAATTTGTAAGATAATATGTTAAAGCAAGATAAGAAGCTAATGAGAGAAACAAAGAAAATTAAACTTTGCTCTCAAGATGTTAAGGTTCAAAGTATTTGGGAGCAGTAACAGTTCTGTATTTGAAGACTTCCTAAGAAGTTTTCCATAGCAGTTTTCAGGAGGAGCTATTAGCAAGGAACACAAAAACTGAGCCTTTCACTTTTTGGAAGTATGGAGAACCTGAAGAATTTTGCAGTGATCTGCATTAAGTGTGCAGTGTTCATATTTTCATCACAGCCAAGTGATTATGCTTATATATGCATGTTGGTTCTCCCTCTTTGAAGATAAGATAAAAGATTTGAGAAACTCTTCTCTACTCTTCAGGTTATCTGAGTAAATGAAAACTTGCTTTAAAAAGTGGAAGAAGGGCTTTAATATTAGGAGAAAAAAAGAAAAGATTCTAAATAGGCAGAAGTGGACTCGACCTATGTCAGAGGTTGGAAACTGGAAGAATGTCACAAAGGAGAAGGAATTGAGAGCTACTGAACCCTTTGAACTAAGAATCAAATATTAGGCCCTTGTTTAAGAGAAGAGAATTAGGCACTCTGAGGATGAAATGTTCATTTGTACAAAAGAACCCATCTTCAGTCACCATTTCCCCTATTCTCTGCAATCTGTTCATTGGTAATGAACTTTTTTCTTTTAAAAATAAATTTATTTCTTGTAATTAAAAATAAAAACTAGGCTAAACTTTTTAATGGGCTCTTGGACTTATTTTATATTAACTGGTATTCTTACAAGAATAATTTTCTTAAATAATTCTTTAAAAATATTATTATTATTTTTGTTTACCCACTCAGTAGTATGAGCTATTTTTATTTTTTTTTACGTTTAATTTTAATTTTTCTTGGTTTCACGTTAACCAAAAATTTTTAACATTCATTTTTTTAAAAATTTGAGTCCCAAATTCCCTTTCTCTCTCCTTTCCCTCTCCCATCCTTGAGAAGGCAAACAATTTGATATAGATTATACATGTGCAGTCATGCAGAACATTTCCATATTAGCCATATTGCAAAGGAAAGCACAGACCAAAAAACCCAAGAATAATAAAGAAAGTAAAAAAGTGTGCTTTGTTCAGCATTCAGACTCTATTAGTTCTTTCTCTGGAGGTAGATAGCATTTTTTATCACAAGTCTCTAGGAATAGTTTTGGATCATTGTATTGTTGAGACTAGCTAAGTTGTTCACAGTTGATCATTGTATAATATTGCTGTTACTGTGTACAGAGTTCTTCTGGTTTTGCTCATTTCACTTTGCTTCAGTTCTTGTTAAATCTTCCTAGATTTTTCTGTCATAGTATCCTGCTTGTCATTTCTTATAGAACAACACTATTCCATCACAATCATATACCACAACTTGTTTAGCTGTTCCCTGACTGATGGATATCCCCTCAATTTCCAATTCTTTGTCATGACAAAAAATAGCTGCTATTAATAATTTTGTATATAAAGGTCCTATTCCTTTTTCTTTTATATCTTTGGGATATAAACCATAAAGTGGTATTGCTGAGTCAAAGGATATGCACAGTTTAATAGCCTTTTGGGAATAGTTCTGAATTGTTCTCTAGAATAGTTGATTGAGTTTATAAGTCTACCAACAGTGTATTAGTGTCCCAGTTTTCCTACATTCTCTTCCAATTTATCACTTTCCTTTTCTGTCACATTAGCCAATCTGATGGGTGTGAGGTGATACCTCAGAGTTGTTTTAAGTTGCATTTGTCTTAACACTCTGATAGTGATTTAGAGCATTTTTTTTATATGATTATAGATAGCTTTGATTTCTTTCATCTGAAAACTGTCTATATCCTTTGACCATTTATCAGTTGGGAACTGACTTCTATTTTTAGAAATTGAACCCAGTTCTCTATGTATGTAAGAAATGAGGCATTTGTCAGAGAAATTTGCTGTAAAATTTTTTTTCTCACAGTTTTCTGTTTTCTTTCTAATTTTGGTTGTCCTGGTTTTGTTTTGTGCAAGACTTATAAAATTTGATATAGTCAGAATTATCCATTTTATATGCTGTAATTCTCTTCATCTGTTATTTGATCATAAATTCTTCCCTTATCCATATCTTGCAGGTAAAATATTCTGTGATTTGCTTATGACATCATCCTTTATGTCTAAGTCATGTACTCATTTTGGCCTTATCTATGTATAGGTTGTGATATATTAGCTTATGCCTAGTTTCTGCCAAACTCCTTTCCAGTTTTCCTAGCAGTTTTTGTCAGATAATGATTTCTTGTTCCAAAATTGTGGATCTTTGGGTTTGTCAAATACTAGTTTACTATGGTTATTACCTGCTGTGTAATGTGTACCTAATTTATTCCATTGACCCACCCCTCTGTTTCTTTTTTTTTTATTTTTTTAATTTTTTTAATTTTTTTTTTTT
>CM053588.1:243863116-243900013 GCA_028646515.1 Pseudochirops corinnae
AAAACAAGCCTGGTGCCACAGGCTCCACGTGACCACATTCAGCATATTAGGGAACAGAGTATACTTTCAAATCTGGGAAGGTTCTCAGAGTCACGTAGCCACTTTAGCAAAGGGCCTAGGGGCAGGGAAGATCTTCAGATTTCCATAACAGGGAGCCACAATACATGCAAACCCAAGCACAGAAAAGGCCAGCCACATGTGTTTTAATCTCCTTTTTAGAACTTTGCATCTACCTGGAATGTAAATTCATCTCTGACATAGCACTAGCCCATCACCTTTTAGAAATTGTCTTCTCTTATTAAGAAACTCTTCTTTCAAAACAACCCATGGTTTGAACTCAGTGCCTGGCTTAATTCAGCATTTGTCTTGGGTATTCTGATTGCACTGCAAAACCTCACTGTTGTATGCCTGTGAAACCTGGAAAAGTATACCAGCTCCAAGCCAGGATACAATCATATCCATGTGAATTGTCTTAGGAAGATTCTGAATGTCACCTGGTAGAATAAGGTACCAGACACTGAGGTCCTTTCTTGAACTAAACTACCAAGCATTCAACCTCTAATGCAGAGAGCTGAACTACAATGGGCTGTTCATGTTGTTCAAATGTCAAACAAATACCTAAAAGACTATTTTACAGAGAACTCACACAAAGCAGGCGCTCACATGGTGGTCAGAAAAAGCAATAGAAGGACACTCTCAAGGTCTCTATTAAGAACTTTGGAATTGGGGTGGCTAGGTGGCGCAGTGAATACAGCACCGGCCCTGAAGCCAGGAGGACCTGAGTTTAAATATGGCCTCAGACACTTAACACTTACTAGCCGTGTGACCTTGGGAAAGTCACTTAACCCCAACTGCCCTACCAAAAAAAAAAGGGCAAAAAAAAAAAAAAAACTTTGGAATTGATTGTGTGGCATAGGAGACACTGGCACAGATCCTCCTAGCATAGTATGCCCTCATCAGAGAAGGTGATATGCTCTATGAGCAAAGCTGAACTGAAGTAACTCAAAAGAGATGTGAGATGCACAAATTTAGAGAATCTACCCTAATATTCACATGGATTATTTGTGCTTGACCTGTGGTAGAACATTCTGAGATCATATTGGTCTGACCAGTCACAGTCAGACACACTGTAACTTGTCTCTAACATAGTTATGTCATTTTGGTCCTTTTCAAGAACAAAGGACAACACCAACCAAGTCTTGGGTGCTACAATAAACTCCTTTAAATTTTCTCTTCCTGAGGAACCGTATGTACAAAAATATTTATAGCAGTTCTTTTTGTGGTGGCAAAGAATCGGAAAACAAGGGGATGCCCATCAATTGGGGAAGGGTCCTGAACAAGTTGTGGTACATGAATGTAATGGAATACTCCTGTGCTATAAGAAATGAGGAGCAGACAGACTTCATAAAAACCTGGAGAGACGTATATAAACTGATGCTGAGCGAGAAGAGCAGAACCAGGAGAAATTTGTACACAATCACAGACACAACATATGTGTGACAACTAACTTCAATAGACTAGGCTCCTCTCAGCAATACAAGGTTATAGGACAACTCCAAAAGACTCATGGTTGAAGGAAATATCCACATCCAGAAAAGGAGATGTGGAGTTTGAGTGCAGATTGAAACAAACAACTTACTCTGTTTCTTTTCCCTGTTTTGTTTTGTTTCCTCTTTCCCATTGATCATTCCATCAGTTACAATACTTCTTTACAATCTGACTAATGATTAATGGGAAGATATTCCTAGATCCTGTATCCGAGTACATGCCGCCATGATGGGGGGGCGGGAAAGAGGGGGAGAAAATCTGAAATCCAAGGGACTGTGGAACTGAATGCTGTAAACTAAAAGTAAATAAACCAATTTAATTTTTTTTTTAAATTTCTCTTCCTGGATTTGCTGCATTATTCAGGGCAAGAACAGAACAAAGATTTTCTTTTAACAATCCTAGAAGTAATAGGAAGTCAATGGAGTTGACTGAGTAGGAAAATGGCAGGAACCATTCAATGCCTAAAGAAAATCACTTTGATAGCTACATGTAGAATAAAATAGAGTAGGGAGAAACTTGAGACAGGGAGACCAATTAGGAAGCTGTTAAAATAAATGAGGTAATGAGGTACTAAATTTAAGTGCTAACTATGATTAGAGAAAAGGAAGTTGAATTCGAGAGATGTTGCAGAGGTTAAAAAAAAAAAGGCAAGATCTGACAAGTGACCAGTAGGATAAGGGAAAATGAGTACGCCCAGGTTACCAAGGTTACAAACCTGGAAGACTGAAAGAATGTTGTTGCTTTAGACAGAAATAGGAAAGTCTGAAAGAAGAACAGGAGGGAGTAGAGAAGGAGGCTGGAAATTACATTCAGTTTTGGATTATGTTGAGTTTGAGATGTTGCCAGAACATCCAGTTTAAAACATCCAATAAGCAATTAGTGACATATGATGACAGCTAAAAAATGGCTGGAGCTGGATACCTGTGAGTCATCTGTATAGAGATAATAATTAAACCCATAAGAGCTGATGAGATTATCAAAAACAAGTGTATAGAAAGAAGAGAGGCTAGGATAGATTCTTGGGGCAATCCCACATCTAGGGGACATGATATAGATGATGAAATCAAGAAGGCATTAACAAACTGGCAGAAGGAGAATAAAGAGACAGGGGCATTAGACCCAATCAGAATCTGTCTGCAAACTACTTTCCACTCTTCTTTTACAGTATTGCCTTTTATGCACTCCATGGTCCTGTAAAGCTAGGCTATTTCAATTCTCCAAACTCAACACAGCCTCTTCTCTCTCCATAAATTCACACAAACTATCCCCAAAATATAAAATGTATTCCTTTCTTGTCTCTGATTTTAGGATACATTTCTTCCTTCAAGGTTTCCTTCCTCTCAGGTCCAACTCTTCCCTGTAGAATTCTATGCCCTCCTCCCTCAACAAGTACCAATAAAACCTGCCTAGAAGCCAAAGTTCTTCAAAATAGTATAGGATCATTCTTTCAAGAGTTCTAGTAAAGCACTTCCAGTGCAATGCTACACTAGAAGATCTTTTATATAGGAATTGGTTCAGGAAAGTCTGAGTCAATTCTATCTGATAAGGAAATATACACTGTAGTGACGCAACATTATAGAACTCCAGGAGATAATTCCAAAAGGAAGTCTTCTGTTTCTAGGGTTATACTGTCCAAACAAATATTCTAACAGAGATGGTATAAAAAAGGCAAGAAAAGATCAAAAAGATATTTTTTTAAAATACACAGACAAAAAAATGTTCAGAATAGCAATTTTGTTACTGTGTTAAATACATTTTTTAAAACTATATAACAGAAATCCAATTTTATATGCAAGTATCTTTTGTTTCTTGCATACTAAAGTGTTCGTGTTTGTCAAATGTTAAATGTGTAATAAAAAAGAAAATGTTAAGAAAACACCATAGTTAATGCAGAAATTTGTTTTGCAGGCCTATACATATTTTTAATGGGTTCTATTTTTCTTGCCTTCTCAATGGGTGGGAGAAGAGCAGAGGGGAAAATTGGAAGTAAAAAAAAAAAGAAAAGAAAAGGCTCTGTGCTGAAAAAAAGAAAAAAAAGAAAACATTCTAAACTGAGAAACATCAAGAGCTTGGATTCAAAATGATACCTGTCAAATAATTACTTTCCTGCTGGTGGCAAGTGGATTCCTAAACTATGTTTAACTGAAGTTTTGATTCCCTTGAAAAACCTCTATATGAAAATAAAACTAAAAAGAGACAAGCAGAAGCTTCCCAAGTAGAAGCTACTTATAAATCTTTAGCTGTAAGATTATCTCCCCATTCTCTAGTCTTAGGGACGCCAATATAATTTTTCTCCAAAGCCCTTTTTTACACAGTTCTTGAAATTCTGCTAAGAGCAAAAAGAAAGGCTCAATTAGGCAGTGATAAGAGCTCATATTCACATAAGGATTTAAGGTTAAAAATCACACTCTTCACAACAACTCCATTAGACACATAGTGTAAGTATTATCCTCATTTTTACAAATGAGAAAATTGAGGCTAAGGGGCACTGACAGAAGTCACACAGATATTAATCATCATAGATGGGACTCAGATCCTGTAAAAATTACACCACAGCTGCAAGTATATAACTATTTTAATATTTTGACAGTCTATGCCCTCATTCGGAACAGTTGGAGGTAGAAGGGACATTAGTAGTTGACGATGATGACAATTCTAAAGCTATTACTGATCTTCACAACAATGGTTTCAGTAGTTGCAGAGACTCAAACCAGTTTTGCAATGGATTAGGAATGATGAGAATATTGAGGCAAAAAGTACTTTATTCTTTAGAGAAAGATGGTGATAAAGGAAAAATATTCAAGTCACCAATGAAACTTCTCAGGAAATATATCTAAAACATTAACACTTAAGAGGCAACATGGTATATAGGAAGAGTACTAAAATAAGACTCAGGGCAACTTTAGGCTCAAATTTCAATCTTGCCAGTTACTCACAATGTGACCTATTGAATCTCCCTCAAAGATAAATAACAAAGATCAAATGAGAACATCTACACTCAGAATCATTTGGGGAACGATAAAACCCTATAGAAACATAGTGGTATTATTATGAGGACCAAATAAAATGACCTTGTATAATGCATTTTCTTCTACTTTCTATTCCTTGTTCATTATAAATAATTTACTTTAAACAGTTTTGTTAATATGGATCATATTAATCATCTGTTGTAATGGGCTTTTTACCTAAAAGCTAAATGACATGAAAGAAACTCAGGGAACCGTAGAAATGGAAAGAAAAGTCTTATTGAGGAAAATAGGTAAACAAATGAACTAGAAGAAAAGTAAAATATTTAAAGGAACTATATTTAAAATCAGCAGACTCATGAAAGTAATCTTCTACCTAGTATGAAACCTAGAAAAAGGAAAAAAACAGTAAAATTCATATCAGCTCAACATCATTAAAAAAGCACTTGGTCTAGGGACTTCAAATCCAACTTTGTCATAATGGTAAACCACCTAAAAACAGGAAAGGCTAAAACATCTTATTATATCCTACATGAAATGTCCTTTTATGTCATCCCAGTCCCTCGTTACCAAATTACCTTGCGGTATTCATTCCTTAGTAGATCTGCTGGCACACCAGAAAGGAGACATTTCAAAAAGAGAGAAACAAACAGTGATGGTACACTAACCAAACATTTCCTACTGTAAATTGAAAATTGTGATTATATTTTACAAGGCAGTTTCCTACAAGTATAGTCATCATAAAGTTTTATCAACACTAGATGATCTGAGAGAAATAAAGATTCTCTACTTGCAAGACTAAAAACCTATTTCTGGAGCAGAAGTAAGTAATCCCAAAGGTGGTACAACTACAGGTAAATAACATAGAAACTAGAAACTGAACAAAAAAGCCAAATACCACAGCAAAGAAGAAAATGAGAAACTATTATGTTCTAGAGAAAACAAAGAATTTTTTCCAAAATCATTTCTAAAGATAAGAGTTGTTAGCCTTTTAAAATACCAGATTTTTCTAGCCTGTCTAATAAATTTTCAATTTTCAAAAATTTCCAAAGGACAGTTTATAATCTACATAACTGAAGTAATGAATTACTAATCAAGTAGACCATAAATCTATCGAAGTTACACTTTGTGTTTTTATTCAGAATGTTTAAATGTCTAAAAATGTCTAATAATTTTAAATTTTAGCATTAATTAGTATACTTTAAAATTTTAAATATGTCAAAGCTTTGCCCTTAGAAATATTTTAAGGAAATCTAAATGTATTGCCAAAAAACTCTTTGTAAAATTCTATAATGGCAATCATAGAAAAACTTATCCATTAACAAACTAAAATTCTAAAATGTGAATAATTTGACATATGCCAAAGAATTAGATCCATTATTCTTACTTATATATTTGAATATGGCTAAAATTTAAGAGAGTAAAATAATATATTTTAATAACCTCAAAAGTAAACACTATCCACCAATCAAAAAGCATTTAACTATATACTAAATCCCAGTCACTGTGCTGTCAAAAATTTTATTTTTCAAACAATATATAATTATAGATGGAAAATGATAAAAAGTATTGAACAGACTGGAGGAAGAGGGAAGAATGAAGTGAAAATTAAGCAGTTTATAATATTATACATATATTAGCCTTCACCTAAGCATAACTTTTCTTAATTATCAATTTCCATGAGATAAGAAATATTTTTTCAAAGTGTTGTGTTTTATAATCTAAAATCCAAGCACTCTAAGGCAGAACAATTGTTGAAAGGGTATTCATGAAATATTAGTAGAGGGGAAACCAGTTAAAAGGAAATAACAAATGCTGGAGAAGATGCAGGAAAATGAGCCTTCCACTACTAGTGGAGCTATAAATTGGTTCAGTCATTCTGGAAAGGAATTTGAGATTAAGTCCAAAAAGTTACTAAATTGTATATACCCTTTTACTCAGCATTATAAAATAATAAACCTCTGCCCTGCCCCCAAAAAAAGTTCAAAGAAAGAGGAAAAGACCCATTAACAGTTTCTTTTGTAGTGCTAAAGAACTAGAAATTAAGGGGGCTAGTCATCAAATGGAAAATGGCTGAACAAAATACAATATTTGAATGTAATGGTTTATACTGTGCTCTAAGAAATGATGAAAGGAGTGACTACAGAGAAACCTGGGAAAACTTATTCAGACAGATGAAAAATGAAGTGAGCAGAACCAGAGGAACAATTCCTATAATAACAACACTGTCAAGACAAACAACTTTGAAAAATCAAAACAATAACCACCCAAAATTCTAGAGGAGCTATGACGAAACATGCTATCCACCTCCTAACAGAGAGAATATTGGATTCAGGATGCAGATTTAGATATTTTTTTAACATCACCAATGTAGAAATTTGTTTTGACTGACTATGCAGAATTGTTACACATAAGTATTTGATGTATTTTATTTTTGTGTATTAGATGTATTTTATTTTTTTCTTTCAATGAGGGAGATGGGGAAAAAAAGGATTTTTGACAACTAAAAAACACCTAATTAAAAAACAAACAAACCACTAACAAGAGAAAAGCAAATTAAAACAACTCTGAGGTCCTATGTTTTCATAACCATTAGAATGGCAAACATGACAAAAGAGAAAAATGGTGGAGGGGCATGAAGATAGGCACATTAATGCAGTGCTGATGGAGTTATAAAGCGGGCCAACCTTTCTAGAGAGCAACCTGTAACTAACTATGCCCAAAAAGTCACTATACCGTACAGATCCTTTGACACAGCAAAATCATTACTACAGATATATTCCAAAAAGGTCAAAAAAGAGGAAAAAGACCCAGAAACACAAAAGTATTTAGAGCAGTGCTTTTTGTTGTAGCAAATGAATAAAAATAAACTGAGTGTCCATCAATTAGGGAAGACTGAATAAATTATTGTGAATATAATAGACTATGTCATAAGAAATTACAAAAATGACAGATTGAGAAAAACTCGAAATTTGATGAAATATGAATTGATACAGAGTGAAATGGAAGGACGTGAAGGGAGAGAGGAAGGAAGGAAGGAAATAAGAAAGGAAATAAGGAAGGAAGGAAGGGAGGAAGGGAGGAGGATTTAAGTACTTATTAAGCACTAGTTACTATGTGAGGCACTGTGCTAAGTGCTTTACAATATCTCATTTAATCCTTTATAAAACCTGATGATGAAACACGTCTCCCACCTCTTAGTAGAGAAAAGATGGACCAAAGGTACAAAACAAGACAGACATTTTCAGAACCAGCAATATGTCAGTACTGTTTAACCATAATTATTTATTTCAAGTGAGAGTTTGTATTTGATGTGAGGTGATGAGTTAGAGGATAGTCGAATGCAAAAATAAAGAGAAGGCAGACCTGTCAGATTTATGGAGAAGAGAAGAATTCATGACCAAACAAGAGACAGAGAATACTATAAAATTAAAAATGAATAATTTTGATTACATTAAACTGAAAAGTTTTTGCAGAAACAAAGCCAATGTAACCAAGATTAGAAGGGAAGCAGAAAACTGGAAAACATTTTTTACAACCTCTTTGACAAAGGCCTCATTTCTAAAATAAATAGAGAACTGAGTCAAATTTATAAGAATACAAGTCATTCCCCAGTTGATAAATGGTCAAAGGATATGAACAGGCAGTCTTCAGAGGAAGAAATTAAAGCTATCTATAGTCATACAAAAAATTGCTCTAAATCACTATTGATTAGAAAAATGCAAATTAAAACAACTCTGAGGTACCACATTACATCTATCAGATTGGCTAACATGTCAAAACAGGAAAATGGTAAATGTTGGAGAAGATGTGGGAAAATTGGAACACTAATACACTGCTGGTGGAGTTGTGAATTGATCCAACCATTCTAGAGAACAATTTGGAACTGCGCACAAAGTGCTATACCCTTTGATCCAGTAATACCACTTCTACATCTGTATCTCAAAGAGATCATAAAAACAGGAAAAGGACCCACATGGACAAAAATATTTACAGCAGTCCTTTTCATGGTAACTAAGAATTGGAAATTGAGGGGATGTCTATCAATTGGGGAATGGCTAAACAAGTTGTGGTATATGAATGTAATGGAATACTATTGTTCCATAAGAAAGGAGAAGCAGGAGAACTTCAGAAAAACCTGGAAAGACTTACATGTACGGATATTGAGTGAAGTGAGCAGAACCAGAACATTTTACACAGTAACAGCAACATTGTGCAATGAATAACTTTGATAGACTTATCTCTGCTTAGCAATGCAAGGTCTAAGACAACTCCAAAAGACTCATGATGGAAAATGCAATCCACATAGAGAAAAATAACTATGGAGACTAAATGCAGATCAAAGCATACTATTTGCTCATTTTTTCCCACTTCTCCTTTCTTGTGGTTTCTCCATTAGTTCTAATTCTTCTTTACAAAGTGACTAATGTGAAAATACGTCTAATATGAATGTAGATGTAGAGTCTGTACCAGATTATACACCGTCTTGGGGTAGGGAGTGGGGAAGGATGGGGAGAAATTTTGGAACACAAAATCTTTAAAAAATGAATGGTGAAAAGCAAAAATGAATAAATAAATAAGTTGTTTAAAAAGAGAGAGAGAAAAGACAGGAGTTGAAACATTTGAAAACTACCAAGAAGAAAACAAAATTCAGAAACGGGTACAAGGCAATTATTACTATCTTGTACATATAAATTTTTAAAAAACTAAACAGAAGTTCACAACTTCATGTACAATCCTACTTTTCTGCCCTTCTTTGTACAATAAAATATAGTTAATGAATGCAAAGTTGTAATAAGAAAGAAGAGGTACAGAAACCCAAATATAAAAGTGACTTACCTAATGACTAATGGAATATGTACTGAACAGAAAATGAATCATCCACTGAAGTTCTACTCTGCTGTCTTGTTTGTGGCAGGAAGGTGACCCTGAATTCTGAAAGTCAATGCCAGCGGAATGAAAGCTCTAGCAGGTTCTATATCCAAGCTAGAAAGGATTTCAGAATGAATATGACACAAAGGCTAGCTAAGTTAAGAGAAACTCATCACCAAGTCAGGTGAAAGACAGTCACTTTTTTGGCCAAAGCAAAGGTCTCAAAGACCTTCTACTGAATTACACAAGAGTTATAATCTGTGTTGGTGCAAGGATACTCTCACAAACAAATTACTGATATCTGACATACGGAAGAAAAAAAAAAGAATCCTACTATGTCATAACTAGTGAGCTATGTTATAGTTATTCATTTAAATATTTTGCCAAATAAAAAATAAAATTACACATGGGGCTCTAAAACAGGACTACTCCCAATTGAGATTCAAATCACCTCTTATGCCCTTTAATTATACTATTGGATATCTTTAACCAGTGCAGGTAATATTTATCCTTAAAAGCCCTCAAATTAATAATTAATGTGTATAAGTGAAGTTGAAAAAAACTACAAGAATTTATCAATATAACTTTACTTAAATTCACACAAAATAATATTTTTCATTTCATATTTTTGTTTATCACCTGCTCAACAATGCTGAGAATCTCAAGCTGTGAAGAAATGGTGATATAGTCCCAGAAAATGAAGGGACACTATTGGATATCTTAAACTAAAGATTCCATTTTGTTTAAAAATGTATTCAGAGATCATTACTACTAAGTACTTAGGTTTTCTTTTTATATCAGGGTATGTTATAATGCCTTTAAAATCCCTACAGATGCTATTAATTTTACTCAAAGATAATATTAGTAGTCAGTAGTGGGTAAGGTTGGTTAAATTCTAGAAACTGAGCATAATACAAAATACATGCTACCAATAAAGTTAAGACATGCTCTGGGTAGTTAATAACCATAATATTCAGACACCAGTATTCCAGAAAAAAATAAACTGAAAATTTTCTTTATAACTCATTTTAAATATATCATAAGAAAAGTTTTTATACTTCAGATCCTACATTCCACCTCCATTACCAGAATGGTTAAGTATGTTGGTTTTTAATAAAAGGACTTGTGAATTATTATTTATGTAATAGATTTTATAAGCATTTATATAGAACCTACTACCTGCCAGGCACAGTACTAAGCACCTTACAAATATTATCTCATCTGATTTTTACAATCCTGCAAGGTAGATACATTATTATCTCCATTTTACAGCTGAGGAAACTGAAGCAAACACAGTTTAAGTGACTGGCCCTGACTCACACAATCTGTAAGTAAGTGTCTGAGAACACATGTGAACTCAAGTCTTCTGACTCCAAGCCAAATACTTACTTTTTTTTTTAAGGTATACAGAATCTTGACAAAAACTGAAAAAAATTTAAAATCAATGCCTCTTCCTTGAATATCAAAATATAGGGGCATTGCTCAATTAAAATATTCATGTTAGGGGTAGCTAGGTGGCACATGAATAGGGCACCTGCCTAGGAGTTAGGAGGACTTGAATTCAAATCTAGCCTCAGACACTTAACACTAGCCATGTGACTCTGGGTAAGTCACTTAACCCCAACTGCCCTGCCTTCCCCCCCTCCAAAAAAGCAAAAAAAATTTTTTTTTAATTTTTAAAAATAAAATATTCATGATATTTAAAAATAAATGCTTATACTCCACATTTACAAGTAATTAATTAATTCTTATAATAAAAAACTGTGTTCAATACATCTTCACATACCACAACCAATCAGTGAGTAGTAAAATGGATTTTCCATTTTATGCTTCTTTTAAGTTCATGAGAACATTGAATGGCAATATTTGCCCAATTCACTAATGGCAAAGCAGAGGGCAAATAATACATTTACATCCATTTACCTATTAATAATTTCCTCTTTTCCAAAGCCTTAATGATTACCACATCCCACACTTAATCCATAGAGTTTTTTAAAAAGTTCTTTCTTCAAGCATGTTTTGTATTAAAAAAAATTCAACAAACATTTATTAAACACCCATTGTGTGCAGAGCACAAGGGCTAGGCAATTGGGGGTTTGGAGGAAGACATAGAAGAAAAAATAGACTTACAAGCTTCAGTGAACTTACAGGATAGCAAGGAAATGTGACGTATACATAAATGCACTAAAGGTACAAGCAAAGTACAGTGTGACATCTTGCAGGAGGAGAGAGGTCATTAATGAAGGGGTATCAGGGTTTCAGTTGGGTTTAAAATAATGGGTACAAATTCAGTAGGTAAATGGGAGAGGGGATCAAGGCTATTACAGACATAGGAAAAGCATTAGCCACAAAAGAAAAGCAATAAAGTGAAGAGTAGGAAGGAGAGGAAATGTGGAACAGGATTAGCATGTTGTCCAGTTGACTAGATCATACAGCAAGTTAAAAGGTTTGAGAGAGAGCTAAAAATATATCAGGTCATGGTAGGCTTTGAATGTCAAGTTAAAAGGTTTAAACTTCACTAAGTGGTAAGCAGAGTTGTTAAAAGGATTTTAGCAGAAGACTGACATGAACAGATCTATGCATAAAGAAGATTAGTTAGTGCAAAAAATGTACTAGAAGGGTCAGAGAGTGGAGAAAGTCAAACTTCTTAGGAAGCTACTGTAGCAGACCAAGAAGAGTGATAATTAACACACATATTAGGGTAATAGCAGTGAGAAGAAAAAAGAGGGGTCTGATGAAGCTAGAATACAAATACATTAATAACTGAGTTAATGAGAGAAAGAGAACAAGAATATTAAAAAAAATAACTTATGTCATTAATATTACCAAACCAGAAAGTAAGAGTAGATCATTCCCTCCATAATTACTTATTTGAAAGTAAAATGGAATATTCTGACATATGTTGGGATAAACCTATCCAAAATTACACTTCAGACCTACAAAACACGACTAGTACTAACTACCTTTAGTAATTCAACTTTCAACAAGAAACAAGAAGAAATATTTTCTCTTCTATGCTATTGTTAGGAACACAAAGTTAAAAGAAATCTTTATGCAAGAAGGAACTGAATGATGAGACTGAAAAGTTCCATAGCAGTTAAAACAACTGACCAACCAGAAATCCTCAATACATCTTTACTCATCAGTGCCCTCAAAAAATGTGAAATTTTTAAGACTGCAAAGGTTTAAACATATACTATCCCCATCAGAATGATCAAGTTTTACATGCCACACCTTGTCATAATTCAGAAGTTCATGATTCTGAGTCCTGACAAAGTTTCCAGCACAAACACCAATGAAGCAATAGCTATATTGTCTATGAAAGCAATGGGCTAAATATGTGTGGCCAAGAGAGGTTACACTAAATTCTTCCAGGTAGCTGCTAAGAATTCATAGGATCATAGCATGATCAGAACTGCAACTGAGAGAAAATGTTACCTAAAAACCACCTACCCACACACAACCCATAAAATTACATGAAAACTCTATTCTACCTGGACAAACATTTAGGTCACTATGTATGCAAATTTTAATTTTTTTGGCCTATCCAGGCCATACTTCTACAAGTACATGGAATTCCCTCTGTGGCAACTCACTTGTAACTTAAGAGCCTTACTGAGTTGGAGTTGACTGGGACACTGAGGAAAACAGTGCTCAAGTGAAAAGAGTATTGCATTTGCAGTTGAAGGACCCAGTTTCAAAACCCAGCTCTGCCACTTACTCTTATATGATCCTAGGCAAATTGCTAAACTACCCTGTGCCTCAGTTTCTTCATGAGTAAAATAAGGGTATTAGACTAATGATCTCGAAGGTCCCTTCCAACTCTAAGTCTATGATCCTATTACTTGCTTAGTGTCACACAATCAGTATGTGTCAGAGTTAGGATTTGACCTAGGGTTCTGCCTCTAAGGCTGTCTCCTCCACCTGCTACAGCACAATGACTCTGGTCAAAGTATGCATTTAATAAATGTTAATTGAATTGAATAACTATTCTAAATTGAACAGATGAATTTCAAAATGAACACAGCATCTGAAATAAGATCATTATTAAATATTCCATGTCCATTGTCTCTGATATTTGCCCACTCAAACTCCTAAGCTAGGGTGATGAATTACTCGACTATCTAAAGGTTACAAGAAGCAGTGTGTCACAGAAGAGAGAGCTAATCTGCAGTCAAAAATGACTGGGTCAAAGTCTTGTCTCTGAAACAGTCTCCTATAATCCTGACAAGGTATTTAACCTCTCAGTGCTTTAGGTCATTCTCTTAAGACTATGAATAGCAGAGAAAGGTCCAACCTGATTTGGTAGAAGGGACATTCCTCACTCTGGAGTTTCAATGAAATCAGAGGTCTAGTCTCTATACTTATTTCAAGATATAGAAATGAAATCATACAACATGGACTCTAGAATAAGATGAAAAGAAAGCTACCACACTTTTCAAAATGAATGTTCTAAATCTATCTTCAAATAAAATTGATATACAGTGCTACTCTTAAGTTGTGGCATTATGATGACAGCTTAGTTTGGTACCTCTAATCCAAAATGTAAGACTCTAAAGAAAATCAAAGAAAACTTCTCATAAAAAGTCAAATAGTAGGTGATTCTGCAGACCTCTCAAGGCTAAACAAGATCAACCATACAATTTATTGAAATTGTTAAGTAGCATCTTTAAGTAATATTTCTACTCCTGTATGTTCTCAGTATACTTTTTTTGCATGTATAAAGACTGATGCAAAATAAGGTCACTAAAAAGAAAACAAAAACCAGCAAAACAAACTTATGAGAATATATCACAAATACCAAAAAATGACAGCAAATCAGTAGCCCAAAAAAGTATAAATTCATAAAATATTTATTAAAAGTTTAAATGATTCCATATTCTATTTAAACATGAAAATGAGATCTTAAATGTCTTTTTTATATGATTTTATAAGTATTCAAAAGAGAAAAATAGGGAGAGTGGACTAAATAACTACCAAAAACTATAGGGATAGAAAATTTTTAAATTTTAAAGCCAATTCAATCAAGGCATCAATGACTGCTCAACCAAAAGCCCTGTCTTTCATTGTTATATACACCTCAGAAGGCCCCAATCTTTACTACTATCTTCTATGCATACAGCTTAGCAACTCTTTGCTGGTCACCTTCAGTATCTGAGACCCACCTCCAGATTATCAGTACACTTTTTTAAAAAAATTCAGTTGCATATTTATAAGTATCCAAATAATGTTCTTGTGGAGGGTAAATAAATGAGAAAGTGGTAGATTGGCTGGACTTGGAGTAAGGAGTACCTACCTGAGTTGACATCCTGCCTCAGGTACTATACAGGTAGTGTGACCCTGAGTATTAGACTGAATCTCTTACATTCCCCCCCCCAAAAAATTAAAGAGTAAATCACAAGTGTGTTGTCAATATACATTGGCAAAGTGAATCTCTTTACCAGGAGTTTCCTACAGCTTTAAAACCACAGGTCCGGGCCCCCTACCCTATCCCTATCTCCCAACTCCTCCCCATCTCTGAAAAAGTCAGTACAGAAAAAAATCTTCCCCGGCCGAGAACAAAATATTTTCAGAAGAATAGTCACAGCAACAATGTCTCTCCCCCAAAAAAAGGGGGAACACACACACGTAACTGTTCGGGAGCCCAGTTCTAGAAATGTCCAGGTCACCACCAAATACCCCGTTTGACAGCTCCAGTCTCTTTCACCAGGCTCCTCCCTCCTCTCCACCCACCTCCCGCACCAAACACACCAGTACGCCAGGCACCAGCTCCGCGGCTCCTTCCTCCCTCAGCCGGGGACACCCGGGACACTTCGGAAGCCCCTTCCCCAACTTGTCCCTCCCCCGACGGTGACAGCACCTCTCCCACCCTGAAGACCCCAGGCTGGACCCATTTCTCCTCTTCCCCCCGCTCCCCTCCAACACCCCGCTTGGGCAGAACGACGAATCCGACAGGTCCATGGCCATTCTCCGGGACAAGTGCACAACTGACAGCCCCGCGGCCCCTGCGCGCCAGCTCCGAGCCCTGAAGGCGACCCTGGCGCGACAGCCCCCTCCCCCACCGGTGACAGCTCCGACACCTCTATCCCCATGTGGCTCCGGCTCCCTCCCCTCCCCCACTCCTATCCTCTGACAGCTCTGGCAGAGCCCCAGGGAGTAGCTCCCTTCTCGCCTCCCTCGGTCTCTCGGTTCCCGGCTCACCCGCTCTCCCGCATCACGTTGCTATCCCCGCAGTCGCAGGCGCCCCCGGCCTGGCTGCGGAACATGTTGAAGTCGTGTCCGGTGTGGTCGCCCTGGTGGAAGCACTCGGCGCACAGGGACATGCAAGGAGAGATGCCGCACGTCCGGCACCGGTAGGCCACGAAGTTGGCTGTCCAGACCAGGCCGCAGAGCGCCGCGGGGTCGTAGGCCCGCACCGCGGCACAGAACTCCTCGTAGCCGCCGCCGCCGGCCAAAAGGCACTTACACCACTCGAGGGCCTCCTCCTCCGCCGCCCCCGGGCCGCCGCCGCTGCCGCCCCCTCCGCCTCCTCCGGCCGCCGCCGCCTCCTCCCCCCCGCCCTCCGCCCGGGCCAGTGGCCGCTCGGCGCTCAGCACCCGCTCCAGCAGAGCCTGCAGCTCCTCAGCGCCTGCCCGGTTGTCCGGCCGGCTCAGCGCCGCCTTCAGGTGTGCCGCCGTGGCCGCCTTGTCCCGGCCCAGCTCCGGCTGAGACGGCTCAGACTGAGGCGACGACTGTCCCCCGACAGCCGCCGCTGCCGCCGCCGCCGCCATGATGAGAGCTCAGAATCGGGAGAGTCCAGAGCCGGCGGCTCAGGCAGCCGCTGCTCCTCCCGGGATGGTGTTGGGGAGGGGGGGAGGGGGGTGAAAATAGACTGCTGAGCTCGGCCCCGGCCCAACTCTCGCGATAGCCGAGAGTTGACGCTCACTTCAGCCCTTCATCTCTCGCCCCGCCCCCTGTCCACGCCCCTTCTCCCCGTCATTCCCTCCCCCATTCTCCTTACGCCCCTCCCTCCAGTCTTCTGAGCTTCCTTGATATCTTCTTTAGCTCTGGGTGTCTTCCACAGCTGCTCCCCTCTCCCTGGAGTTATTTTACTGTCTTCACCTCTTCGGGTCACTCTCGTGCCCTCCACTCCCTTAGTCTCCTCCCCTTATTTACGCCACCACGCCCTTCTTCTCTGGTCCCCGCCCTCCCTTGCTCCACCTCTATCTCTCCGCTCCTAGGCTCCACCTCCTTCTCCTCCCTCACCTTCTCCTTTAAAGTCCACTTCGCTGGCCTCTGCCCCTTCTTTCCTCCCTTTTCTTGTCCCTTCTTTGGACTCTTTCTTCTCTCCCCCGCCCCCCCCCCCCAGGCGAACTCCTCGGAGGAACGGGTCTCATCATGAAATGCAGATTTGGAGTCAACTTAAAGAAACCTTCACGCAGACAAATGTTTTGACATTTTTTTGCCAGCACTTAAGTGACGTTTGGGACGACCGGCTTGGCCACCTTTCCATCTTCCAGAAGAACCGATATATATGATTTCTTGTCACAAGTGCTATAGGAGCTTTGTACTGCATCTTTTCTATACAATATATTTTATATAATTGCGCTTCTCTTTACCCAGTAGATTAGCATTACCGTACCTTAGTGGCAATTATTACTTTCTTTTCTTCTGGACTATTTTCATTGTCTTCTAAGTGATGTTCAATTCTTTCTAATATATTTTGCACACAGCTGCCAAAATCATCTCCTTAATTTAACTGTGCTACTCCCTTGAAAAAAAACTCTTTAATAGCTACCCTGAATAAAGTCAATACTTAATGCTATTCGAGATCTAGTGCCAACCCAGGGTTAGCAGATGTGACCTGGGTGAAGATCAAGCAAAGAAGACAGAGAAGAAGCAGTCAGAGTGGTAGGAGAAAAACCAGCAAAGAGCAATAGAAGAGAGTATCAATGAGAAGAGGATAGTCAACAGTGTTAAAAGCTTCAGAGCCGTCAAGAAGGATAAGAATTGAGAAAAGACTATTAAGACCTTCACCTTCTGCCAGAGAGGTGAAGAACTTTACAGAAGGACGTACTTTTTCAGACATGGCCAATTTAGAAATGTTTTTCCGGACTATGTTTATGATAAGGGTTTTGTTTTCTAACATAACTTACTTTATAATGTAACTATTTGGGAATATGTCATATCTCCTCTCCTAAATTTTCAGTTCCTTATGTATAGTAAGCATACAATTAGTATTCCTTTAGTGAATTCTGAGGTAAATGTAAATTGGATTTCTGTTTTTTAAAGACAATAGAAAAGCTCAGTTTAAAATAATCCTATTATTCTTTAAAGTAAAACCTAATATGTTTTATAAATCTGGGTTTTCATTTATTACATTCACTTAAACTGTGACACACCTGAGTAGGAGAATGGGTCAGTGTACTGTCTAGAATAATATGACTGAAAATGAATTTTTTATAAAAGAACTGCAGAACAATAGTTTCTTTTCCTAGCAGGCCTTTTAAGGAAAAGCTTGCTGCATTCAATGGCTGGCTTATTCACTGGATTTATACAATAATTTTACAGAATAGAGCTGTAGTAACAGTAATTGTCTATTAACATATGACTTTCTTTCAATGAATTCAAAAGACTAAAAGGCAAAACACAAGAAGGACAAATTCAAGCACCTAAACGAGCTAGCTAAGCTGATAAGAACTGGATGAGTATTTCTAAATCTTAGCTAGTATTAGATGAAAACCAACAGGAAATACCAATAATATAATATCATTTCACATCTCCTTGCCTTTCAAATTAGTAAAGTATTTGTCAAATTATTCTTTTTTTGGGGGGTTGCTTTTTGGAGAGGAGAAGGTAGGGCAATTGGGGTTAAGTGACTTGCCCAAGGTCACACAGTTAGTTAAGTGTTAAGTGTCTGAGGCCACATTTGAACTCAGGTCCTCCTGACTCCAGGGCGGGTGCTCTACTCACTGTGCCACTTACCCGCCCCTGGCAAATTATTCTTAACAATGATGTGAAATTATCCATGAACAATCACATTAACTTTGGAACAAGAAATTATAATTCAGGAGTATTTTTAAAGCTCTGTGTGTGTATGTGTGTGTGTTTGTGTGCGTGTGCTTGAGCATACCATACTGTCTAAGGAGCCTTGATGTACACTGGAAGACATGGTAAAGAACCTAATGAAGTGTGTTGTCATCACTCCAGGATTTCCTTCCTGACCAATGTAACATTGGAGAACACTCTGTTTTTCAGATTAAACCCAGCATATATTGATATCTAATAGGATTCTATTACAATCTTGAGTATAGTGGTACCTGTATATTCTTAGATTTCTTCAGTCTTGTCATCCCACCACCTGTCAAAGAGGCCTCTTAGCTTGATATACATATCACAAAGCAAAATGTCTTTCCATAGGTTTTGCTGCCTACTTGCTAATATTATCCCTGCCAAAATTTAGAAAAATATTTGACTTTTCAGAGCCTTTAGAATTATTAACTCTTAACTTAAGATGAATAGAATAAACATATTTCTACCCAAATAGAAAATTAGTTCTCTGAGTTTTAACTGCCTTTGAAAGTTCACCAAGAAAGATTAGCCTGAATATTTAGAACTTACATCTATGAAACTTGAATTTTTCTTCCAATGTTATAAAAGAATCTCTTTTTTTACAGGTTTTGCTTTCTTTTGTTTTCCCTCTGCCTTTCTCAAGTCTGTGGTGATGGAATTAAAGATAATCGTAGCTCCTACCTGTAGTTGCTGCTGCTAGTGAGGTTGAGGCTGGTGGGTTACTACTTAAAATGTAACATAAAACTGATACACAAAGCCACAGTGCCATGATAAATAGCATTTGAGAAAAAGATAATTGTAAGAGGGGCTATTAATAGTCTTTTAAGGTTCTGTTATAGAAATCTTGAAATTATCTTCTTTTCCCAAAAACCTTTCTCTTCTTTGCCCCAAAACCTTTCTTCTTATGAACTTCCTTATAATAGTTGACATGACATCCTTCGAGTTAACACCTCAAATCCTCACTCTCACCCTCAATATCTAATCTGTTGTCAAATCTTGCTTCTACTTCAACAACAATTATCATTTATGCCCCCTTTTCTACGATCAGGCACTTCCCTAGTTCATGGCCTCACTGCCTGAACTGCCAAAATAACAGCCTTCTAACTGGTGTCAAGTCTCACTCACTAAAGTCTATCCTTTGATTAGCTGCCAAGGTGATTTTTGTAAAGTGTAGGTCTGACCTTGTCACTCTCCTGCTCACTGAGCTCCAGCCAAGATGAAATATAAAATTCTCTATTTGGCATTTAAAATTCTTCATAATCTGTCATCTTACTATTTTTATACCTTTCTTGAAATTTACTACCCTCCATGAACCTGGAAATCCAGCTCCACTGACGCATTTGCAGGTCCCCAACGCGAATCTTTTGGTATCTCTGCCTTTACACTGACTGTCCTGTATGCCTTGAATACTCTCCCCTCTCTGCTTCTTAGTTTCTCTGGATTCCTTCAAAATAGCTCAAATCCCGCCTCTGGGACCCTTTCTCATTCACCTAGCTTCTAATCAAGACTTCCTTAATCCATTTTGTATGTATCTTCTATGTACCTAGGTATTTGTAAGTTGTTTCTTCCAAAAAAACCTTAGTAGTTTAACACATTCTTCTCAAGAGATTTTTTTTTCTTCCATACTATTTTGTATCTCTCTACTAGTGCTCATATATGCCAAAAAAGCATGATTTTATTAGAGAAGGATAAAATTAGCCCATTGGGAAATTTCCAAATGGACTCTTTCCCTATTTATTTACCAGGAGATATGGGAAAGAGACAACGGCAATCCCTCCAAGGAAAAGAATAAACTGAATAAATGATTAGAACATAGGGTCTTTGAGAGCAAGGGTCCTTTTGGAGGATGGGGGTGGTAGATGCTTTCTTTGTATTCCCAGTACTTAATACAATGCCTGGCACACAGGAAGTGCTTAATCTAACAAAAAATCCTTAACCTTTTAAGCAAAAAAGATCTTCAGGAAGAAAATTAGAGCACTGAATGGTACATAATTTTGCTGTTTCCCAGTAGTACTACTGAATTCCTACTCACTTTTAAATGCTCACCTCAAATTCCACTAAGAAGCCTTCCCCATGCCCTTATTAACTGAGTCCCCCTCCCCCACCCCATACCTCCGATTGCAATAATGCCCTAATGCACTTATCATGTAATAATATGTATTATAACTATCTGTATTACATTTTTCCCCGCTAGACTGTGAACTCCTACATAGCAGGAATTGTGTTTTATCCAGACTTTATATTTTTGCTGGTACCTACTACAGTACTTTACAATGGTTCTCAAAAGTGGTCTGGGCACTCTTGGAGATCCTTGAGATCCTTTCAAGGGGTCTCTGAGGCCAAAACTATTTTCATAATCATATTAAAACATCTTAATTTCTAACACAATAAATAACTAACAAATATAACCCACAAAAACAAAAGCTTTTTAGGGTTTTCAACAATCTTTAAGAGCATAAAGGGATCCTAACACCAAAAAGTTTGAAAACTCCTACAGTAAGGCCTTTTAAAACATTTGTTGTTGCGTGAAAAGCTTTCATAGAAAATTTATAAAAAAAAATATTTAAAATACTCAGAATTTTAAGTGTTATAAGATTGTTAACATTAGAAGTTATATCCCTGCCCAACTTTTAAACATAGGCCAAGCCCATATTACTATCTATATGTTACATATATAATAATTTTCTTATATTTCAATTTATGATCCTTAGTGATAGTATAACATTCTACTTATAGTATAATATAGTATATAGTATAATATCCTGTTTATCAAAGGAATCATTATCATCTTTATTCTCTTATTTTCTCCTTATTTCACAAATTTTACCCATAAAGTGGGATTGGGATTAGGGAGTAACTTTGTTCTGACATCTGTGACTCCCAGGACCACTGACGTGGAGTTTCAGAGCCACAGTCCCCTTCAGACTACAGAAGCTACAGGATTCTTAAAAGCAGTTGGGGAAAAAAAAAACTGTTAACAGTAGTTTAACACATTCTTCTCAGGAGATTTTTTTTTTCTTCTATACTATTTTGTATCTCTCTACTAGTGCTCATATATGCCAAAAAAGCATGATTTTATTAGAGAAGGATAAAATTAGCCCATTGGGAACTTTCCAAATGGACCCTTTCCTTATTTACCAGGAGATATGGGAATGAGACAATGGCAATCCCTCTAAGGAAAAGAATAAACTGAATAAAATTGCAGACTGTTAAAGTGCTAAAGTAAATATACAAAAGCGAAGTCATTAAATGGAAATGACACCAAAAATATGATGCATAACCAACTGTTTTGTTGCAGTACTCCAGACCACTAGGCCCTTCCATCTGACTTTCTGCTGAAACCCCCCATTTGTGATGTCTCCTGCATTTAAATATGAGCTCATTGAAAGCAGGGACTATTTTTTTTTTTTGATACATGCTCTCCTTATCAAGTTTGGTGGCATTCAACAGGCCCAATGCCATTGTTGATTCTCATGAAAGCTTTTTATCTGCTCTATTTTTCCAGCATGGGCCAATTCACCCTTCTTTAGTCAGCCTGATTGCTCTCCATGTCTAGAGGCTCACCATATTGGGTCTGGTCTGAGTATGGGCATCTATAGTCGTACTGCAACATAAAAGTATTGTAAACACTTCACTATCAACCCTTCAAATAGTCAAACAAGTATTTATTATGCACCTATTATGTGCCAAGCACTGTGCTGATCAGCTATGGGATACACCAAAAACTGTAACATATATGGTCACTGCTGTTATGAAGAGAAAAACCAAGACACATCAATTTTATCAAACCAAGATTAAAGAAAAATCTTTAAACTGTTTAAATCAGCGGTTCTCAACCTGTGGGGTATGTTCAATTTGTAACAATGAAAATACGTCCTGCATATCAGACAGATTCATAACTGTAGCAAAATTACAATTATGAAGTAGCAATGAAAATGTGGTTGGGGGTCACCACAACATGAGGAACTGTATTAAAGGGTTGCAGCATTAGGAAGGTTGAGAACCACTGGTTTAAATAATAACAGCTGACATCTTAAGTTTAATTTTTAACAATAATAAAATATTCACTGAGCAAAATTAAAAGCTAAAAGAAGAGAAAGAAGAGTGAATGAAGGAAATTTAATTTTAAAGTACATCGTAAAATATCTTGCAAATGGGGAGAGATTTCTTTTTTCTTTTAGAGGAATTGTTCACTTTATAAATGTTCACTTTAATAAATGGGGACAGGGGTATATTTAGCATTCAAACACAGTAAAATGTGATTTTTTGAGACTTCTAAACTATACTTACTGTGTTCCTCTCACTGGCTTAGTTATAAAGTTGGGACATTTTTAGTAATTTTCTCAACTCATGTTTTACAAATCTCTTCCATGAGAAAGCATGACAGCGCATTAACACTTTGGCCTACATTCTCCCCACTACAGGATTGTCATTGAACTTTGTGGGTGTGCTTATTAGCCCTCTATTGGTTTTCTGATATCATTACAACTTATTTTTTTTTTAATTTAAAAAAAAGGTCTTCCATTTCTATCTTTTGTTTTATATCACTTAAATTTCTTCCTGTATTCCTTCAAATCTCTCTCCCAAATTCTTCACAAAGAATTTTTTTAAAGAAAAAAGTAGAATTTTAAAAATCAGCAAAAAAACCAATGAATCAATACAGCTAATAAATCTGACAATATATGTGATATTCCACATCTATGGATATCTCACTCCCTTTTCCTTCTCACGCCAGAAAGATATAAAGGGAAACATTTTCTCATATCTCTTCTTTGAGGTCAAGGCAGTTCTTTGTATTTTGTAAGATTTTTTAAAAAATTGTTTGGGGGTTATTTTTCTTTCCATTTGCATTGTTATAGTGCTTGTGCATATTGTTTTCTTGGTTATACTTACTTCATTTTGCATCAGTCCACGTAAGTCTTTCTATGCTACTCTGCATTCATCATATTTGTCATTCTTATAGCACAGTGATATTCTATTACATTCACGTACCACAATCTGTTTAGCCATTCCCCTGCCAATGAACACGGACTTTGTTTCTAGTTCTTTACCACCACAAGATGTGCTGCTATAAGTATCTTGATACCTTTCTTTTTATCACTGACTTCCTTGAAACCCAGAGATTTTCAGACCCCTGAAAATACACTTTTCACTTTCGTAACACATAGCATTTTCATAACATCATCTTTTTGTTTATTTGTTTTTATTTTCCACCTGTTTGGCAGCTTGCTCATCCCTCTCAGCCTCCTTTGCAAGATCATCTTCCTTGTTCCACCTCTTCTCTGTGGGTGTATTCCATGGTTCTCTCCTCTGTTCTCTTCTTTTTCTCTCTGTACGTTCAGTAATTCCATATGTTGTATATTCAAAGCCAGTCTCTCTCCTGAATTTCACTACATACACACATGACCAACTAATGAGTTAAGGAAATTAATGCAAACAAATTTTCCCTAGTAGTTTGACTGTAAAAGGAAGTAGAACTAGAAGATGGTAGACTAGCTTGAGAGGTCTTTCTAAGGATGGTGGAAATCTGAGCATGTTCATAACAGTAAGGAAAGAGCCAGTGGATGAGAAGAGGTTGAAAATTAGGGAGAAAGGATGATTGTCAGCCTGGAAACAGTCTGCTGGAGGAGAATGGAGGGCTTGAAATCAAGACAATGAGTAGAAGTGTTGGTGTCTGAACCTCTAAGTTAATGTTT
Organism: Pseudochirops corinnae; assembly: GCA_028646515.1. NCBI lineage: Eukaryota > Metazoa > Chordata > Mammalia > Diprotodontia > Pseudocheiridae > Pseudochirops > Pseudochirops corinnae. Next base: position 243,887,250 of record CM053588.1, read on the forward strand.
ATTGTATCATTCAATGGACAATTAATCACATTTGGCCTCATGGTATAGCTTACCTCACTGCTTTATATTTTATTTATCTTTTTACCTGGTTATGATTCCCATTACAATATAAATTGCTAGAGGGAAGATACCATGCATAATGTAAATTATACCTCCTGAATTTTAAGGGATAGTCCTAATTACAAAGAAAGTGTATTTTAGGACCATATAATCATAGATCTAGACTTGGAAGTGACCTCAGAGGCCATCTCATTTCAATTTTATCCCGATTTTATCAATGGGGAAACTGAGGCCTAGAGAAGGTAAGTGACTTGATCAAGATCACACAGGAAGTATCATCATCAAATTTGTTCCCAGGTTCTCTGAATTCAGAATCAACACTCTTTCCAATATACTTTTAAGTAGGTTCTGCAAAGGGAAGGTCCTTTGATTTCTCTACCAGATAATATCCTCCCTCAATCATCTTACCCTCTCCCCTTCCCGGACTCCAAGCTCTCTCTATGTACTGGTTCCTCTCTATTGCCTGCAAATATTGTCACCTCAACCTTTGAACAACTGTTATTAGACTCCATCATCCCCTTAAGCTTCTTTCCTATATATCTTCCATTTCTTAGACAAACTCTTGGAAAAAGCTATCAACACAGACCATGTCTACTTCTTTTCCTTTCACTTATTTCTCAATCCATTGCATTTGGCTGCCAATTTCATCATTCAGTTCAAACTGTTCTCTCCAAAATTACCAATTACCTCTTGCCACATCTCGTTTTTGCCTCATTCCTCATTCTTTTCAGTCCATGTATTGCATTTTATCCTGCTGTGCCCATCCTCCTCTTCTCTCTGGGTTTCCATTACTTATATTACTCTCCTAATTCTCCCCCCACCTGTCAGTCTGATTCTTCTCAGTCTCCGTGGCCGGTTCATTTTCTATATTATATTCCCTAACTTTAGGAGTTCTCCAAAGTTCTGTCCTAGGTCCTCTTTTCTTCTCCTTCATTCTCTTTTGGTAGACTTATGAGTTCCCATGGGTTTAATGAACATCTATAGAAAGATGACTCCCGTATTTAGATATTAAGCCACAGTCTCTCCAGGCTTTAGCATCATCAATTTCCATCTGGACATTTCCAACTGGATGTCCCAGAGAAATCTCAAACTCAATATGTCCTAAACAGAATTCATCCTTCTTCCCTAAAAACCATCTCCTCTTCTAAACTCCTCGATTTCTGTCGAAGGCACCAACATCCTTCCAGTGTCTAAGTTACTAACCTTAGTATTATCCTAGACTCCTCACTCTCTCATCTCACATGTCCAATAACTTAACAAATCTTGTCTTTTCTATCTTCATAACATTCCTTGCCTCTGACCTCTTCTTTCCACTTGCACACCCTTAGTTCAGGCTCTCATCACTTCCCATCTAGATTATTGCAACACTTCCTCAGTTGGTTTTCCTGTCTCAAGTTTGTATCCTACGCATTGCTGCCAAAGTGATTTTCCCTCAAGTACGTATCTAACCCCTAGTCAAATCAACTCCAGCGGCTTCCTATTGCCTCTAGAATAAAACATAAACCCCACTGTTTATCTTTCAAAGCCATACACAACCAGTCTGCGATCCTAGCCTTCTACCTAGCTGACACATGTAACACTCCCTCTCCCCTTTCTGGGCCTTTACCCTCGCCTTCTCCCATGCTTGGAACAATTCCCTCCTAGCTTCCATCTCAAAAACACTCACACTGAGTTTATGAAACAAATCCAGCGCCATCTTCTTCTGCGTAAAATCTTTTCTGATCCCCCCAAGTCCTGGAGAGTGCCCTCCCTTCCTAATTACCTGATACTTAAATACTTTGTATGTTTGTTTATTCAGTTTATACTTAATGCTTCGGACATTTATATATGTTCTTGTTTCTCCCAATAGAATGCAAGCTCCCGTAAGGATTATTTCATCCTTTGTAGTTCTAGGCAGCACCTAGCAACTAGCAGAGTGATCAATATAAATACCTTTTCCTTAATTTTTTTTCCAATCGACAAGCATTTTTATGGGGGAGGGTGGGGTTGGATCATATTCTCTTCATCTAAGGTTCCTTCCAGCTGTAAATCCCATGAATGTAAATCAATGAGATTTTTTTCTGAGGAGATGCTGCACGTATGACAGTTTGCCGGACTTGCATTGTAGTCTCCTCGACACCGGAACTCCCGTGCGTCGCTCCTAGTTTCCGTTCTGTCTGCGGACCGCTGAGCCGGAGGCACTGGATGCAGGGTAGCCTGAGCGGCGTAGTCCGATTTCTGGAGTTGGGGGAGGGGGGATACCCAGGCACTGAGCGTGCGACCTGAGGAGAACCAAGGAGCAGTGGCAGCCCGAGAGGGACTTAGGAGGCGCAGGCGCGGGCGCAGGCGCAGGCGCACGGGTAAGGTCGCCGCCGCGGAGACTGAAACCTTTGAGCTGGGAGCGCTGGGCCTCGAGTAGATGATTTAAAAAAATTTTCTCGGGTGTAAATCGATACACCCCGCCCTCCCTTCCCCCTCTCCCCATTACAACTCACGTAACCAGAAGAAAAAAATGAAACGGAAGGAACTGGAAAGTTTCTTACAACAAGTTGATGGCTTTGAGAAGCCCAAATTACTTCTAGAACAGTATCCGACCAGGCCCCACATTGCAGGTAAGGTTGTCTGCACTGGCTCCGAGTGCAGGTCGGAAAATGCAGCACCTTTGGCAGAGGGATGGAGTAGAGGTAGGCGGAACGCTAGGAATAGCAAACCCAAAGCCACCCATTGAACTGATGAGGAAACTGAGGCTCAATGAAATAGTCATTGGTAGTAGGTAATAGAGTCTGGATTCAAACCTTGACTGCCTGACTCCAGATCTAGCTCCTTCCGTTACGCCGTAATGTTTGCCTCCTGTAATAATCAAGTCATAATCCAAAGTTTACTTCCTATCTAATTTTATTTTCTCAGCAGCGCTGTGTGAGGTAGCTAGGGCAAGTATTGAGTGTTTATATCCGAAGGAGTTGTAATTTTTGCATAGGAAGCTAACTCCAACCATGCAGATGGCAGTTCTGTGATTGATGAGTAAACCCTGAGAAGGAACTGAGGCCTTTAGATAGACGTTAAGTGGTTTATCCCCGTGTCACAAAGCTACTAAGTATCACAAGTAGCATTGGCACTCTGGCCCTCTTAACTCAACCAAACCTAGCACTTCACTCACTCTGCAAAATCTTATCACCCACTTTATAGATGTGGAAATTCAAGCTTAAAAAAAAGACAGATATCTTGCCCAATATGTTGCAGAGTTAAGCAAGTTTTATGGGACTTTTATTGTTCTGGGCCTCTTCTACACCCTCCCCCCCATTACTGGAATTCTTACTTCTCATTTCCATTTCCTAGCTTTCCTGACATCCTTAAAAACTCGGCTGAAATTCTATCTTCTAACAAGAAGCCTTTCCCATCCCCCCCTTAATACTAATGCCTTCTCTCTCTCTATTGATAATCTCTCAGTTACACAGCATACATCTTATTTGTACATAGTTGTTTGCTTATTGTCTCTTGAATTAGACTATAAACCCCTTTAGAACAGGAAATTACTTTTATCTTTTTGTATACGCAGAAATTTAGCACAGTACCTTAGGCACTAAAATAAAACGTTGACTTCTCAACTCACTAGATGTGAGGAACTACTAATTCGTCTAAGTTAAGAATTTAGAACCAAAAGCTCAGTCTTAAAAAGCACTGCTTTTGTTTCTGGGAATATTATTCAGGAAGCTTTTTATAACTATCATAGGGGAAAAAAATTTTTAGTTAGTAAGGTCTATCATGAGTTTTTATGGATCTTAACCAGTGTGTGTGCATTTTCTTTGAACCTGCTTGAAAACATTGTATACCAAACATTGCACCAGAAATAACTGTTAAGACTTTAATAGGACTTTCATGAATGTTTATTGAGGTTTTCTGCTAATAGAACATGGATGATTAACAGGGACATGAGCAGCCTTGGAAACAGTGCTGTTTTCTGAGTTCCATCCCTGAGGTCAGTTGACTAATATAAGGCCTGTACCAGTAGGTCTTGGCTAGCCTTGGTTCTGTCACTGGAGAAAATTTGGATATTTTAAGATGCTACTTTCAAAAGGTTTACTTAGAATGATTATCTCTTTTTAGAGGGCAGTTTAAGGAAAAGATGCTCTTATTGGGGATGCCTCATTTCTGTAGCTTTTTCATGTAGAAGCTTGTTCTGCAACTTAATTTTGATGGTTTTTGTAACATAGCAAGTTCCTACATTTTGTGAGCCCTTTTAATAGTTTGTATCAGGATGGGCGGGTAGGTGGCACAATGAAGAGTGCACAGGCCCTAGAGTCAGGAGGACCTGAGTTCAAATGTGGCCTCAGACACTTAACACTAGCCATGTGACCTTGGGCAAGTCACTTAACCCCAGTTGCCCTGCTTTTCCCCTGAAATGACATGACGAGTCTTAACAAAGTGACCACAGAGTCCGAATTAAAAGTTTTTAAGGAGCTTTAATTTACCAGCTGGGGCTACTCCATGCCAGTTAAAGGGGGAGCAGCCCAGAACTCAGGGGTGAGGAACCTTTTATACATTTCATTAGGTTTACATATTTAACTAACACAATTTGTTACTAAGCAGGTTGTCACATAGATACAAACAAGGGGTTACTAAGGAAAGCAGAGGGGGTGAGCAGAGGGGGTCTGCAAGGTAAGCGGAGGGGCACAGGTCATGAGGACTGAGCAAGGAAAAGATAGATTACCCTAGGCCGGCCTCGCAGGTAAAGATAAATCACTCTAGGGAGGCTTCCCAGGTTCATAGAGTTTCACTTGGCTAATTATCATAGAGTTTCACTTGGCTGTATACCATAGAGTTTCACTAGGCTGTATACCATAGAGTTTCACTAGGCTGACCACTAACTTCAGAAAATATTTCTTAGCTATTTCTTGACCATAACACCCCCTCCAAAAAAAGCAAAAAAAAAAAATAGTATACATCACTTAGAAGTATTCATTTAAGACAAATTAAAATATTTAAAGAAGAATCATTTTTTCTGACTGGATTTCCATCACAAGCCTTACCTGTATGTTTATCTCTAATTTGTTTTTACCCTTTTTTTTTTTTAAAGCATGTATGCTATATACAATTCATAACACATATGATGACATTGAAAACAAAGTGGTTGGAGATCTAGGATGCGGTTGTGGAATGCTTAGTATTGGAACAGCAATGTTAGGAGCTGGGTAAGTAATTCAGTACATAATTTCTGAGACCAACTGAATAGTATTTATGGAAATATGCCAGTCTGCATTAAAATGTGTGGGAAACAAGATGTTGTGGTACATTTTATAAGAATAGCAAAGTATAAATCTGATTAATAGTGATCTGGTAATCAGCCTTCCTTTCATACCAACTTATAAACTTTCCATATTTTTTTTTTTGGAGGGAGCAGGGCAATAGGGGTTAAGTGACTTGCTCAAGGTCACACAGCTAGTAAATGTTAAGTGTCTGAAGCTGGATTTGAACTCAGTTCTTCCTGACTCCAGGGCCAGGGCTGTAGTCACTGCCACCTAGTATCCCCTTCCCGTTTTTTTTCTGGTTGAGCATACCCTTCCTATCGAAATATATCACAGAGTAAATATGTTGATGTATTTTTTTTAAGATGTAATAAACCCTTATTTTTGAAACATATATTTAAGTAGCCCTTTTTTGTTTTGCATTTGCAGGTTGTGTGTTGGATTTGATATAGATGAAGATGCATTAGAAATATTTAGTAGAAATGTGGCAGAGTTTGAGCTGACAAATATTGACATGATTCAGTGCAATGTGTGTTCTTTGTCTGATTCACTGTCCAAGTCCTTTGACACTATAATCATGAATCCTCCCTTTGGAACCAAGCATAATAAAGGTTAGTTAAAAGAAACAGATGTTCTGATGCAATATTTATAGAGAAGTTAGGTTTAAAAAAGAAATCATTGAATGTTTAGGGAGAGTGATTAGTCAATATCATTAGATACCTTAGTCTTTTATAGGCATCACTATTCCAGTTTGTTTATATATTGATGGGGAATTGAGTTGTTCACTTTCTACTCTTAATTTTAACCAATTTATATTAAATAAAAAATTATATTAAGTGAATAAAACTGAACACCTTACAGAATTTCACAGACTTAATGATTTTTCAGATACCTCAGTGGTCAGCAGGCCAAATTCACCTGCAGACTTTTTTTCTTTTTATACCACCTGCAGCTAAGAATAATTTTTACACTTTTACACAAAGTTTTGTATTTAAAATTGTAAAGACCATTCATAGCTAGAGTCAGATTTGACCCGTGACAAAAGTTTCCTTATTCCTACTCTGTTGTATACCTTGGAAAAATAATCCTCTATATCATACGTGACAAGTAGTCATCTAGTCTAAAGATTTCTAATGAGGATGGACCCGTTACATATTCTTTAGCAGACTATTCACTTCTTACTAATTAGATTTTTTATATCTACATTATTAAAGGCTTTGAATATTTAAGATACTTGCTATAATTTACTTTGATCTTATTTAACTTAGATAAAGTAAGTTTTGAATCCTGACAAAGCTTTTTGTATAAGAAAATTCTTATTACCTCTGCATTATCACTCTTACAATTGAGGTGAGTTGAATCCTATGTTACTACCCAAGTTTTCACTAAAGAAATCAGCCTTTTGTGAAATCAGTCTCTTACAATGGTTTAGTCATCCTCAATTATTTTGACAGAAGATAGCTTTTTTTTAAAAAAATTTCTGTCTGGGGGTTAATACCCTCATCTGATATTTCAGAAGTGGGCACACCAGTGTGTTTCCCCTGATCACAATTAGTATTAATTAGCATCATTCATGATTTTCTCTAGATGCTGTTTACAGGGCTTAAATAAGGGATAAAGAAAAATGGTGACAAGAGAGAGGAAGTACTTATCAGAGAGAGGAAGATAGTATACTATTAGTTAGTAGAGACAGTTTGGTGGCACAGTGGATAGAGCACTGGGCCTGGAGTTAGAAAGACCTGACTTCAGATCTGGCCACAGATACTTACTAGTTGTATTACCCTGGGCAAGTCATTTAACTTGTTTGCCTCAGTTTCCTCATCTGTAAAATGGGGATAATATCATGTACTTCTCAGAGTTGTTGTGATGATCAAATGACAATAATAATTTAAAACACTTAGTACCTGGCACGTAGTAAATGATGTATAAATATTAGCTATTGTCACTGCACCTTTAAATATACTATCAATTTGGCTAATTATAAAGATCTTTTCCTCTGTGAGCCAAAAAAAGCATACATTTTTTAGAAAATGTACTTCTGATTCCAGTAAGTGATTTTAAGCTAACTCTTTGGCAGCAGACGAAATATAAATGTTTTTTACTTCCTTCATAGGTATGGATATGTCATTTCTGAAGATAGCTTTACAAATGGCAAGAGTAGCAGTTTATTCCTTACATAAAACTTCAACCCGAGAAGTAAGTCCAAGTCATTAGCTTTTCCTTTGTTATACTTTCCCAAACTCATGACAATGTTGTGAACCCTTTAATAGAGATGTCTACTGTACTTGATTTTTTGTACATGCCACCCAGTTGCTGCAGTATTCCCCTTAGCTAATAGTTAGCACCTATGACTTAGGGCTTTCCACAGAACCACAGAGACTAATTTCTTTTTCTCTAAGATTTGGATAGATGGGAACTATTTGGAAGAAAAGGAAACAGATAACGAAACAACTTTAATCATACCCTAATTTAGGAGATGATAGCATGGAGTAGTAGAAGGTACATTGTACCAGGAACCAGAAACCTAGGTTCTAGTCTTGGCTGTCTCACTGTTTATATGAGGTTTAACAGCTCCCTTAATGTGTCTTGTCCTTTGTTTTTTCATTTGTAAAAATTGAGCTGATGTAGGATCATAGATAAGAGCTGGAAAAGACCTTAAAGGTCATCTAGTTCAACCCCCACATTTTACCAAAGGGGAATTGAGATTTGAAAAGGTGATTTGATTGTTAGTGGTTACATGGTAAGTGGCAGAGCCAGAATTTGAATATAGGTCCTCTGACTCTAAATCCAGCACATGTCTCACTTCTCTCTCTCTAGATAATGTTAGTCAAATCAACATTGAATACTTCTTAAGTGCTGGGTGCTGGAAAATCCTTTCCAGGTTTAAAACTCTGATAGGCAGTCTGGAAGAGTAAGTGATCAGGAAATATTTGTTGAGTAGGTGATTATAAATTAAAAGTTCTTGGACATAGATTAGTTTAACCCAGTGGTTCTCAACCTTCCTAATGCTACAACCCTTTAATACAGTTCCTCATGTTGTGGTGACCCCCAACCATAACATTATTTTCGTTGCTACTTCATAACTGTAATTTTGCTACTGTTATGAATCGTAATTGAAATATCTGATATGCAGGATGTATTTTCATTGTTACAAATTGAACATAACCCACAGGTTGAGAACTGCTGGTTAACCAAACGTGATTTATATATATATATATATATATAAGCCAATGTTCCAAGGCATTGTATTATTTCTTTAGCAATACATCCATCAGTAAGAGTCCTTTGGTTTTTCTAATACTCTTCCTGGTCTTTTCTTTTTCTCCTTCACTATTCCTTGGTTCTTAAAATGCCATCTTGAATATCCATTCCACGACTAACTCCTAACCTTTGTATTAGGAAGCAGAAGCTCCTAGCAGATTACTATTAGTGGACTTGATGGCCTTGGTTGCTACTTGGGCTGCAAAGACTAGGAAGAGGAAAAAGAAGAAAAAATAGGAAAAGGAAAAATATAATCTGAAAAGAAAAAAATTCACATGAACTAATGACACTTGTGTTACTTAGTGTCATCGGTTACCTACTTTTGTCATAATATAACCTTTTCACTTTATTTTTTCAGCAGAGTTGATGACTTAGGCTTTTTCCTTCTATAGCATATCCTTACTATCTTCTTAATGATATCTTCCAGTTCTTATTGTAATATCCAGCCACTTCATCCTTCCTTCACCATTCTTTTGGATGTATTAAATGGTTAAAAATAAATTTTGATTCCCACAAACTTCTCATGCTTTCTAAAATTTTAATACTCTCATACTAAATGTTTTCTAGCTAATGTTAAATTATATGGAACTACTTTAAAGTTTTATATATATATATAATTCACATATATCTGAATATATAGGAAAAAAATGAATTACCTACATTATTTTAATCTAGATCTGATTTTGTCAGTGTATTTCTGATGGGGAATAATTTGAGGGAATTTATTAATTTTGCTAATTAATAAGTTATATTAATTTATTATTTACTTCCCTGGTACATACCAGACCACTTAGATAAAGTTGCCTGGGCCTCTGAGAAGTTTAAGTGACTTGTTCAGGCTCAAATAGACACTTTTTGGCCAGATATTAATACAGTTCTTCTTGATAGTACCTCTCATTGCTAGTTACTTTGAAGACAGAAATTGAATCCAAAGTAAACCAGTTATATTTCTTTACACAGTAAATAAATCAGTAAGCCAACATTCGAAACACATGCTTTTGGCTAACTAGTAAAATTTGACAGGATGTTTTATTCTTAGATCAGCTCCAGTAGAAGTCTTCAGTGACAACTATTAGTCCCAACCTTTGCTGAATGTCCTGAGGTTTTTTTTTAATTTAAGTTCATACATTGAAATAATACTCCCTCACTGCTGTTAACTGATGTAGCAGTCAACCATTTGGGAAAGCCCCTTATGCATTTTTAAAAATTGTTAGCCATATTAAAATTCTTTACTCTTATATTTTTAAAAAGGTTATACAGTCAATCGAATCTTTAAAAAAACAAGTCTTCATGAAAGTATAGTGTCAGTAGAAAGCTCCAATATATTTTAATATATGCCTGATGAACTAAATTTTGTCTCAGATGAAATGAACAAAAAGTAATTTTTTTTTTTATGTTTAGCATATTCAAAAGAAAGCTGATGAATGGAAAATTAAGATGGATGTTATAGCAGGTAAGAATCCTGAATTTTCTTTAAAATAATCCTGAATCTGGAAGCCTGATATTATTCGGGGTGGAGATTAAATATCCAGTCATTGCCAACATTTCTATGTAAGAATTGGGAGGAGATAATCTATAACATCTGTTTTGCAATGTAATAAATTAGGCATGGCTCAAAGGTTGGATGAGCTTTTGCTAGAAAGAATTCTTACCTGGCGTTCTGATTTCCCTAATCCCAACTATGTACAGGGCTTGTCTTTCAGGATAAGCTTAGGTAAAAGAAAAAATTTTAGGATATAAAAGAAAGTGGCTTTTTTTCCTTCTTTGTGTTCCCTAATGTGAAGAAACAGTTTAAGCTCCATAAAAAGCAATTTTATCTCTCTACTGCTTTTTCAGATTATGCCTTGTTATATACTTACTTGTGTCTGTCATATCCCTTCACAGTCCATAAATTCTATAATTTCAGGGACCATGTGTCCCTTGTATTAAAGTTTTGTTGTTGAATTTCTGGAAGAGGAAAACCTTATTTTGACTATTATTAAAAATATTTTAAAGACAATGATTATTATATTTCATTAATTGCTTACAGTGACCTAACACGTTTTATTTGGTTATCTGATTTGGAGTCTTGGACAATCCAGTAAACAGTGTTCAACTTATACATCTTGTTTCTGCCCTTCTGTTAGCACCTAATTCATGTACTGTCTTTTCATCTTAACTACCAACTGTGTACTTGAAACAAGTGAAATAAAATAAAGATTATCCTTTACTAGGGTTCTTCCTCATAAAACAGCATTCATACCATACATTTATTTTGGTGATTATAGTGGTGATATAGCAGGAACATCAGTGCCAGTCAGAAAATGTTTGAGTCATTTGGCTTTCCAGTCAGACAAATAATGGCAGCTACCAAAAGCTGGCTTCTTTCCTGCCATTTTCATCCCCTATGATAGCTGTTTGTCCCAGTCTTTGCTGAATGTGTTAATTCAAATGAAGATCTACCTTCTCTCTCTCCTACTTCCTCCCCAGTGCTTCCAAACAACCACAACTGGCAAAGCAAGAAAAACAAAACCTGTTACAAAAATGCAGTAAAAAAAAAAATATGGAATGCTTCACAAAATTGCATGTCATTTTTGCACAGGAGCCATGCTAATTTCCCTATATTGTTCCATTTTTAATATATGTACTGCTGAAGCAAACTGTTTCCAAAGATTAATCAGAATGGATACTTTATAACTTTATCAAGAATATGTTTTTAACATTAAGATTTTTGAGTATATTTATTGTTGCTCTCTTAATATAATTTAAGAGAAAGGGTTATACTACTGAAGCAAATGAAAAACTAGCACTTTGGTACTCATTGCTATTCTGTCTCATTAATGTACATGTCCTTCCAGTCTTCTCGGGAAAGAAGAGTGGGATTTTCAATTCAGTGATTAACACACTCACACCTGGTCATACCCTACACTTTTCAGTGATTCAGTTGACCTATAGGTCAACATCCAAACTCTTCCCTACCACTTAAGTCTTTATTCCCATTCTTCTCAATTCTCTAAAGTTCCATCCAGAAGCTACACACTCTACCTTCCACTGTGCCCTCTGAAATGCTAGTTCCATAGGTAAGAAGTTTGCCTTCATCTTGAATCTTTTCCTCTCCTTTCTCCTTTCATTTTTTAGCAATCACTGAAACCTTTGGCCACCCCCTAATGACACAACTTTCCTGGCCACTCTTTCCAGTACTTTCTTTCAGTCCCCACAGTTCACTAATAAAAGGAGTCGAAATACTTCTTGTTTCCCATTGCTGCTTCCAGATTCTTCCCCTACCACTAATTCTCTGTAATCTCACCTCCTTTCCCCAGTCAGAATCCTGGTAGCTGTTCCCTAGGGCATTCCCCTTCCTTCTTCAGCAGGTTAGGTACATGGCTCACATTCTATCTTTTCTCCTTAACTCTTGAGTACTGGTGGATTTCAGCATACTTATTGACTCTTCCTCAAACACCCTACCCACTCATTTCCTCATACCACTTCAGTCGCTCACAAATAAGTCATACCTTTGAACTCATCACCCACAAAGGTACCACCACCATATTTAAGAACTCTGAAATCTCCTTATCTGATCATAATCCCTCTCCCTCTGCTTTCCTTTACAAACCTCTGACCTCTACACCCTGACCTCTAATTCGTTCACTCCTCAGTCTCTTCTAGTCCTTTCTACACTGGCTTTTCCAAACCTTTTCATCTCTCCTCAAACCTCCAAAGTCTCCCTTAACCCCCATTCCTTTAGCAAAGAACTTTGCCTCTTTTACTGAAAAAAATTGAGGCCATTCATTGTGAAATACTTTCTTTGTCATCTCATCTCATTGAGATGCCTTCCACCACTTTCTCCTCCTTTACCCATCTCACACAGAGAGGTTGCTCTATTCCTCATCAAGGCAAACCCATCTGCCTGAACAAATGATCCCGTTATATCCTGTCTCCAACAGAATAGTTGCCCCTTCTGTTTTCCCTGCTTCCTCAATTATCTTCAGTCTCTTCCTGTCCACTGGCTCATTTCCTTTTGCCTATAAACATGATCATGTCTCCCCCATGCTCACAAAAATCCTTACTGGATCCTTCCATCTCACTTATCCAGTATCACTTCTGCCCTAAATTCTTTTTTTTTTTTTAAATTTTATTATAGTTTGCATCATTCATTTCCACAAGATTTTGAGTTACATATTTTCTCCCCCTCTTTCCCCCACCCACCGCCCCAAAACAGCCATCCCAGTGTGTCCCCCCTCC
>CM053588.1:243900513-243940918 GCA_028646515.1 Pseudochirops corinnae
TGCCGTAGACTTCCAGCTGACTGGATAATGAAGACTCCAAGACCGAGGCCCAAGACGACGATCCGGATCCAGGCTGCTCAAAGCGAGAGCACTGGTCTGAAAACAATCGCTCAGTCCCCCTGCTTTTTGCAGGCCGAGGGCGGGAAGCTACAATGCGGAGGCGGGTGCAAAACCTCCGCCTTTCGCTTTTCTGCTCTGGAGACCCTTCGGCAGGATGCTTATCTCCCCGTTTCACAATCCCCACTCGCAGCTGTTGCTAATCACGTTCACTTCAGAGGCTTTTCTGCACCTCCCGCCCAGCCGCCCCCGGGGCACAGCCAGGGCTTCAGGCCAGGCTGGTTTTGGTTCGCAGTGCTGATATGGTTCCTCGTAGCCGAGCTGACTTTAGTGGGAAGTATCTTTGTGTGGAAGTATCTTTGTGTGCGTTTTGAAGTTCTAGGATTGGTCCAGAGTCCTATTCCATGGGTATTTTGGGGTGGCTATGTGAGAGCTGCGATATGTTGCTGCTGCTACGCCGCCATCTTGGCTCCACCCCCCTGTCCTAAATTCTTGAGATGGATGCCTCCACTTCCTCTCCTGACTCTGGGCAAGTCACTTCACCTGCAAAATGGGAATAATAGCACTACCTCTCATGACTGTTGCAAGGATGAAATATTTATAAAATGCTTAGCATGGTACCTAGCACACTATACAAGTACTTCTCTTCCCTTCCTCTGTCTTCTTAACCTCCTACAATCTGACTTCAAACTTCATTCCATCAAAACCTCTCTGTCCAAAGTTGTCAGTGATCTCTTAATTGTAGAATCCAGTGGCCTTTTTCAATCTTTATTTTAACTACCTTCTGCAGCTTGGCCCTGCTGATCATTCTCTCCTTTATCCTCTCTTCTCTAGGTTTTTAGGACCCCACTTTATTCTAGTTCTCCTGTTAGACCACTCCTCAGTCTCCTTTGCTGGATCATCATCTGGGTCATACTTATTGACCATCTGTCCACAGGGCTCTGTCCTTCTTTCTGTACTATTTCACTTCATGATGACTTCATCTTCCATAGATTTATCCTCTCTTTGCTGATTCTCCTATCTACCTTATCCTTTTCTCTGACCTCTGCTAACCTGTCTTGCATCTTCAACTGCCTTCCTCAAACTGAACATCCAATGAACAGCTTAAATGTCCAGAACTGAACTAGTTATCTTTCCTTCTAAATCTGTCTAAACTTCTCCATTACTGTGGTCAAGGGCACCACCATTCTCCCTGGGCTTGCAACTAGGTATCATCCTTGACCCTTCACTATCTCCCTACCCCTAAACCCAGTCTCTTCCCAAGGCTTGTTTATTTCACCGTTTAAATATGTCCCCTTCTCTCCTTTCATATTGTTATGACGCTCATACAGGCCCTCCACACCTTAACACATGAATTATTGTTAATAGCCTGCTAGTGGGTGTCCCTATGACAAGTCTTCTTTCTACCCCTCCCACCCCCAACCCAATCCATTTTTCATCCAACCACCAAAGTAATTTTTCCTAAAAGTGCAGGTCCAACCAAGGTGCCTTTCCCTCTCTATCCCCCCACCTCCAGTGTTCTTTTTGCCTTCAGTATCAAATACAAAGTAACTCTGGTGGGATTTCAAGCCTTTCATAACTTATCCCCCCGCCTCTACCTTTCCAGTTTTTACACCTTATGATCGCCTTATCCCACCCTTGTACTCTTGTCACCTCTCAGCTTTGGACATTTTCTCTGGCAGTCCCTCATGCCAGGAACGCTATCCCTTCTCATCTGACTTCCCTCAGTCCTAACTAAAATGTAGTCTTCTATAAGAATCCTTTCCCAACCAGTCTTAATTCTAGTGCTCTGTGTCTATAAATTATTCCCTTCTTACCCTGTTGTATGTTTGCCTCTCCCATTACAATGTGGGCAGCCCTTTTATTCCTAGCACTTGAAACAGAACCTGGCAAAGAGTGTGTGATTAATAAATACTTATTGACTGAGTCAGTGTAGGTCATAGCAACCTGCTTGAAAATAAATGGGGAGGTTAGATTACAGAATGTTTGCAATTAGAAAATGTTTATTGTAACATAACACATAAAAAGGGTGAGTGAAGGACAGAATAGAAGAGGATAGATGCAAGGTCCTTCCCTTGTGATGTTGGATATGAACCCATTAGATCAGGTGGGTGCTTGCTGTTGCAAAGGCCTGGAAAAAATGGGAAGGAAAGGAATCAAGGCAGAGAAAAAGACATTACCTTCCTCAGAGTCAGAAAGGGAAGGAGCAATAATGTTGAAAGCAGTTTTAAAACATATAGTAGAATGGAAAAGGTGAGGAACATCTCCCATTTTCTCAAGGTAGGTAAAATATCTGAACATAGGAGCTAACCAGTAAGCTGTTGTTGGCATAGCTAGAAAATGTAAAAGGGAATTAAAGGGAATTAAATTAAAAAAAAAAACTGAGCCATAAAGTAATCAGAATAATTGAAGATGCCTTAACTAGAATTTTGGCCTTGTCATTATGTCTTTTACATATAACCACAGCTTTAAAAAGTAGGGCTTATCCTTCTAAGCCTCGAGGGAGGTACATTCCCAACAACCTAGTACCTTACTACTAATATTGAGTTAGAAAAGCAAAATTAGAAAGCCTCTTGGCTTTTCCTTGAAAGTCATAGCAGTAGCACCTTGGGTTTATTTCATATCTTTCCTCAAGTTTTTAACATAGTGACTAGCATTGGCCTTTTTCTAATTGTTTCCTATTTATGCAAGGCGGCTTTCATGCTTTTTCAGTCAATATATTTTGTATTTTTAACAGTCACAGAGGTGTGATGTTGTTGGGCCATTTGCTTACTGGCCTCATATAGAGCAGGTGTTGTTAATCTGGGGCCTTTGGATCTATTTTGGTCATATTAGCATTTAAAAATGTCTATCAGAGGCTGCAGCAGACTGCCAGATATAGGTCCATGACACAGAAGTTACAAACTCCTGCAGTAGAGTTAGAGTTTTAGAACTGATGGAACCTTTAAAAAACTGTCTTAGAGTTCAAGGGTGGAGAACCTGTGGCCTCAAGGCCACATGTGACCCTCTAGGTTCTCAAATGTGGCCCTTTAACTGAATCCAAACTTAGAAAACAAATCCACTTAATAAAAGGATTTGTTCTGTAAAACTTGGACTCAGTCAAAAGACCACACACCCAAGGACCCAGAAGGACACATGTGGCCTTGAGGCCACAGGTTCCCCACCCCTGGTCTAGGCTATTCCCTTAAATCTATACTTTCACAACTAAAAAAAATTGTCAAGTTCAACTTAAGTTACTGAAAAACTTCCAATTTATTCACTTTGTAACGTTCACAACTAAGTTCTCTTTGAATAACCCATGTTATCTTTTCTAAGCAAGAATTTTCATCTTACTTGTTTTGCATTATAAATCAGCTTTGCTTATATAGCACAGGGAAATGAAAAACAAATTTTTGGGGGGGTTTTTTTTTTTGAGGGGGGAAGGCAGGGCAAATGGGGTTAAGTGTCTGAGGCCAAATTTGAACTCAGTTCCTCCTGACTCCAGAGCCAGTCCTCTATTCACTCACTGCGCCACCTAGCTACCCCAGCACCCACTTTTTAAAGAACCAGTATGAAACTAGAGTTCTGAATGCTGTCTTTGAATTAAATCATTGTTTCTGTCTTCCCAGAGCTACGGTATGATCTACCAGCAACATACAAATTTCATAAGAAAAAAACAGTAAGTTAAAATTTATGACATAACCACTGAAAAGATGACAATTTTAGAAATAATGGGGACCTTAGAGATCATGATTCACATTCACAAATTCACAAATGAAAAGTTAAAGGTGGGTATCTGAACAGAGTACTTAAGACAAACATATTAAAGTAGATAACTATTCAGTTAGCAGATGTTGCCCAAGGAGTAGGAAAAAAACCCATAGAATTAAATTATGTTACGTAGATGTTGAACAACCCTATATATTGGGTTGTATTATATACTCACTTAATCCATACTTCTCTTGGGGATAACTACAGTAAAGGAAAACAAAGCCTGATTTCTGTTAAAAACGAAGTAAACCACATAAAAATAGCAGGACAATTTTGCCTTTTATATAGTATATATTTTATTTGTTGGTATTTCCAACATTACAAAGCCAGGCTTCACTGAAAGAACCCTTCTTTTGATGTTCAGATCAATGTCTGAAATGCCAACGTTTGCTATCATGAACAAAACTATACATATAAAAAATCATCCAGATTGAGTAAGGATACCTGGACAACAAAAACAAGTTAAACAAAAATAGTCTTTTCTTCTATTATAGGTGGATATTGAAGTGGATTTCATTCGGTTTTCTTTTTAAAGACCCCCAAATTTGAGACAGCTTAAAACTTATTTAAAATTAATAAAAATTTTTGTATCAAGCTACTGGTCTCCAGCTCCATTTTCTGTTTTCAATTGTTTTGGTGCAGGTTCTTCTTTTTCAGGTTCTTCTCGTGTCCTTTTAAGGGATCCTATAAAGACAGAATTAATTAATTGCATTCAGACCAAACATTAAAATTTGAAGTTTAGATTGCAAAGATTTGATTAAATACCACAAAACTAGAAAGTCCTTGGTACTGATTTTTACAGTATTTCTGGTAATGTTAAGCTATTTTTTCCAAATGAAGCTGTGTAAAGTTTCAAGAAAAACGTTTATTAACATTCACCAAAGGTTGCCTATGATTCAAAACCAATTTTCCAAAGTAGGGCACAACATAAAATAAGACAATTTCTGAATAATCCAGTAGATTTAATTTTATCCAAGTATTTAAAGCCCTGATTTTTCTCCTTTATACAAGTTTGTTAAATTGGAAGGGAAAAAAAATCTATCTTTTAATGTACCATACAGTAAGCCAATTACCCATTCCTTTAATTCTACTATAAAGTCTTTTATCTTCTGAAGAACCAAATTTCTTCATTTACAAAGACAATAGTTCACAACCCTAAACAGGGTGAAGGGTGGAATAGAAAATATATGCTATATTTAATTTTAAATTCAATTTAAAATTGAAATTCTTCTTAGTTTGGACTGCATTTGCCAACAGTTAGCAACATACAGAATGTGCTTTCTTTGTATGAGCTTATTTTCACTGACAATCAGGTTAGTTCTGAATGTTCCTTTTTAAATGTCACCACACTTTAAAGAATTAGGATATTCTGTCACCAATTTGGTACTTTGCATTTTAAAAGGGTCATCCTAAGCCAACATCATGAAAATTGTAATAAAGTTCTCACATAAATAAAGCTCACCTCCAGCATCACCATTTTCCTGTTCTTCATCACTATCAAATTTTGTTTTCTTGCCTTGGAATTGTATTTTTCCTTTACTGGGTGTACCCTGGACAGCTTTACCACCTCCTCTTCCTTTTCCTTTAAATTTGCGACCTGTAGATAAAGAGTTTTTAAGATTTTGAAAACTTAACCTGTACTTATTCCTTCAGTTTTTTATTTTGGTTTATGCAGTAGTTAGCATTTCTAGAACTATCTTAAACAGTGTTAACAATAGACATCCTTGGCTTTTTATTCCTGGATCTTACTGGAAAAGTCTCCATTTCTCCATTATGGATTATTCTACATCTTAGTTTTAAATGCTGTTTGTTAAAATGGTCAGTTTGTCCCAACATTTTTAATATAAATGGGTGCTTGGACTTCTTAATTTTGGCCAAGATTTTTTTTAAACAAGGGAATAAACATGAGCTAATTAGAAATAAAATTACTGGGACAGCTAGGTGGTGCAGTAAGTAGAGCACTGACCCTGGAATCAAAAGGATCAGAGTTCATAACTGGGTCTCAGACACTTTACCTGTACTAGCTGTGTAACCTTGGGCAAGTTACTTAACCCCAACTGCCCTGCCTTCCCCCTTCCAAAAAGACCAAAATAAATAAATTTTTGAAATTAGTAACGTCAGTAAACTATGAAACAAACCCATAAAAACATCATCCTTTTTTCATATTATCAATAAAACAGATTTTAAAATTCCCAAGTCATTTAAGGTACCTGGTTTTAATTCCCTCAACTGTAAAAGAGAGATCCCAAACTAAGTAATCTTACAGTATTCTACAATTCAATATAACTTCAATTACCTTTTGACTTCATCTTATTTAGGGATTCCTGTTGGTCTCCAATGATTTTTTTCAAAGCTTCTTTCTCTGTCTCTCCTTCTAATACTTCCCAAGTTACATCTTTGTTTCTTAATTTTAAGTTTCCATTATTTGCTTCATTGGCTTTATCCAGTGCTTCTTTTGCCTTTTCTTTAAATAGGATTATTCCCTGTATCAAACAATAGTCATACGTAATACATTTCTAAGCTAAATCCTGAAGTATACATTAAAATAGGAAGACAATTTTACTATCTTTATAGCTCTGGAAAGAATGATATGATAAATTCAAAACTGTCTCTCCCCATCTTATCAGTTAACATTTTTAAGCTAGTAAACTAGCCTAGATTCAAATCTACTATTCTAACAATCTTAATATGGAATACTATGGAAAATACCCACCTGATGCTTCTAATACCATAAATTTATTTAGTTATCACAATGGCAGATCCAGAGACAACAAAAGAAACACCTGTCTAAATTCCACTGTTGAAACCTCAAGATATTCGACAGCAAAAATGCTATCAGAGACAAAAACAGAGTACTCACAAGTAAGCTGCCAGTACCCACATCTTGAGAAGTGAACTTCTAAGATAAGGCTCCTCAGAAAACCTCAACATACCCCTACCCCATTAAAACAATGCAAAAATGACCTTTGTTGAATTTTTCTGTCCCAATCAAACTTCCTATTTAAGCTTCTGCTCAAAACTCGTAATGACTGTACATCACTTAGTCTACACAGGACAACATCTACTCAAGTGAAAATGTTTCACGACTGCAGTTAAGTCCCCCTCCTCCCCAACCCACCCCCTAAGGCAGTGGTTCTCAACCTTCCTAATGATTATTTTTGTTGCTACTTCATAACTGTAATTTTGCTACTGTTATGAATTGTAATGTAAATATCTGATATGTAGGATGTATTTTCATTGTTACAAATTGAACATAACCCACAGGTTGAGAACTGCTGCCCTAAGGGGGGGAAAAAATCAATGGAGAGCATTTCATTCTTAATTAAGAAAAAAGCAACCATGGTTCTTTGTCAGTCCATTTTTTTTAAGTTGCTGAAATAAAACACCTCTAACCTCTTTTGCTCCTCTAATGAAGTCTATCCACTTTATTTCTCCGTGATTAGAGAAAAGTGTGTGAAGATCTTCTCTACAGGTTTGGTCATCTAAATCACCAGAAAATTTCAGCAAGCATCCAATCTTTTCATCCAGGGATTTCTGAAGAACCATAAATAAGACTAATTATTATGAGGAATCAAAATCCAAGTTTCTTTTTAAAAACTGTAAGAGAAATTATTTGTCATTCCGCCTATGGAGGAAATAAGTAAGTAAAAGTCTGGTATAAGATAATACTCAAAATTTCTGAAAATTCCTGCAAAAGATAGAGTTCAAAACTCTAAAGAATCTGGCATGTTTTGACCTACAGATGTTCAAAACAGCTGTTGGGTAAGGTGGCAATTATCCCCTTTTTCCTAAAAGTTTTCTTTGTAACTTCGTTATCATGACCTTACTTTTCTTCTACAAATCAAATTTACCAAAGATGATTAAATCAAACGATGTTCTTTAGAGAATAAAAATTTTGGTTAAGTAGTACTTCTGGTCTTACAAATATTGAATTACAAGTTGCTAAAATATTCACTTGGGTATATGTACTACTATGGTACAATAAGAATGGTTACTTTTAACCACAGAAGATATAACTAACCCAGCTTAATTTTTTACACAATTGAATGATAAAGAACATTACACTTATACACAAGAATGCAGTACTTGCCAATTCAGCATCTTCTGCTTGCCTCTGTTTTTCTTCTTGTTCTCTACAAAATAATAGCATCAATCAATTTCAAAGGTGGAAGGAATCTTAAAGGTAATCTAGTCTCAAACACCTTAGTCTAACAAATAACAAAGCGAAGACCTACAAGTAATTTTCATCAAGTCACAAAGTTAACCAATAACCAAGTTAAACTAGAACTCACTCTCCATTATGAAGACTTCAGTCAAGTCTGGCGATTTTGTACTCCCTAAATCATCCTGCGAATTTCCATGTTGCCTCCAAGTGTTTTAAGCTGTCTAAACTCAAAACTCATTACCTTAAAATAGCTCAGTCTCAGAGTCTGGTCTAGTTTTTACAAAAGAGCCCACCTAAACTAACTCTCCTCCAAACATCTTCTAATGGCCACCTCAAGTTCAGGGGTGATCTACCACATGTTACATGTTGAAGGGTATTGGCACATGATTTGAAATGTAGGTAGACATAGTTTAAATTTCACTTCCACAATACTTACTGTTTAGCTTTTGCTTTGGCTTCTACTTTATTTTGCTTCCTTTCTTCATTCTTTTTTGCAAAGTAATCTTCCCTAAAGGACAGATAACTGAGCTATTAAATGTGTAGGAGGAAACCCTAAACAGTACTGACTATAAATAAAATAAGAAACAGATTTTCCCACTTGGTTTGGGAGAGAACAACAATATAACCACCCTGGAAAGTAACTTGTGCTCAGTCTAATCTCCTAGGCCACACAACTACTAGCACAGGACTCTTGCACCAGTAACAACTAATTAAATTTCTCTAACACGTTCATATCACCACACTGTCCTCTGGTTCTAGCTGTTGTTTTTTTTATAATTGCTTTGCATTATACTTACAAATTTTAATTACGTTTGTAGTATCCTATTAATGTAACAAGATGTATTGAACCAATTATCAATCAGGTAAGACCCCATGAAGATCTTTAATCAGAGAGCTCTTTGGTTTTTTCACCATACTTCCATATAATATACTCCCAAAGTTGCCCAATTCTATTCCCACTAGTATTTGTTTAAAGTTTTCTTTTTCAGTGAGCACAATTTGATTTCTGGAATTTATTTGATCAAAGGATTTATTTTTGTATTTTTTAATTGATAACTGCCATATTGTTCTCTTAGAAAGATCAAAGTTCTTACATCATCAGCAACGAATGTGGCCCTGGTTTTGCAAAATCCAGCCAGCACTAGAGTTCCTTAGCTTTTAATTCTTTTTGCCAATTTCAAGGTGTAAAGTAGTGTTTAGTTTTAACTTACACATCCCAAAGGAAGGTTTGGCATTTCTTCAAGTGACAAAATTTAGAGTCTTTGACCATTTACTCATTGTGGACTAGTAAACTTAATTGGTTTATTACTATTGGTTACTTAATATTTTTTATTTAGATTCTGTCCGTCATAATTCCCATAAATATTCCCCTCAGTTATCCCACCTGATACTGGTCTACTCTCTACAGTAGCCTCAGACAATTCACCCTCTGGACTCTCCTTTATTTAACAATATAAAGGACCTCAGAGATCAAGTAGTTAGTTACTCATTTTAAAGATGAAGGAAATTGAGATCCACAACTTGAACTAAACATTTAGAGTAATTTTAAAAAAATTCAAACTCACAAGATAACTCATTTCCTCTCTGGATGATCCTATAATACAGAAAATTCTCCAATATATTGAACCAAGTCTACCTCCTTATAACTTCTACCCACTGTTACCTTGTCATGCCCACAGAAGCTCTAAAATAGCAATCACCTCTTCCCGCCCTCCTAGTAGACAGCCTTTCCAAAATATTCCCTTTAAAGTTTGTTTTTTTTTTAAGACAAAGAACCTACCTGGTTCCTTCAATTATTTCTAATCTAATATGGTTTGATGACTCCTTTACCACTGATTACCCTACTTTGGGTACATTTTTGAGTTAATCAACATACTACTTGAAATGCAGGGCCCAGAACTAAACACAATTCTCCCACTACAGTCTGGGACAGAGAGTGACTGCAAGAATATATTCCTTTCCCAGATACTACAGTTTTATTAACAGAATATAAAATGGCTTTTTTTGGCAAGCATGTTATAACACTGACTCACTCAATTTGCTTTCAGCTTTTCCCAAGAAATGTCTTCATCTTGTACTTGTATATTTTTTTTAAAACATAAACGCAGGACTTAACTTTGTAACATCTCAAAAGTCTTAACAGGACTTTTGTTGCTTTCTATACATTCAAAATGTTGATCACAAAGCCCTGTGAGCATGCCATAAAAACTTTGCTATAAGCTGACATCCATCATCAACATTTGGGTCCACTTGTTCAATGGGCTACATACAAAACAAACCAATTTCACTTTCATGACATGGTTTTTTTTGTTTGTGAAACTGATTGGCTCCATTATTTACAGTTATGAAAAATTACAGATTAAAAATTCATTAAAGTGTGTACTATCAAGCAGTCCTTTTTCCCCCTCCATTTCAATCAGAAGGTAGTCATGAATGTCTTTCTCAAGTCTACATATACTACTGTCTATACATTCTAATGACTAATCAAATAATCTTATCCCAAAAACATGCTGCTAAAACTCTATGTTAGAACTGAACTGGCTTGTAGCAGTCACTCCTTCAACAGTAACCTTTTAAATGGCACAAAAAGCCTACGAAAGTTTACATAAGAAGCCCTCAGCCACAGAAAACAATTAAAATGATGAAAAGAGGCAAGACTTGGTCTTTTAAATAAAGAATTCATAGTGTGAATGATGATTACAATTAAATTTAGATGAAGTAAAACTCAGTATACAAGACAATTTCAACAGTGGTAACATTTCTGACAATATGGTACCCATTATAATCTTTCCAGGGAAACTGGTTAAAACAAGGCATTCTCAGGAAACTGCCAATGAAATTACCATTCCGAGTATAAAGCCAGAAACAAAATGCCAAGTTGTGCAATAGATCATCCCAACGTTTTGAAACTTTCCCAAAATATGCATGTTAAATCAAAGTAAAGACAATAATAGCTTTATCACTGATGGCACTCGCTGTTCATGCAGCAATCATCTCACACAAAACAGCCAGTTAAGACTTAAATAAGCCATATCTTTATAAGGACTCCTAAAAGCTCCCAAAATGCCCCTCCCTTACTACTTCACCTTCCTAATTTACTATTAGTTGAAGCACTAACTTACTTAAAGAGTATCAGCAGCTCTGTATCTTTGTATTTTTGTCCAGGGGTTTCTATAAACTTCTTGGCAGATTCAACACTGTCAAACACAGCAAATATTGATCCCTATTGAATAAGAAATTATTTTAAAAGAAGCAGATTAATAATATTTTACTAAATTCCAGAATTTTACTCTTACAAAATCTATAAATTCTCATACCTTAAATGCTTTATGTAATGTTCTCCTCATCTGAATATTTTGTACTTGACCTTTACCTTCTAACCATTCTTTTATGTCATCAAGGGTTGCATCTGTTGGAAAACCTTTCTGGGGAGAGCAGAGAAGGAAGTGATGATTAATTAGAAATAGCAATATCCAGAAAATGACGTTTCAGCTAAGTAATAAAAAAAATCTGAGGAGACATAGAATTCAAGCATGCCAACTTTATGGCAAAATAGCACAATTAATCTTACAGTAGAAATAAATCTACATGGGAAAATTACATGTCAAATACAGTTACTAAAGAATAAATGTAAAGTAAACTCCAATACAAGAAGTCACACTTACAACATAGATGGATCTGTTTTTTACTTCATTTTTATACTCATCTGTTACTTCAGGGAGGGGTTTATTTGGAGATCTTCTGATTTTAGTTTTATCCTCACTAACTTCCATAAGTTCTGCCTTGGATTTCTTTAGAGCACTTCTTATCACATCAAAGTCCTTTGTTAGTTTGCTTAATCTTAAAAAGAGAGAGCGAGAAAGAGAGAGAGAGAGACTGTCATAGTGGAAAAGCAGCATTAAATATTGAGAAGCCTAAGACTTTTAATGAAGATTTTTACCTGTTGAATTTGATCATTATCTCCAAAGGTACCCAGCCATCATCTATTTTGATCTGTTCCTTTAAAAATTTGTCACGTGGAAGGTTAAAGTCACCAAAATAGTACTGTAAAATGATTATAACATATTGTCATTGTAAATATTCATAAACAAAGGAAGTTTGACTTAAGTTCTGACTAGTTATAGAGGAATGTCACAACTTCATATACATGAACCAGTATAAAGGATAGGGTGACCTAAAAACACAATAAAGGCAATTCTTCTTAAATGTTACATTAAGATGGTACTATGAAATATAAATATTTGTTGAGCATAAACCAAAGGTAACTAATCAGAAAGATTTAAATTACTGAAGATCCTGGAAGATGCATAAGTAAATGAACCATGCATATCATCAGAATTGCAGGATTGTCTATACAGAAATGTCAGAAAGCATTTGTCAAAGGACGGAGTTCAAGGACATGCTACAAAAATGTGCCTTTCTTACTAAAGATGTTCAGGCAGCATAAGCATGCTTTTGGATGGCTTTCTTTAGAAATCCATCAAAAATGGGACCACCACTTTATCAAGGGATCAGCCAACTCTCAATAATGGTAATTTATAACTGTACGCACATGCATGTTAGAATTAAGATAAATGAAAATTTGTTATTAATAAATCTTTGAAAATAATTTATCTGTTGGTGACTGTCTAATTATCTATCCTTTAGTCTCAAATAGCATAATTAGCAGCATCTCAGCTGTGATAAAAACTCCTAGTCCACTGTTTCTCCCCAATTATCAATATTTAGTTATGAGAACTGCAAATTATAAAAATTCATGAAATATTTCCCCCAGACATTAAAACCAAATTCTTTTTTTAAGACTGTCAAAGTTTCAGTTTAACAAAGGGAAAAAAAATCTAACAATTCACACTTTTAACAAAGAAAAAAGACCGATGTCAAATTCAGTTGCTAAAAGGGACTGAACCAGATAATCAGGTATATAAAATAGAGCCATCAAGTATTACTATTTTCCCTATCACCAAATCTCACACCTACTTTTTTTTAAAAGTAATGGACCATGGGTAGATTAAGTATGCAGTTCAGATAGACAAGAATTTTTAACTCTTTACTTAACACTTAAGTTTTACTTTACCTAAAACTAAGAAAATTTATTTCTAAGGCTATTACATCTTTAAAGAACAGGGAAACATTCTAACTGATGTTATTATAATGGTAAAATCATCAGAAACCTCAGTTTATTGGAGACAATTATGCTGTCGGGAAGATTTATAATACAAATAAGATGGAGAAAGACTATGCATTTGGTAATACAAAGGTCTTTCACAGGGATGGGAAACCTGTGGCCTCAAGGCCACAATATGATCCTCTAGGTCAGTGGTTCTCAACCTTCCTAATGCCACGACCCTTTAATAATAGTATGTGGGTGTATCTGCATGTGGGCAGATCCGCATGGAGACGGATAGAGAAGCGTATTTCTGATGGTCTTAGTCAGACAGAGGAGCGTATTTCTGATGGTCTTAGTCGACTCCTGTGAAAGGGTCGTTTGACCCTCAAAGGGGACACGACCCACAGGTTGAGAACCACTGCTCTAGGTCCTCAAGTGTAGCCCTTTGATTGAATCCAAACTTCACAGAAGAAATCCCCTTAATAAAAGGATTTGTTTTGTAAAACTTAGACTCAGTCAAAAAGCTGCACCCAAGGACCTAAAAGGTCACAGGTTCCCCACCCCTAGCTAGACACTTCATATTATAGATGTGTTAGAGATGTTATAAACAACTATTTAAAAACCAGAGAGTTGAAGTGACTTACTCAACACCATCAATCAAGGTAGTGGAAGAACCTACTGCAGTCCAGTGTTCTTTCCTACAGCCCTACCATGAGCACCCACCAACTTATTAGTTTTATCAGACTCTTGTTGTTCAGTCATGTCTAACTCTTCCTGAACTCATTTGAGGTTTTCTTGGTAAAAATACCATTTCCTTCTGCAATTCATTTTACAGAAGAGGAAACTGAGGTAAACAGGGCTAATCCAGGGTCACACAGCTAACAAGTGTCTGAGGCAGGATTTGAACTCATGAAAATGAGTCTTCCTGATTGCAAGCCTGGTGCTCTACACTGCACCACCTAGCTAGCTATAGTTTCCCCAGATTAACCAGCCACTATTTATTAGGCAGCAGGACTCCACAGAATGGAACATAGGATAGATGAATTTTAATAAGGGGGACAACTGAAACAGGAAGTAGTTTATATGGGGGTGGATGCCAAAGGGAAAGGAGTCCTGGGAAATCGATGAGTAACATGAAAATACTAGTGACCTGGGGATGTGGGGATTACCTGCTGATAAAGAGAGAGGGGATACTATAGGCAAACACCACCTGCTCAGTAATTCTGAAGAATTATACTGGATTATACTGAAGAAAACCTATGAAAGTAGAGGAAAGCTAAAAGAAAGGATAGGAAAGAAACCTCCTCACATTTTCATTCTTTTCATTCCCTGAAATGAAAGGGAGAACATGGACCTTTGTAATGCCAAACATATAGTCTTTCTGGCCTTTTGACTCAATCCAAAACCCCCTTAATGAAAGGATTTGTTCTGTGAAGTTTAGATTCAATCAAAGGGCTATACTTGAAGGACCTAGAGGGCCACATGTGGTATTGAGGCCACAGGTTCCCCACCCCTGGTCTATGATTTGCAAAGATCACAAGTAACCATGATTCAGCACAATATTAAGATTCCTCAGTAAAACCATGAAACAATAACCAGTATAAAGCCTAATTGGACTTCCACAAGTTAAAAATGCCAAGACTAGGGCGTGGCTAGGTGCCGCAATGAATACAGCAACAGCCCTGGAGTCAGGCGGACCTGAGTTCAAATCTGACCTTAGATACTTAACACTTACTAGCCCTGCGACCTTGGGCAAGTCACTTAACCCCAATTGCCCTCCAAAATGAAAAAAAAAATGCCAAGACTTGAATCTTGTAAACTAAAAGTAATTAAACAAATTAATTTAAAAAAAAAATAAAATTATTCTCTAAAAGAAATGCCAAGACTTTAGATGACAATTTCAGTTATTAAAATAATTAGAAAATAGCTATGTGAATAAGGCAGAGAGATTGGCATTACTTTACATAAAAGAAGTTTGGAAAAACTTCAATGATATGAAGGATTATTAAACAGAAAGTGATAATTAACTCTTCTCTATGTACAGTGAAAACAACCAGAAAAATAGGCTTCAATACAAGAAAAATTTAGGTTGACAGGAAAAATTTCTTAATTCAAAGGTTCATTCAGCACTACAGTGGATTATTGATATGATATGATAGAAGAGCAGTGGAGAGAATGTCTTTAAAAACAGAAGAATGGCACCTGTCCAAAATTATTTGGGATAATCTTATCTAAAGGCAGAGACACTAAAATACAAGATGACCTTCGTAAGGCCTCTTCTATTTTTATAATTCCACAGACCAAACAACTACAGTTTTATTAATAGCATATATTAATGTATTTGCCAGCATCAACTGAATGGCATAGTTTCATTTGAATCAATTATGATGCTAAAACAGATGAGAAAGTACTACCGGTGTCTATTTTACAAACTCAAACACTCTGCTACCAAGAGGCTGGTTTATAGATCATCAGCACAAGAATCATACCTCAATTTGTTGGCAAATTTTGGACTCTAAGTCAGTCATTTTTTCACTGTCACCATTCTCAGCCATTGTGGGGAGCCTATAATTTTTCAAAAGAAAACGTGATTAATTTATCTTATTTTTGCAGGTAAATGGTAAAATCATCTATGAAAATTAAAAAACTTTAGTACCCAATGCCTCCTCCCACCAATGTCTAGTGATTGTTTGCCAGGAATCCTGGCAGCATCACATCTGTTAAAAGACATTTGAAGGGTCGTGGTTGTTATGATCACCTAGGTAATAATTTTATCTATTCCTTATGTTCAGTTCTTTAGCCCAGGCAGAGGTGGGAAATGCATTGGTTTACAGAGCTCTTTTTTAAAAACCCATTCTCTGTTAGGGCAAGGGCAAGTCATACCTGATATTTAAAGGTTTACAAAGCACTTTCCTTACAGTAATTCTATGAGTAGTAGGTAAAGTAAATATCATTATAATTTTGTAAATGAGGAAATAAGCAAAGAGAAGTTAATCAATTTTTATACACACACAAGATTTAAAGTTCTGTTCTGAGTTAGGAGCCTAGCTTTCCTGACTCTGAATCTAAAGATAGTTACACTTTTTGCTCATATATAAAAAGGTGGGAAACTTACCTGCTGATGTCTTAATGGCCTTATTTTCTGATACAATTTCAATTTGTAATTTATTTTAAAAAACTTTTACAGTATTAATCTTAGATGTATTGTTATCAAAGTGCTTCTTAAAATGCTTCCAAAGAAATGTTTTCATTGATACCTACTTCCTGACTCATAAACCTTAGTTTTTTTCATTAACATTCAAATAAAAGCAATATTTCTCTTTCTGATCGCAAAGCACTTATAGAAAAATAAGTTCATTCAAAAAATAGACAATAAAATTGAGGGACTGAAAGAAACCTTAAGATCAATGTTCAAAAGATTCGCCTTAATCCTAGTAGCCAGTTAAAAAAAAAAATTTTTATCACTCAAAGAAAAAGCACCGGGGTAACTAGGTGACGCAGTGAAGGGAGCACCGGCCCTGGAGTCAGGAAAAAGCAGAGTGGAAGAGCACTGGGTATGTGCTAAGGTACAGGCTGAAACCTAAATTATGGCCTAAACTACGGTTCTCAAGAAATTTTTAAAGAAGATACTACTAGGACAGAGTAAGAGGTTTCCTCACCCTGGATTCAAACAAGTTCTTCATTTAAGATTATATTCTAAGTACTAGAGTACTTAGTACCTGCAATAGACTGGGTCGAGGTGGAAAGTGAGAGTTGGCGAGTGTTTAGCTCTGCCAAGGAGATCAACTAGTCCAGCTTACTTGTTTTACAGATGGAGAAACTAAGGGCCAAAGAAGTTAAGTAATTTGTCCAAAGTCATAATTTGTTAACTAGAGACAGGGAAGATTCAAAGTCAGGCCTCCTCCCTCCTAACGCCGACCTTCGATTATAACCTTAAACCGGATTTCTCTTCTACCGTATTTGCTTTAAAATGGCATGCAAAATCTGCCAAATACATAACAAATACCACCATAACTTTTCCAAGTACATTCCCTTAAGGGCATTACTTAGCAAAACAAAACTCCAGGGCAGATTTGCACCGTCGGTTAGTCTTTGATCATGGTAATTTAACCTGCACATTTGGGCATCAGAACTAGCTTACTCCAGCATCTGGCCAGCTTGGTCCATTGGATGAAGACGGTCTTGACCTGCGGACTTGGGGCTATTCTGGCACCTCAGGTTTTCTCCTACCTCGGCCCCTTTAGGTCTTTCACTTACTGGATCAGACACCTCCAAACACTACCAGGGCTTTCGGTCTCGCTCTTTTAAAAAGTCACGAAGGCCCTCCTGGAACCCGGTAGCCGCGGTTGGGAGCACAGCGCACAGGCTCGGATCTCCCACCGCCAGCCCTGGCGCGGCCCCGAACATCCGCCTTCCGGCAGCGGCCTCTTCCCAGGCCCAGAAGCGGAGAGAAGACGGAACCGAAAGACCCAGAAAGAAGGAAGAGATCCGTGGCGGAAGTGAGGGGTCGCCGAGCAAGCTCTGCCCGCACGACCCCCATCCGAGAGAGCTTCTCGGGGAGGAGCCAGAAGCCGCGGCCCCGGGCCCAGCACGTGTGCGGAGCCGCGCGGTTCCGGTCTGTTCGGCTCCATACCAGGGCAACACGCGTGACCCGCGAAAGAGAAGCAGCACGCGCCAGCCTTCCCTCCCACCCTTCCCAGTCCTCACGCACAGCCGGCCATCTGGCCGCCGAGCTCCGCAGCCTGGCCTCCCGCCTCGAGGGCCCAGCAGCCTCCGACAGGAGGGCAGAAGCCGAGGCCGGGCCGCCCAGGATCCCCATGCCAGCGAGGCGGGAGGGTGGAACGTAAAGAGAAAGAGAGTCAATACCGCCTCTCTCCAGGAAAAAAAAAAAACAACAGGTCTTCAAGCCCCTCACCTATTCCGTGAGGTTCTGGCAGGGTCTGCGCCGCCCCGCCGGGATCCTCACAACCCACGAACTCACTCCTCGATTCCCTGAAGCAGTGGGGCTGCTTGCGCTCGTCCTCTATTTAAAGGCCGGAGCTGGGCCCCGGCCCAGCAGCCCCCGCGGCCGGAGGCGGGGCCTAGCCTCAGCTGGAGGAGGAGCTAAGGTGAGAGCGTGCGCTGCGTCTTGCGCCCGCGGGAGGGGCTGGCCTAGGGTCCCCAAGAACGCAAAACCGCTGAGCAGCGGGTCGCTGAAGTTCCGGTGTCAACACAAGCCTTTTGGGTTGTGCTTTCGGCTGTCTGTTTGTAGCACTGCTCTTGGCCCCGGCTCCCGGTTTTCCAAGGACGTCCTGGGCTGGGTTTCTCTCGCTAGTTAAAAGGAAGGCGGCTCCCTTTGAAGTTGTCATCACAACACAAGTTGTGGTTCTGATCTGTTTTTACCTTAACCCTGGCTCGTTTAGAAGCGATAAACAGCTTCATAAACTGTTTATCCCTTTCATCACCGGAACATTCCTGTTAACATGAAGTAAATACTACTGAACAGTTTTGTTCATATTCCGGCTTTTTGGAGTCTCCTGCTCAGGCCATCAGGAATCTCTTCCAGCAAGTCTACGACACGGCCCGAGCATAGACCACCTTAGGAGGCGGGTTCCACGAGTTTCATTATTAGGGTGTACGTTCAGGGAATTCTTTTTAGGGCCGATTACTGAATCCTCAGTTATAAAAGGCATCATGTTTATTCACCAAGCAAGCAAAAGTGAAGCAATTAAACTTTTAAAAAAATTGTAACTAAACGATCCTTAAAAACATAAACTTAAAAAATGAGAAGCACGTTGCCAAATTCTTTTTGAGATGTTCATGTGCCTGGGCACACCTGGCATGCCTTGTACCTGCAGTGATGACGCTACAAATTATTTCTTGGAGGCATGGAGGAACTGTACAAATTAAGCCAAAGAACCAAAGAACACAGAGTGAATGTGGTTATTATTCAACTGTAAAATGGGGATAATCAAAGCACCCACCTTCCAGGGGTGTCCTAAGGATTAGGAGGTAACATGTGTAGAGGCCTAGCACACTGGCAGGCACATAGTAGGCACTTAATAAATGTTGTTTCCTTCTGTTCTTCCATTTTCACCTGTTTTATGCTTGCTTGCTTCTAATGTTCAGTTTTTAGCCAGGACTGAGAGGGGGAAATAATGGTTAGTTTACAACTCTACTTCAAAAGATCAGTTTTGGAACTGGTAGAATCCAAGCACTTTATTTTATGACTTAAAAACCCAGCAGCCAACAAACAAACTGAATTGTTCAGGGTAACACAACTACTAAGTATCTGAGATGGAATTTGAATCCAGGTCTTCCTGACTCCAGATCCAGTACTTTCTTTTTAATTCTAAGGACAAGATCAACAGTTTGGGGTTTTTCTTATCCTTTGCTCGCTTAAAGCATCCTTAAAACAAAGCTTAGTAAAAGAAGACTTGCCTACATTCATTAAGGTCACACACAAAACATATCAACAGCAGACATGTAGAATAAATAATGTTAAAGCTTATATGTCTTTTCCTTTCATCAAAATATGAATAATTTGCATTTTGAGGTTTTATGTATGGTTTTATTCCTGTCTTCTGGTTGTCAGTTGTTTTGAGATCATTAAGTTTATAATTAAGATTAGTTTGAAAATAACTAACAGACATTTATTACCCACCTACCAGTGTCAAAAAACTCTGCTTGCTTAAGTGCCTAGGACACAAATGCAAAAATGAAACCCACTTGACCTCAGGATCTATAGTTTTGCCTCTGAAGCGTCTCTGATACAGCTAATACAGGAAACAGTTAACTGGGGGGAAGAATGTTTGCAGTAAGCTTCTCTAATAAAGATCTAATTTCCAAGATATGTAAGCAACTAATTAAAATGTATAAGAGCCATTCTCCGGTTGATAAATGGTCAGAGAATAGGAACAGACAGTTCTCTTTTTTTAAAATTTATTTATTTTTAGTTTTCAACATTCACTTCCACAAGATTGAGTTCCAAATTTTCTCCCCATCTCTCCCCAACCTACACATACATATATATATATATATATATATATATATATACATATATATTCCCTTCAACTATCCTCATACTGAGAAGTCTCATGAGTTACAAATAGTTACTAGCTATATGACCCTGAGCAAGTCACTTAACCTTGTTTGCATCAGTTTCCTCTGAAAAATGAATTAGAAAAGAAAAAAATGGCAAATCACTATAGTATCTTTTATAAGAGAACCCCAAATGGGTCATGAAGAGTTACACACGGCTAAAATGATTGAATAACAAAAATCAATACTATAAAAAATGAACAATTCTGACAAACTTAAGCACTCTGATCAACGTAATGGTCAACCCTGATTCTAGAGGCTTGATGACTGAAGAACGCTATCCACCTCATGACAGAGAAATGATGAACTAATATTCTCATTAGAATGTTTCCAGTCTTGGATACATTTTTGGATGTGGTCAATGTAGGATTTTGTTTTGTTTGACTATGCTTATATGATACAAGGGTTTTGTATTTTTTTTCCAAGGTAAAGGATACTGAAGGGGGAAAATGCTAGATAATTGAAAGGCAAAAATTTATGTTAAAAAAGTGCCCCTTCTATATATCCTTAGTCTTTCATCATGATCTGAAGATGACGAAAAATGCTGGAATTCTTGGGAGTTAGGAGCTGGAATGGGCTCATTTATTTTTTTTTAAAAATGACAACATGAATTAATTGCCCATTTTAGAATTTCTAGAACAAATAATTTCCATTCTCATCAAAGTAGAGCCTATATGAGTTACGTTGGACAACCTACAAAAACGTAGTTTTCAAACATTTTATTTGAAACAAGAAAATTAAAGTGAACGTTTCCCTTTGTATCTTTGGTGAATGTTGTCACCTTGTATTTATTAATGTGATAGTTAAGATTGCTTACTTTGTTCTTTCTTTTCGTAGAAATGAATACTCCAAAAACAGTTTTTTTGTTCAGTTGTTCCAGTCAGGTTCAACCCTTTGTGACCCATTTGGAGTTTTCTTGGCAAAGGAGTAGAATGGTTTGCCCTTTCCTTCTCCAGGTCATTTTGAGATGAAGAAACTGAGGCAAACAGGATAAAGTGACTTGCCCAAGTCACACAGCTAGTAAGTGATAGAGGCCAGATCAGTCTTCCTGAATCCACCACTGTGCCATCTTGTTCCAAAAGCAGAAACTGGCCTCAGTTTTCTCAGCTAAGATTAAGGGGGCTGGTAGAGTTAAGGTCTTGAGAAGAATGTTTAGACAATGTGATTATCACTGGACCATGAGATAATAAATCAGAGATGAACAGAAGCATTCTCACTGTAATGAAGGTAACCAAAAGGCTCTCCTGATTTGCTGGTCTGGGGCACACTTCCCATGAAACCAGGCCTGTTCCAATTGGTTCTGTGGGTGTGGATACATAATCTGACACAGCCCAGAATTACTTGACCTTTGAGACAACTAAGCAATCCCTTACTAGTCCTCATGGGGGGGTGGGGGGGAGGGCTGTAACTACAATGATTAGCAACTGAGCCTGGAAGAGCTGCCCACTCAGTAAGCTAAAAAAATGAGAGAAGAAAGACCCTATTTACTCCCTACCCTCTTCTGGACATAGTGACTGAGATTCAGCTAACTCTCCCTTGAATTTTCAGAAAGGGGAAAAGGAATTTTCCACTCCCAATCACAGCATCTATGAGGAGCACATGGCAGCAAGAACATGTGCTTACCTAGAGTGCTCGTTGCCCAAAGGAAGGTGTTTCCTGCAACTTTTTGGGAAAGGAGCGCTACCAGAAGAAACTGCCACAAGAATGCCAGAGATTAAAGGAGTAAGAAAGCTCAGGCCATGCCCTGGCTTGCCAAAAAATCCCGACTTGTGAGTTCTACAGAAAGTATAGCTCAAAGGAGAAAATGAAATATCTGTTTATTGGTACCAAAATGTGCCTTTACCTTTCAGAGAATAATAGGTAATGAAGCATTGTCTCAGTTTTTAAATACTTGTTAATGCACATTCAAGACTCTTGTGTGTTTTAAACATTTATTTTTGTAGTAGAAGAAATAAATAACTGTCCTCTTATCAGATTGCTACTTTGAAAAAGGAGTCTTTTCTATAAGGGACCTTATTAACCCACTTTTGGGAAGACACTAGTTAAGAGCCATTGCCAAGTTTGAAGAGCTCTTCACCAAAAATTTGAGGTGAGGGAAATTGCCAGGGAATGCAAGAAAAACCTGGTAACTCCATCGTCTTTGGAGCCTGGCTCCCCCAAACATGAATCTAATCCTCTAAGTATAGAGCTGAATTGTGGGACAGGTTGTCCCCTAGACCACAGTTGACTCCAAACACCATTGAGGACCCAGTTAAAGTTAGCATACATGTGTAATGGAATTCAGCAAAGGATAGGGAGACTTTAAGAACAGTGCTAAAAGTCACTGAAGGGGACAGTAGTTAAGTGAGTAAGGCCCTATATGTTTGCAGTTGACAAAAACAGGAATTAGAAATTAATATATGAATGAGTGGAAAAGTAAGAGTCTGAATAGCACCAGGAGTAAGGAACAAGCCTTCTGGTTCCACAAATCTGCAAGTATGAGTTAATGTGTCTTCAGAGAAAGCCAAATTTCAGTTTCTCTGAGTCGATGTAGTCTTTTTAAAGAAGCAATAAAGGATCAATGAAAATTTGTTTATAATGGGAGATGGGGTAAAGCTAGATTCCAAAGGGCACTATGCAGGATACCAGAAGAGTATAGGGAATGATATTAGTGGTAATGATTAAGATGGACCATTCAGGATAAGAGGGTTAGGAAAAAGAAAAGCTTATGCCTAACAGGGGTAGTTTGGGATGTTATATTTTAGAGGAATAAGAAACTAGCAAACTTAAAACTTGAGGAACTAGTCATAAGGCTAACAGTGAAGAGAAAAAAATCTATACTTAAGAACTTATGTGTCTTGGGGAAGCTAAATACTGGTATGTCTTTAAGTAAAATAAGTGCCACAGAAATTGGAAAGGAGTTTTGATGGCACCATGCTATTCTCAACGTCTGGCTTTATTTTACTTTCATTTTAATAACTAAAGGACAAATTTAAAAATTTTAATGTATAAGAGTTGGCTTGATTTTAGCTTGATACCTTAACTAGATGAGAAAGGGTCTTAATCAATAAATCATAGGCCTTAAGGCTTAAGAAGAACTTTCCAGCTTTTAAAGGTCTGGAGAATGTTGGACTTCCCCATTTTCCCACTGCTGTACTAAATACAGACCAACTAATAGTAGCATTTACATTGGGAGTCAAGGACAGACTGAATTTGTTCTCTATACAAAACCCAAAAAGAAACCATGCTATGCCTAAGGGGGGAACATCTTGGACACCCCATGGATAGGAATAAAAGGGCTTCTAATAATCAGGAGCCGTTACCATTTTGCCACATGTGCACTCTAAGTCTGAGCTCACTTTTCCCTGGACCCTACATATACTTGAAGGGAACTACGTCACAGAATTTGAGGGTATTTTATGCCAACTGTTGTCATACCACCTTAGTAAATGCTCCTTTCAAAAAGCTACTTTAGTTGACTTTCAAGTGTTAATCTTAGGGGGAAACTCACCAGTGGGGGCTCAAGACAACAGCATTAGCCAGTCACCTGTCCTTACCCTACAGGTGGTATCCCTCAACCTTGAAGGATAGTAGCTAACCAAGCTCTGAAGACCAAATTCATCAGTAGCAATAAGTTAACATAAGGATCCTCAGAGCTTACAAGGATTATAGATGCTTAAAAGTTAATAGTAGTTTAAGAATATTAAATTAGTTTCACCATTTTAATAGAATCATTATTATGAGGAAGATGCCTCACCTATTTTAGTAAAACCTTAAGTATTCAAATTACTAATTTGGAATTAACAATAATTCAAACACAGCTGAAATTTACCTTTTATTCAATCCTTTCTTCAGAGTGCAAATTAAAAACATAAATAAGACTTTTAAAGAAAAGACAAACTGTTATAAAGTACTTAGTAGCACAAACTTCAAGCATCTTCAAGCAGTTTTTTTTAATGTACAAACAATTGATATTATTGACAAACATTATTTAATACCTACTATTTCAGGGAACAGTTCATAGGCACTGGGGAAACAGAGGTATAAGACAATGTCACTGCCAACAACATACTTATAATCTGTCAGGGACACAGGATGAATACATTAAAAGACCACAGGATCATAGATTTAGATCTGGAAGGGGCCTTAGGAGATCATCTAGTCTAGCCCTCTAAATAAACAATACAAACTAGCACTGGATTTGTTAAACTAGTGCTAGATGAGTAGTCTAGACTAGTGGATCCAAACCTATGGACTGTAGGGGAATTATTGAAAGAGCTCTGTTAATTTATAAAAAAGCAAACATGCCTAAATAAATAAATGTCTCATATATGTATATAATACTATTTTTAAATGTATGTAGATGCTGTTGTGATTGATAAAATAGAAATAAATTTTCAAATACTAATGAATTCATAAAAGACTTTTGTGATTATATACTTTCTCAATCAATGGATACTAATCAAACTACTATAATGTGGGAGTCTGAAATACTTTAACATTAAAGAAAGGAATCAATATTCTAGAAGGATTGTGAACCTCAAGTACCAACAATAAGCACTATAGTTTTAATAAGTGATCACTGAGAGTCAGGATAATAAAAAAAAGGCCATACAGAGAAGGTAGGATGACTTAAACGAGATCTTGAAGTACTCTAGGTAAGAATTTACATAATGATAGCACACAGAAGGCAATTACAAATTCACATCTATTTTTAAAAATATATTCCTAGACAAGGTCGACTTGGTAAGTCTAGAGTTTCTCAATTTTTCTGTTACTTATTTTCCATTTTCTGTTTTGTTGGACTAGATGATCTCTAAGATCCTTTCCTGTTCTAACATTCCATTCTATTCTAGAACTAATACTTTTTATTAATTCAGACTGGGCTTCAACAAAATTCCTCTTATTTCAGGGGTGTTTTTTTTTAAACTGTATATGGTCATTTATTTCCAAAACAAAAGAATTCCAAGCATTTTAACCCTTTTTTTACTTTAGTGTTTAAAATTTAAACAAATAACCTCATACAGCCTTTCTTATTATCTGTTTGAAAGAAATGAATTGGTTGGGTGAAGAACACACAAGGTTCCTTTCAGCTCTAAAATACATTCTATATAAAGGTAAATATTTCTAATTGGGGATGATACTGGGTATTTTTATTCACATGCATAGACTACAGAAACCTTAACCTTGTTTGCATAAAGGTTCACATTAGTTAAAAAACTAACTTTTGATATTTAATACAAAGTCTACTAAGCAATTTTATTCTACTGTCATTTTTCAATTTTGCCATCCTTTCAGAATTAAGTTGTAAACTCTTAGGCAGTAACTGTTTTATATAACATTGTTAATACTCAGTAAATATAAAATAACTATCAAGTCACTTGAAAAGATTATACAAATTGCATGAGAAAAAGAAAACTAGACAAGATGGTGTTGTCTAGTTTCATGTTACATTCTATAGTACTTTGAGCTGAAAAAAGTTTCAAAAAATATTGAAAAATTGTCTAGAGGTAGAAAAAATGTCCTCTATTCATTTCAATCACCTGTTAGACTGTACTTTAATGTGCATTGGCCACTGCAGTGCAAAAACTGAGTATCTATTTCACAGTATGCTTCTGATGTCTTACCAACATCAATGCTGTGATAAGGAGCTGGAACATGTGACTACAAATATCTTTAATCCACACTTTATTACGGAGCTGTCCAAGTAAGTATTACAGATAATGCTACTTTTGAAAAGTAGAGGGTGAAGTGGGTAACTCCAGGGTCCAAATAATACTTTGACACCAAATAATATCCTTTATATACTGGTATACTGCTGGGTGTGAACTGTTGAGGTTTGTTGTTGTTGTTTACTACTTGGTGGTTTTCACAGATTGCACTACACGTTGTACACAGAAACACATCCATGTGAACGCATGGCACTAGGAAGATTACCCACTATTTCCCATTTATTAAGTTCAGGATCATATTTCTCAATGCTCTGAAGATATGTTCCTTTTGAGTAGGAATATCCACCAGTGACATAGATACACCCATTCATGATGACAGCACCACACTCCATTCTCCTTTCCATCATAGGAGCTATCTCTGTCCATTCATTCTGTTCAGGGTCATAGCATTCTGCAATTGTGGTTTGTCCACCAACAAGATATAGCTTATTTTCTAATGGAATTGAACACAATCCATATTCTTTGAAAAGGAAAAAAAGAGAAAGAATTTTAAAACTGTAGGCAAAATACATTATGCTACAGCACATTAATGAAGCTATCATACACATTTTAAAATTAGCATACATATCAGACTAGTATATTTTGTTGTTGCTGAATTGTTTCAATCATTCTGACTCTTCCTGACCCTATCTGGGGTTTTATTGACAAAAATACTGAAGTGCTTTGCCATTTTCTTCTCTAGCTCATTTTATAGAAGAGGAATTGAGGCAAACAGGGTTAAGTGACTTGCCCCAGGTCACATAGCTAGTAAATGTCTCAGACCACATTTAAGCTCAGGAAGATGAGTCTTCCTGACTTTAGGCCCAGCACTCCATCCACTGTGCCACCTAGACTAGTGTATACCACTTCAAAATATGGTTAAAACCTGTTCCAAAATATGGCACTTGACAGTGCTATGGGTTTCTACCTTCATTCTACTTCTCCAAGAGTTGCTTCCATGGTCCACAAATGTTATATTTAAACTGAATCTTCAGAGTAACAAAGAGAACCTATATATGCAGATCCCTCTTCACTGAATTTCCCCAGTCATATTTTGACTTGGCACTCATTCTGAGGATACATTATAGGCACTGCCTTTTCATAAGGTAGACATGAGGACTAGATGACCTCTGTAGATAATTTCCAGCTTTAACTTATAATATTAACTTGGAAGGTGGCACAGCAATAGCCCATATGTGTGGCAATAAGGATCACAGAATCATAGATCAGGACTGGAAGGAGCTTTAGAGAGTCATTTAGTCTAACCCTCTCATTTTTTACCAATGAGGAGACTAAGGACCATCAAAGTTAACTGTGATTTGTCCAAGGTCATAAATACAGTTTGAAAAGGAAAAAGGGATTAGAAAAGACAGTATTGGAGTCCAGATCTCTGATCCCATATCCAGTGCTCTTTCTACTATATTATGCTATGTCCCCAACAAGTAATGCACTTCAAAGGTCTTATTATATTCTCTGAAAAAAACATTAACATATCTACAACATACTTTTCACTTCAATCCATTGACTCTGGCTAGATACAAAGGCTCTAACCCCACAAAGATTTAGAGGCAGGAGAGTTCTGTTATAAGCACAAGAAACCTAGGAGCAAATAAATGGAGACTTGGATCCCAACCTGAGAAAGTACCATCAAACCACAAT
This sequence comes from Pseudochirops corinnae, assembly GCA_028646515.1. NCBI lineage: Eukaryota > Metazoa > Chordata > Mammalia > Diprotodontia > Pseudocheiridae > Pseudochirops > Pseudochirops corinnae. The sequence goes on from CM053588.1 coordinate 243,928,022, forward strand.
AAAGTCAATGACAGAAGTCAGAGGGTCCACTATTTCTATGGTCTTTACCTTTTAAAGCAACACCAATTTCTTCGAGTTTTAAAAACTAAAGGCAAAACAAAGTAATGACAGGAAAAAAAGGAAACAAAATCCATTTTAACTGATTTATATTTATTTCTTATAAACTGGAAATTTTCATGAGAAATTAAATATTTTAAATTAGAGTATCTAAATTTTCATAGAGAGAGCATGGCATTGTATACAAGGGGCTAACCTGGGAATCAGAAAGACCAGGTTGAAGATCCTACCTCAGACACCTCATAGTTAAATGAATATGAGCAAGTCACTTAGCTTGTCAACATCCCTAGCAATCCCTTAAGAGTCTACATTGCAGATCCCTGATGGGGAAGAAATTTTCACACTTCTTGTGCCTTACATGAAAGAAGTAAAAAAGTGTAGACCAAAAAAGAACTTCTCTTTTACACATTCAACAAATACTTACATAGGTACCTATTATTTAAAGGCAGTGCTCGAGGCAGTGCAGGAGATAAAAACATGAGTAAGCATCTCTCCTGTGCTTCAACAGTTTCTAATTACAGATATATACAAAAGGATATATACAAAGACAACCAGAAACTAAGGCAATATGTGATAAGTGCTATACAATAGTGTGAAAAAATGATACAGAAATTCATGAAACAAAGAAAGGTGAGATCACAAAAATGTCAGTGCTAAACATACACTGAACTAGTATATTTGAATTGAAAGTTAACATCTAGCCCAAAATCCTAATTTTACAGATGAAAACTCTCAGACCCAGAGAGATTATGACTTACCTCAATATAGCTTATCCAATGGTTGTAAAACAGCAGAAAAGATTATATCAATGTATTATTATTGTGTTGTTAAAAATTACAACTATGATATAAGGAATATAAGAAACCATAAAATAATTCTAAATGAAGAAAAAAAGACTAGAGGTAATACCTAATCCATCAACATGTGGGATGCAAGGAAACAACTGTGTCACACAGGTCACTGAGAAATGGTGGTCAAAAGCAGTAGAGTGTGAAATGCTATGCCTCTCCTAGGAAGGTTAAGGGATAAGGTTAAACTTAACTCTTCATTAATGACACATCTTTTGCTTCTATTTTATCACTGGTTCTTGAAACTGTATGCTGCAAATGCTGCCTGGCAAACGGGCAGCTGGGGTACCCAAGACACTTTCAATGATTTGATATAGAAAAGCAAAGATCGGAATCCTATCCTCTTTCTTTACTAGCGGTGTGACTCTGTACAAGTTATTATACAGAGTCTGAGCCTCAGCTTCCCCATTTATAAAACGGATAGTAATACTTATGCTGTAAGGTGGTTGTAAGGTTTGGACTAGATGATGGTAATAATAGCTACCATTTATGTAGCACTTTAAAGTTTACAAAACACTTTATAAATATTATTTCATTTTATCCAGTAACAACCCGGGGAGATAGGTGCTATTGTCATCCCATTTTATAGATGAAGAAACTGAGTCAGACAGTAGTTAAGTGATTTGCCCAGGGTCACAAAGCTGTATCTGAGGTTGTATTTGAATGCAGAGCTTCCTGACTCTAAGTGCAGCATTCTATCCAGTGTACCACCTGGCTGCCAAGACGATGTATAGGGAAGCCTTGTACATGATGAAATACAACATCAACTTAGGTTATTATTATTTCTTCAGAGGCAAAATGTAATATTTTATATTACAATATTCTATTTTAGGTAGTAGTAATATTTTCTTAATAATTTTTTTTCTATAGGAACATTTATGACCATTATTAGCATTTGTATAGTTGGGGATAATACTCATTATTATATTTTTCTGATTTGAAACAAGGAGGAAGAAAGTAAAATTTTATGAATTCACTATATATGCAAAAGACCAAAAGTAGAGTTTACTCTGTCCAGTGTGTATTTTCTATATATAATATGAAGTGGGAGGCAGGGGGACCCAAATAAAAACCCCTTTTTTTCAGAAAATAAAATCATAAGTAATGGTACTTGGAACACAATTTGTAAGATCAGCAGAAAGGTATTCATCTGTAGTAATCATACCTGGTACAAGTTTGTGAATTTCAATTACCTTTTCTAGTGACCCCTACAGAAAACTGTTGCCAAATGAGAAATGGCTAAAAGCAATGCCAAGTGAGCTATGGCTCTTCTATAACAGAAAAATTAAACACATAGTACAACTGTCATCATACTATAGTTTGTAATTTACCGAGATGCTCACAAAGGCACCAGTTAAAATACAAAAGTGAGCATGGAAGGTAGACCACTCCTCACAGAGAATATGTTCTTTATGTTTGGAAAGTACCTTATAGAAATCTGTGCAATACTGCAGTAATACTTACTAAATATCTGTTGAACCACTCAATGTGATTAACAAATCAGGTATACAGTTTTTATCAGAGAGTGTACATTCTCAAAATGAAGTGATGACTTAAACAAAAGGGTTGACAAAAAAGCTGCTTTTTTTGAATGTGCCAATAAAAATCAAGGCTTGAGAAGCACAGATTTAATAGATGAACCAAAATACAGACAACAAAAAAAAAAAGAACCTAAGAACAAAGAAAAAATAAAACTATTAGGTGTGTTTTAGTCACAATGAAATAGGATGTGTATTTTTGTGGTAGTTAGTATGAACCATTTAATAGGGGGCAGTTAGAAGGCTCAGTGGATAAAGTGCTAATAAGCCTGGAGTCAAGAAGACCAGAGTTCAAATGTGGCCTGAGATACTTTACTAGCTACATGACCCTGGACATGTCATTTGACTTCTGTTTGCCTTCATCTACCTGAGAAAGAAATGGCAAACTACTCCAATATCTTTACCAAGAAAACCTCACAGACAGTATAGTCCACAGGATGATGAAAAGTGGGGCATGACTCAACAACAAGAAGCCATTTAAAAATATAACTGGGAGTATTTGTTTAAGTAATCTAGATTCTAGTTTGAAGGATACTTTGATCCCCTGAATTCCTCCACTCAAGTCAATTTAATATTTATTAAAAACCTAAAATGTGTAAGGCAAGAGGCTACACTGGGTAGTGAACAGAGAGACTTGCTCAGAACTAAGAAGACAGTTAACGATCCAAACCTTCTGGAGAGCAGTTTGGAACTCTGCCCAAAGGGCTACAAAAATGTGCATACCCTTTGACCCAGCAATTCACTTCTAGGGCTGTATTCCAAAAAGATCATACAAGTGGGGAAAGGATCCACATGTACTAAAATATTTATAGCAGCTCTTTTTTGTGGTGGCCAAAAACTGGAAATCGAAGGGATGCCCATCAATTGGGGAATGGTTAAACAAGTTGTGGTATATGAATGTAATGGAATACCATTGTGCTGTAAGAAATGAGGAGCAGGAGGACTTCAGAAAAAACCTGGAAAGACTTATATGAACTGATGCTGAATGAGGGGAGCAGAACCAGGAGGACATCATACACAGTTACAGCCACATTGTGTTATGACTAACTTTGATAGACTTAGCTCTTCTCAACAATGCAAGGTTCTAATACAACTCCAAAAGGCTCGTGATGGAAATGCTTTGCACATCCAGAGAAAGAACTATGGAGTCAAATGAAGATTGAAGCATACTATTTGCTCTCTTTCTTTTTTGTTTTGTTTCTTTTTTCTCGTGGTTCATTCCATTGGTTATAATTCTTCTTCACAACATGACTAATGTGAAAGTACATTTAATATGAATGTATACATAGAGCCTCTATCAGATTGCAAGCTATCTTGGGGAGGGAGGAGGAAAAGGGGTAGGAAAAAATTTAAAACTCAAAAGCTTGTGGAACTAAATGTTGTAAACTAAAAGTAAATAAATTTTTTAAAAATTAAAAAAAAAGACGGTTCAAATTCCACCTCTGATACCTAGCAGGCTTATGACCATAGGCAAGTCACCTTAATTCTAGGTGCCCCAGGCAACTCTCTAAGACTGTGAGTTGTAGAGCAGATGCCAATCCATCTGGGTGGAGGAAGGTTCTGTATCAATGAAATCACAGGTCCAGTTACCAAAAAATGGGCCTAGTACCATATACATTAAATCCACAATACAAAGAAACATGTTTTAATCTTACATGAGTCTCAATCTATTATTACACTAATTCACTGTTACACAGATATGTTGTATGGCGGAAAGCACAAATTAGGCAAGTATTTTTATTTACCTGGATGCGGACTAGAGGTGACCAGACTCCACTCATTGATATCCGAGTTGTAACTCTGGACTTTATCGTAAGTGCAGCTTCCCCTGTAACCACAGTGGCCTCCAATGACGTAGATGATTTCCCGTAAGACACAGGCAGTAGCATTTCCCACACCTGTATGTTAATTAAAATCATATCTTTATATCTCACCATTTATCAAATTGACCTAACCCCTACTATATATAAGACACAAGGCTAAGCGCTGGTAAGGCTACAGTGGTAAATAAGATATGGTCTCTGACTTCAAGAAACTTACAACTTAGTCGTAACAGAAACAGAAGACAAATGGCATAAGGCAGCTGTAATAAATGCCATAAGATAGGCTAAAAAGTGTATATTCTTAGAAGTTCAAAGGAGAGAGAAATCACTTTCAGATAGAGCAGAAATTCCTAATCTGGAGTCCATGAACTTTTTAAAAAAAATATCTTGCTGGTTTCCTATTTATTTTATTTTATTCATGTAAAAATATTATTCTGAGAAGGGGTCTGTCAGAGGAGTTCATGACACAAAAAAGGTTAAAACCCTTGATCTAGAGAATCAGGTAAGACTTCATACAGGAGGCAGTATTTGAGTTAGCGCTTGAAAAATGGACAGAATTTTTATAATTACAGATATAGGTAAGGGTATTTGGGGAAAAAAAAAGACTGAGTAAAGATGAAGTAGGAAATGCATTTGGGAAATTGTGATACTGTTTAGATGGAGCATAGGGAAAAATGAAAAAATGGCTATAAAGGTAAGTTGGAACCAGATTTGAAGAAGTTTCTGAGCAGTGAAGGGAGGTTCAGTGCTTTGTTCTAGAAAAGTTAATCAGAGGGTGGACAACAACATGGTGCAGAGGAGAATACCGGGCCTGTTTAGCCTCAGACATTTACTGGCTCTGTGACCTTTGGCAAGTCAATGAACCTCTGTTTGCCTCAGTTTCCTCATCTGTAAAATGGAGATAATAACCATACCTGCCTCCCAGAGTTGTTATGAGGACAAAATGAGATAATAATTGTAAAGTACTTAGCAAAGTGCATGGCACACAGTAAGCATTATATAAATGTTAGCTGTTATTATTAATATGCAAGATGGATTGAAACAGGGAGAGACTAAAGACAAAAATCAAATAGCCTACTGCAGTAGTCCAAGAAGTAGGTAATGAAGACTCAAACTGGGGATGGAAGGAACAATGGAAAGGAAAGACATGATCACTACCACTTACTGGCTATGTGGCCAAGGGCAAATAATTTAATTTCTTGGAACCTCAGTTTTCGTATTTGTAAAATAAGGATGATATGTATAATCCCAACTTCCCAGGCTTATTGCGAGAAAAGCTATCTGTAAACCTTAAAAGAATGGGTTAATGTGAATTACTATTTTTATTAAAAAGACACTTTGGAATTAGATTTGGAAGGATGATGATTCAGATGTGAGAAGTGAAGGATAAAAGGTTATAGGGAAAGATAACTCCCAGAATTCATAATAAAAACAAGGAAATCAAAAGGAGGAAAAGATGGCTTGGGGTAATAAAATGAGGTTAGTTTAGGTGAGAGTATTGGTTTAACATATTAATTAACTTCTACTTTGAAATAAAAGAAGGAAAAAATAAGAGAAGAGTTACAAGGAGAGTCTTCATAAAGGATCAAAAATGTTTCAGGGAGTCATTTGTTTCCATCTAAGGACACATTTCTTAGCCCCTCTTCTTAACACACGTACTACCTAGAAAAAAACCTTTAATATGACATATGAGACTTGGGAAATAAAACAAATTATAGAAAATATTTCATCTACTTCAGGGAAAAGTAGGAAGCAAAAGCGAACTCCTCAGGGCTGAGATGAGGAAAGGTATGAATAAAAAACAATAGATTAAAGTGTAACTATCCATGAAGTATTTCAATTTTAGCCAGGATAAAAGGAATGAAGGTTATTAGTCAACTGCTGGGGAAGCTTTGGAAAGGCACAGAGTCCCTACACAATGTCAATACATTATTTTAGCATTTTCTTTTATGGTGAAAAAAGTATCAAATGAATTTTAAAAATAAGCTAGAAACATGGTTTTTCCCTTTTGTTCTGATTCTTCTTTCACAATATGACTAAAGTGGAAATATGTTTAATATGATTATATATGTATAGCCTTATAAAACTGCATGCCATCTTGGAGTCGGGGTAAGGGAGAAAAAAAAATTGGAACTCCAAATCTTATAAAAGTGAACGTTGAAAACTATCTATACATGTAATTGGAAAAAGTAAAACACTATTAAGTGGGGGAGCAGGGCAATAAGCTAGAAAGCTGACAGTAAAGCATATGACCTAATGAGAAATACATGCTAAGTTATAATATCACATTTTGAAATCACAAAGGAACACAAATAGGCAGAAAAAAAACTCCAGACTTCTAATATCTTTCCAAAAGGCCATTTCAGATTCCCTTGCATCTTCTATAAGTGATAGGAGATGGAAATAACTAACTTAAGTCTGTAAGGTACTAAAAAAAAGACAGGGATTTTAGCCTGCCCCCTCTTCTTGCTGTGGCCAACTTACCCTGTTCCATGTTATAAAACATTATTGTACTCCTAGGCCATGTTAGAGAGTAACAAATATTTTGAGTAGGAATTTACTTGTATATATTTGAATATGAATGTTAATTTCTGAATATGGGGAGCATTTCTGTGCTATAAACCACTTTATCAAAAGATTTGTGTCAACATAATCTTTCATAAGGAAGAGAAATTTCCAGACATAAATCAAGTCTCTTGGCTGACTGTAATGGGCCACAACTAGACAGATTTCCACACTCTCTTTAGCTCCTTAGAAAGAGTAAGAAAGCAGTGGAGGGGAAGCATTTGAGATGAAATAATGCAAATTTGGAAATATTTGTATTGTGTCCACACAACTTGAAAGCTCTCCTGGTGAAGTATCAGAGCTCCAATTTTAAAATTAAATATATTTCAATGACTTAGGAAAGAAAAATCAAGCATTTTATTAAACTTCCTTTGATACAGCAAGGAAGTATTTGCCCATCCCTCCCCCATTCCTAAAATTGAATACTAACAGCATACCAGGCATTGTACAGGGCATGGCTTTTGCTCCCAAGACTTCACAGTGATTATTACAAATGAGACATCACCAAAACAAAAATATGAAAAGTTCTACCAATAAAATATTTGTTATACTCTATGGGAGTCCAAATAACTAGATTATATCGTGGTTAAAAAAAAGATTTTCAATTTCAGTTTTCAATTTAAAGTAAACTGAACTGGTATGGTAGTAAAGAAGCTAAAAATTTAAAGAGAAAGTCATTTAAGAGCAAGAAAAAAGTTAAAATATTAAATACCATTCATATTAAATAATATAAAATAAGGCTATTTAATGTTTCTAATTTTGTCTTATCTTTAATACCGACTTTAAAAATTATCAGGAAGCAAAGTCTGGCTAAAAAATGTCAATAATGCCTTTTTTATTTAAAAAAGTCATGAGAGCACTTGTTTTCTAGATTTAGTATTGGAATCATAAAAATATTATTTGGAGCATTCTATGCTACATTATTTGTGTATTCCACTTTACTTCCTTGATAAAAGAGTGATGCCAAACTCAGTAACAGGATACTTGAGATAGTATCTTGGGCCTTGTGCTTTCACTGAAAGAACAGGAAGGCTGGTTCAAGTTCAAAAGGCCACATAATATATAATATACAAAATCTGTACATACCTTTAATCATATTTGCAATAGGAATCCATTTCTTTTTTAAAGGATCATAGAACTCTGCTTCTTCTGCTGGAGCTCCTTTTCTATAACCCCCCAAGGCATAGACACAACCACTTAAAGTAACTGCACAGTGATAGTATCTTGCATTGAGCATGGGGGAACCTTCAGTCCATTCATCAGTTTCACTATTATAGATCCAGACAGAGTCCAGGGCTTCTATGTTATCTGTCCTATAACCACCTGTAACATAAATGTTGGGTCCCAAACTCGTAACACCATAGCTTTCTCTGGTATAATCCGGTATTTCTGCTCCCTGAATCCAAACATTTATTAAAGGATCCCATATGTGAACCTCTGATAAAGGATGCCAATAATAGCCTCCAATTACATACATAGTAGCTGTGGACCTCTGGGAAACTTCCTTATGCATAGGACTTAGAGCATTATATATTAAGGCTCTCAACTTGTTTTCAGTTAATAGGTGTCTTCTCTGAAGACTCAATGCAGTCTTCAAGTACATTTGATCTATATCTATTTCTACATAGCTTAGTAGATCATAAATGCCTTCAATTCGCTTTTCCACATCATGTGCTGTCCATTTAATAACTGGTTCTATAACAGTTTCTTCTTTCCAAACACTTAGATTCTTTCTGGACAGAATAAAGAATAATTTTTCACTGCTGATTTCAAGAAATTCTTCTTGTTGCCATACTTCCTTGAACCTTGATAAAAGCATCCTTCTGGATTCCTTCTCTAATTCTGGACACACATGAAATTCAGCAAAGGAATGCATTCCTATGCAATTATCAACATCAAGGTGCCTAACCAAAAACTGCTCACACGCTTTCTTGACAGGAAAAAATTGTAGTAAGTCTGCCGCTTCAAGGAGGCTTTGAACATTTCTTTGGGTTATTCTGATTTGTGAAGTATATGCATAATTTATAAGACCTTCTAGAACTTCATGGTGGATCCCAGGGAGTTTTATTTTATTTTTAAACTTTTCTTTCATGTCAGCTGTGAACATCGCTTTAAAATAATTACTGCAGGCAGCTAAAACAGCTTTATGACAATGGAAGATACCACCTGAAGGACACTGAAGTGTTATATCAGTAAATAATCCATCAAGGTAGAATGTTCTGAATGCTTCTAAGAAATCCAAAGGATGAGAAGGATCTTTAAAAAGATACACATAGTCTTCTTGCCCTTTAAGTGCCATTGCTGAAAAAAAAAATTAAATATATTCATTTAAAATTCTGCAGATAACCTTAAATTATCAATGCCACATATTCCAATCATCATAACGATTAAAGCTGACTGTAGTCCAAAGGCCTCTTCTCAAGGAATTACAATCATGTTGCTAAAACAACTAATAGCATCTAGAACAAATTTAAAATGTGTGTTGTTCCGTAATGGCAATGGAATATGGTGGCCAATTTGCAAAGAGGCACAATATTCAGTAATACTATATGAACCTGGATGCAAGGATGTGAAACCGGCCACCAGGGTCAAACAGAAAAGCACATTTGCCACTTTCCTCCCCCAAAAATCAAACACACATACACACAAATCCATACAAATTGCTTCTAGAGAGCTGTCTCAACAAAGACGGCAGTGCCCAAACACATCATATGAGTGAGGGGGTCTGCGGCCCTTTAGAGGATCGCTCCCGGAGAAGCCGGGGACAGGTGGGGAGGGGAGGGCTGCCTTGGTCGCTGCTCCCACCGACGCGAGTTCTCAGCCCTCAGGCTCGTTTGTTCCTCCAGCCTCTTCCACCAGCTCCGAGACTCCTTTTAAAATTCGATCACCCCGGGAAGGGGCCGGTCAAAGGGCAGCCTCACAAAGGGGTTGGTGGGGCTGGTGGGAGGAGGGTTTGCAGCCTTTTTTTTTTTTTAGGAAGAAAGAAAGAAAACGTGCCTACAAACCACCCAGGGACTTCTCTGCACTCCAGGCTCGTCTACGTCACCGGCCCCCCGCTGTGCAGTTACAACTCCCCTTCTTGGTAGTGGAAACTGAGGCAGCCCAGCCCCGATCCAGGTCCCATCTCCCTCCACCCCCGTCGCGGAGTTACAGCTCCCTTTCTGGATGTGGAAATGGAGGCAGGCCGGCCCGGCCTCGGGGTCTCTACCCCTCCTTCTTGCCCCCCCAGCTGCAGACTTACAGCCCCCCTTCCGGGACTCGAAAACTGAGGCTGCCTGGCTCTGCTGCCCCCGCCGTCGTCCCCCGCCCCCCGCACTAGCGCCTCCGCTTCGGGGCGGTCCCGGGGCGCTGGGTCCTGGAGCGCCTAGAGCAATCCCCCTGGCCTCACCGCTCCCAAGCAGGTGCAGAACCCGCTCGGGCGGGCGGCCGGCCCCCGAGGCCCGGGCCATTGTCCGCCTCTCTTCCTCCCTCCAGGCGGCAGGATGGCCGAAGGCTCGCTCTCCCCTCCGAAGGGACGTCCCCGGGCTGCCCCCGGGCAACTCCCCCCCACTTACCGCGAGCGCCCCCCTGGGGGCCGGGGGCTGGGGGCTGAGCTGGGGGCCCTGAGGACTAAGCAGACGCGGACGCTGAGGCGAATGCGGCGGCTCCTCCCGTCCCTCTGACCATCTTTGGACCCGCGAGGCGGCGGCGGGGGCCAGCCAGAGAGCGCGCCCTGGGGCCGCTCCTACTTTGGTGCTTCAGCTGCTCCCCCCGCCCCTTGACCAAGCCAGCCCCTCCCCCGCTGTCATTCCCGTGACCCCCTCCTCCTCCATACACACATATAGGCTGACAGCGGAGGCGGCAGCCGGGGACGCCGGGAAGGTGCGTTGCACCCCCCGCCCCCAGGCGGCCGAGGGGATGGCGTCCCCAAGGGCTCAGTCACGCACGCACCCTGCCTCGTGCCGCCAAAAAGTCCTCCTGCAGAGACCCCGGGAAAGGCAACCTCTGCCGGCGCGAACGAGTCCTGATTGGCTCCCCAGGACCGAGGCGAAGCAGGGGAGGGTCGAAGCGAAAATCCAGGGGGGAGGGAGGGGGGGGGTCTTCGCCCACCCCGCCCCCCTGCGCTAGACACAACCCGCCCACCCCCCCTATTCTTCTCAGCTAAACGCCCCCACGTTATCTGGCTGGGCTGAGCAAAGCGGCACCCTCCGCAAGACCCTTAGTGTCAGACCGGCACAGCAGGGGTTAAGCTGGAAGTCTGGAGGAAAAACCTGGGGCCGCCAGCGCCGGGGCCAAGCTGTTCTGCTGCTGCCTCGACGCCAGGGTCCTTCTGTAGCGCTAATAAGCCGAGCAGCAGCACCCCCGAGTTCTCCGGTAATTTTCTACCGATTGTACCCAGCCCACCCCCACTGCCGCGCAGATTACAGACTGCATCCCACCGGGATGCCCACGAACTCCCGGAATCACGGAATGATTGTCTCTTCTTCCCACAGAAGCCAATACTTAGCCTAGAGATAGAGGGTCTCCTTCCTCCAGAAAAGATGAGAACAGAAGCGAGGCCAGAAGCACTCCCAGGAGAGCTGGACCCCTTTGGAAGTTACATGTTGAACTGATTACAGATTTTAAAAGACAAGCAAGCTTTACATTCTCAGTTTCGTGTGCTGAGCCCTCCTGTTGTGCAATATATGGAAATGCTCGTTTTATTTGGTATCTGTAAAGTTCAGAGTTCTTAAAAATTTAAATGAAAATTAAAAAAAAAAACCGTGTGGCAAGTCAGCAGTGCTTTGTTTATATGAAGCCTCCTTTGGTGTGTGACTGGAGTTGCTGTTTGCAGAGCCTGTTGATTTTCTGATTCTTCACATTGTCTCACACATAGGAGGCACTCAAACGTTTGTGGAATGAATGAATGAATGAGCTAAGGCTGTTCCTCAAGCAGTTTCCTTTTCAGATTGCTGTATGCACCAGGTTGAACACTTGGCTTCCATGGTTTCCCAAAACATCAGAGCTAGGACATTGTCTGAAGTGCTTGTGTGTATGTTTAGTGTTTGTCCTGTAGACTTGTACTTGCAGCCACTCTGCTTCAGCTTGCCAAGAGTAGTTGCTTAGATATCCCGGAATGAATCACGTTACTTCTTCACACCTGCTGTCCAAGCATAGCTGGGCTTCAGGAAAAGTAGCTTCACAGCTCAGAAAGTTTACGGATTTGTAGGCTTCGTTACTAGCAATACTGTTTTACTATTTTATGATAATCAACCACTCAGTAAAACATCCAATCATTTACTAAGTCCTAGTGAGTTTATCTCCACAATATATCTCTCATTTTTCTCCTCCTTTGCTCTCCCACAGCCACCACCTTAGTTCAAGCCATGTTATTTCTTGCCAAAGTTATTGTCTAATTTCTGAACTGGTATTCCTGCCCCTAGTTTATCTAATTCCAAGCTGTCCTTAACATGGGTATAATCTGGATGAGATTCCTCTATTCAAAAATGTGCAACACTCCACATATACAATGGGTATCATATGGCTTGTCTTCGCAGTGGGTTGAAGAGAAGTGGGAGGGAGGAAGGAAGTTTGGAACTGAAAATTTTTTTTAAAGGAATGTTAATATAAAAATCAAAAAATGTTCAATGCTGCCTTTCAGAGCAGTGTTTAAAGAAAAAAAAAAGGATAAAATACTGTATCCTGGAATTCAAGCCCTCCACAACCTAGCTCCCATCTAAATTTCCAGCCTTATTTCATGCTGTTGCTTCATATGATATACTCTTAAGTTCTAGCCCACCTGTATTCCCCAAAATCTCCTGTTCATACTTGTCTGAAGGTTCATGTGATATTGACACCACAATGTTGGTCATTTGATGAATGTCAAATTTATATTCCATACAAACATTATTGTCTTTTGATTTTTCTTTTTTTTAAATTTTTTGTATTGTTTATTAATTAGGAGATACCTTTACACATTAGGGACTGGTGCGCTTAAATTAGGTTACAAATGACCATAAAAACCAGGTGCTTGTCAACAATACAACTTCAATTTCACTTAGATGTTATAACATTCAATTTTTTAAAAATGCAATGTAAACCCAGTAA
>CM053588.1:243941418-243960133 GCA_028646515.1 Pseudochirops corinnae
CTCTATGATCTTAGCAGTCCTTCCTTCCTCTTAACTCTTCCTTCTAAGGACAGACTGATGACCTTTTGTTGTGGGCAATCAACTGTTTGAACCATGACTTTTGCCTGTGGTCAAAGCCAAAATTTGGCTTTAGGTCTATAGTGTTGAAAACCATGGAGCTACTTCTGGTGATCTATCGCACAAAACACAGTGTACCATGACAAGAATGATATTCACCCAAGAGGATTCTGGTTTTCTATTTGGATAAGGTTGACACATTCAAAAGAAAATTCCTGGACAACAAAGGAAAAGGGTCCTTGTGCCCAAATTAATCCTTCAAACCTATAACTGCTACAATTTTACTAGCTTACAGGCTCAAATTTAAATAGCTATTCCTCTTTTCTACCCATTCAATGTCATCATTGAATTCCTCTGAGTCCAGTTAATAAAAGGGGAAAAAAAAGTAACTAAAAAATAGCTTCAAGTTTAAATTATTGGGTCCTTTGTATTTCCTGGTAAAATGGCCAATCATCCTTATGAGCTAGAATTGGTATTGTTCAAACTTGGCAAAGCATTTCTGACAGGATTTTCTTTGTTCTTTGAAGTTAAGGCACCAAGTTAAACGAAGGTGAAAGGTTTGACATGCGTCTCAGAATATGCCGGACCTGTATACATCTCACAAGCAGAATGCATCAAGCTAAGAGGGAACAAGCAAAATGATTCATATTTTAGACTAAGGATCCTGAAGGCGCAACAGATTTATCGTAGGGTTTCAAGTGGATTAGACAAACCGTTTAATGAGGGATTTGGAAGTAGGAATAAAGATACTCGTGTCTTTCGTTTTTCTAAAAAAAAATCATCAGTGCGTCTTTAAAATATATTTCTCTGGACCACACCCATTTGAAGATACTGAGAAGAATAACATGATTAGTGTCTGACCATCTAGACTAGAAGAGCAATGCATGATGACCATCTTTTTCCCATCTCATACAAGTCCTGTTCTTCAGTTTTGTGGTTGCTAATAGTGTGTTCAGGGACCTGTCGGTATGCCTAGATCACATCACAAGTCACCCCATTTTTAAGTTCTTTATGACAAATTAGTTAATCCTCTTAGGTTTCTCCAACATTCACTAACTAGATTGCATTATTTGAAGCTGTGCAGAAAAACAGTCAAGAATATTGGATTGCTGTCTAGAGACTAGAATAATTGCCATGTTGTCATGGCATAGAAATTTTAGGGTAGGGTTTAGTTATGGTGTATGAAGTTGCAAAATGAAATGCTATTTGTTGGGGGGCAACTCTATATGCAAAGTACTGGGGAAACAAAGATGATGTAGTCCCTTATTTGAAAGAGCTCTTTATGGAATATAGGAGATAAAAGTACATATACACACATATAAATATATATATATATAAATACACGCTAAAATACAATTAAGTACATAGGAAAGCTCGAAGTAGAATGAGAGATTTGAAGGAAGAGGAGTAGCTGTCAGCTGAGAGGGAAGACGTCGTGGGGGAGGTGGTATCTGAGGTGAACTTTGAAGGAAAAGTATGATTTCAGCAGGAAGAAAAGCAAGAGGAGTCTGTTCCATGCACGTAGGATGGCATTTGTAAATGCATGGAGAAAGGAGAGGACAGAATGAGATGAAAGAATGGCAAATTGTCCAATAAGATTGAAATGTAATAGTGTGTAAAGGGGAACAGTACAAAAATAAGATTACATAAAGGGGATTGAAGTTTGACTATCTGGAGGTCTTTGAATGCCAGGGTGGTGAATCAGTACTTATTTAGAAAATGAAGTTCTCTACAAAGTCTTACCCTTATGCTTCCAAGTAAAATGTGGATGATCCTGGGCTTCTTAAAGGCTCTGGTAGGTGCCACCAGTAGACTAGAAAAGTTTTGAATATAATTCAATTAACAGACTGAGTCTCCGTTCTGAGGACCAGCCTAGCTAAGCATGACCATCAGGCTAGCTACTTCTTAATGAAATATTTTGGCTATGGCAACCAATGACATTAAAGTCATAATGTATTCAGTCCTATGTGGCTCCCTTCTATTTTTGCAATGACAGTGGCAGGCTTAGGGAAAAGGGGCAGAGGTTCTAAAGGTTCACCTCCTACTTAAACCATCTATAAACTTTGACTTAGCTATTGATACTTTAAATTGTGAGAGCCTTATCCATCTACCATTCAGCAGTCATGCTACTGATATCACTGTTGGTATTCTCACTATAAATAAAGTCAGACAGAAAGAAACTGCAGGTAAATGGAAAGGTGGCTCATGGGTTCTCCTTGGAAAAGCAAATAAAAGAATTGACAGAACTGGTTTTACTCTGTGCCCAAAGAAATGTCAGAATGCATGGGACATTTGATTATTATCAATGTTTCAAAAAGATCACTGTGAAAAAAATTGCAGTCTGTTCACCAACATCTCTTGATGGAGAGAAATTCTGTGAATTCAATAAGATCCTTAAATTAAATCTGTGTACTCTGATACTGTAAATATAGGAATAGGAGATGATGGTTTTTAAAATGTGCTGGAAAATATGGATCAGGAATAAGGAATGAGAGAAGCTAAGTTTTTGTAGACTATACAAAAATCTCATGACTATGTATGATGAACCATTATGTCTTCAGGGAAAAAAAAATCATTTGTCTCTGTGCTGAGCACCAAGAAACATCACAACAAAATAATAACATTGATTGTACCTTAAAAGATGGAAAACGACTTATCACTTATGTGATATCACTCCTGAATCAGTTGTCTGTGCACAGTAGGACCACAAACTTGTTAGAGAAAAGATCAAAGTTAGAACAAAGCTATATGAAAGAATAAAAATGAGAAAAGGAAATAGCATGCAATTAAAACAATTAAACCTTGACCTATTCAAACAAGGTTGTTGAAAAAGAAAAATGGGTACTGGGTTCGAGAAGCACAGAGTCACAGATCATTTCATATAGAAGTTTAAGTTTGTGGAACTGAATGTTGTAAACTAAAAGTAAATAAATTTGAAAGAAAAAATAAAAAGAATTAGATTTTAAAAACAGAACTTTAAGCAATGTATTTTGCCATCTTAGAGTGGAAGGAAAAGAGGGAGGGAGGGAGAAGCTTTAAACTTAAAATTTAAAAAAAAAATAAATGTTAAAAATTATCTTTATATATAATTGGAAAAAGTAAACACTGTTTAAAAGAAAAAAATAGTTTAAGCAATGTAAATCAATTGCCATAACAAGGACATAAAAGGAACCTAAAAATACATTAATCAGCAAACATTTGACAATTACCAAGCAAAGAGACAGCCAGTCACTGGTAACACTGGTTTAGAATATGAATTCATTTGTAAAAATCTTACAAAGATTAAAAGGAAGACTATGAAATTAGCTCAAAAAAAAAAAAAACCCACCAAAACAAAACCAAAACAGCTCAGGCCTGGAATAAAGATGTCTGGTTAATGGTCTGGTGATATGGCAAGATAGATGTGGTGGCCTCAGTTCCCCACTGATCTCCTTGGAATGTCAGGCTCAATGGAGGAAGGCTGCCAGCAGGTTTGATGGACCCCTGGGGCAAATTTATGGGAGGACAGGGAGAAGAGTTGCACAGGATGATAATGATATAGGCAATCAGCATGATTGAAGGGAAGCTCTACATCGTTAAGATCACAGATGTATTTGTATATTTGAGGCAATGAACACAAGAGGGAATGAGATCAGACTTGGGCATTAGGAATATTATTTTGTCAGTGGTGTGAAGGATCAATAGGAAAAAGAAGAGATTTAGAGACAGGTAAACCACCTAGAAGGTTATTACATGAGACCGAACAAGAGATGAGGAAGGTCCATACCAAGGAGGTGCCAGATGCAAGAAATACTTTAACAGAGGCAAAATCAACATGATTAGATAATTGATCTCATTTGAGGGGACAGAAAGAGGTAACCGGCACTGATGACTTCCTTGGTGACTTGAAGAACGTGAGAATTAAGGGCCAGGTTTTGAGATGGAGAGAATGAATTTAATTTTATGCATGTTGAATTTTAGGTGTAAATGGAACATCCAAGTATGCCCATACTGCTGAAATGGGGCCTGGTTCCTAAGGAGAGTTTATAACTGGACATATAGACTTAGGAGTTCTCTGTATAGAGTGATAATTGAAATCATGATAGTGGATAGATTGTCAAGACGATATGTATGAAGGGAAGAGAAAAGGCAAAGGATCAGGAGCAGATTCATGTGGCTGTAAGTCCTGAGCACTTGTACTTTGTAAGTCCTTTGTTGCTCAGTTAGGATCACTGGGGTTCCAGTCTTGCCTCCAATACACACTAGCTATGTGACCTGGGGCATGTCATTTAAAACTCCCAGTTCTCCAGGAAAGTCTCTAAGACTACACATTGCAAATGATTTGCCCATCAACATTTTGAGGGAGAGTTCCTACACTAGATCATAGGTGTGGATCAGATTTTTTTTTTTAATTTTGAAAGATTTATAAGTTTATTTCAGGTTTCATTTTCTGTCATGCTATGGTAAAAAAAAAGATTTACAATGACATGACTGCCTCTCTCTATAAGTGCTGTGCATATCCTTGCTGTACATACATAAACAGACACAGAAGAAGAGGGAGGCAGCCCTTGGTGCAACTCCACTTCCCATATGGGCCCCTAGAAATACTGCCCCAGGTCTAGAGTATTCCATGGATCTACATCCACTCAAAACCACAGCACACAAGCCTCAACTTTTACTAGTCAATTAGGGCTCATAATTTTGTCAAAGCAAACCCTTAAGTGAAATATAGTAATATAAGTAATAGATCATTTCCTGATTACTCTGATTCATGCTCTCTCACAAAAAGCCAGACCATTAGCAAGAAGTACAGATGCCCATAGTGATCATGTATAGGACACATACCTAAAGAGCACATATAACCAGGGTATACGTGGAAAAGCATGGATGTAGCAGAAACATAGCACATACATAAAGGGGCAATTCCTACTTTCAGTGCTACAAGCCTTCTGATATCTTTTTGTGATGTCATCAGGCTACTCACCAGGGACCTTCTCCCTACTGGGTGGAGCGTCTCTGTTGCTCCACAGTGAGCACGATGTGTTATTTCCATTGAAATGGCTACTTTTCAGCTAGAGAGTGAGTTTCCACATGTGGAGGGTTGAAATGATTGCCAGAGTAGCTACTGATGAGATATATATGTCTGTTGTTTGCACCTTATTATCCTTTCATTTAATTCAATTAAACTACTTACTAAAGTAAGTAAGTAAGTAATCCATTTTTGCAGAGGCTTTTGATTAGGATAACAGGTTGGTAAGAGAAGGAAGGAGTAGGGCAAGCAAGCAGAGGCTGAGTCATACTTCTAGAGAGATATGATAGACAAAGACAAGCAACAATGGAATGGGTGCTTGAATGAGTCCTACATGCAAATTCCTGAATGGCTGTTAGAGGACTTGGCACTGGCCGAAGTACCTCTGTAGGAGATGATCACAAGTACCTAATTATTATGCTTTTGATGAGACACAATAGATAAATGGCTGCCAGTCGGAACAACCATCAGATATCATCAACTATCATTTTGTATTGAGTATGCTACTGAATGGGAAGTTACTAGTTGGTGTAAGCAAAGACAAAAACAAAGAAACAATGACAAAAAAGAAACAGAAAAGTGTATTTCTATGCTTATTGACAAGTGACAGGTAAACCAATGTGAAACCAAAAAGCTCACTGATTGGAGAACAAATGTGGAAGTATGAGTTTGTATGACCATAATTTCAACATCAGTCTAAAAAACAAAGACAATTGCTTCTAGTGCTCATTACCTTGGTGAACTACACTGTGGGACACTGATGTGAAAGCACTTGTTCTTCTCATGATTAGATATGTAATTGACAACCACAAGAACTATTGATTTGATCAAGTAACAACTTACAAGAAAGAGAAGAGAAGATGATAAGGAAGAAATTTAATAACATTAAATTACTCAAAACTTTTCTTTTTCTATTTCCTAAGATGAGGGAAATGTTTTTTCCCCTTAAACAATATGGCATATATTATTTCAGAGTAGCTAAGCACTGACATGTATTTATCACTATAGAAATAACTAATTAATATACAGAATTTCTATAAACAATTATAACATTTTAATTCACAAAATTATTCATTTCTTAAACAGGAAATTAATCTGATAATCAATATGAGATGAAATTTACCAAAATTGACTTGTTAATCAAATATGGACATCATGCTAATGACACATTTATCTGATACCATCAGAGAATGAAGAACTCAAGTGAAATTACACATAATTAAAGCTTAACCCCTTTAATTAGTATCACCACTTTCTTTCACTTTTAACCATTTGAATGGGAATCTTTCTAAAATGTGTTATAAATGTCCTTGCATGCTTAATAGGCCTCAAAGAGGTAGCAGCTCTGTACTAAGGTAAAAGAGACTCCTTGTTTAATCAATTACCCACTGGGTCATAAGACAGCATCAGAAGATTCTTCTGATACTGGTAACTACTAGAGAAGATGTGGTTGGAAGCCAGTCCTTAGGTGTTGTCATGGAATGTGCTAAAAGCAAAGTCTGGGTATGTGGAGAATGGAGTGTATGAAAGATGTGGAAGTAGAGATTAGTCTCTAGATGAGGGTACAAAAGAATGAGTAAGTAACCTGACTGGGTGGAAGTTGAGGGAGTACAGTATTAGGTGTTTTTGAGTCAATGTATGAGTTTGAGGTGATCAGGAGTGTTTGTAGAGTAGACCTCTGGGCAATATGAAGACATAGATTCCAAGTGGCTTGTGGGAGATTGGTTAAGGTGTAAATCCCCAGAAAGGGTAGGTTTATGCCTTGCATTCTGAGCCTTGCTTTGTGGAAGCAAGAGAGTGATTAGGGAATGTATATGGGAAAGTATCCTAGCCAGGTAAGCCTAGCTGGTGAGCACCAGTATATGTTAGCTTCTAATGCTTACCTCCTTGATTCCCACTCCTCCCAAGCAATTCTAACATCTGGGATGGGGACCAGAGCTGGTATAAGTGAGAGATCTAATTGGCATATTTCTGATTCCCTCCTTACCTTTTTCCCACCTCCCCTCAGGAGCTTCTACATAAGAAAAAGATCAAGATGGGGCTAAGAAACATGGAAACTGCTACATTGGACAAAGCATTGGGCCTGGAGTCAGGAAAACCCGAGTTCAAATGTTACCTTACTAGTTGTGTGATTCTGAACAAGTCATTTAACCTCTGTTTGTCTCAGTCTCCTCAACTGTGTAATATAGATAATAATAGCACCTATCTCACAAGGTTGTTGTGATGATCAAATGAAATATTTGCAAAGTGCCTGACACATAGTGGGTGTTTAATAAATGCTTATTCCTAAATAAATAAAAAAATAAATAAATGCTTATTCCCTTCCCTCCCCTAGTGGACACAGAACATCAGAACATATGAATGGGTCCATTAAAAAGGACATATTTTGAACATGATTTAATCACTTCTTGATGATTCATGGCTGTAACTATGAATATCAATTATTGTACAGTGCTACCCCCAGGCCAAATACGATGATAGCAAGGCAATTATCAAAGAATATACAGTTGTTTGACTCCATACTAAACTGCTTTGCTTTCATAGTTTTCCTATTTCTTCCTTGAGCATCTGCATTTATATGGTGCTTCTAGGCAGTTGTCTTATTTAATTTAAAAAAAGTTTTATTGATGTCTTTTTTTAACACAGTTAATTCCTTTTTTTAACCACGGTTAATTCCTTATTTAGTACTTAACACATGATGAACCAAACTTACCTTGTAACAAAGAAAAACAATTCACTAAAGCCAAGCAAGTATGTAAGTCCAGCATTCTGAAGCTGTAGCCTGTTACTTCTCCACTCAAAAGAAGGAAGGGTTTTCTGTCATCTGTCCTCTTCTACTATAACTATTTTTTATAAGCAGTTTAAGTTGATTTTCCCGAAGGGGGGCTCCCCACTGAAGGACAGCCATTCTTCTCAGAGGTGAAAGGGCTGTTGGTTGGTATTGGTTTTGGGGGAGTCTTTTCTTTGCTGGCCTCAGGACAATGCTTGACCTTTGACTTCTGGATAAATAGAAAATTATTGTATTTTAAAGTGGTGTAGGAACTTTTCCAGTTGGGTGAGAGCCTGTTTCTAAAAAAAAAAAAATCATATGAAGTTATTTTACATACTTTTGGGGGACACTAGATTTCTAAGTTTTCAAGAGAAAATCATTTCCAAAGTGAGGAAAGAGCCAACAAGCCCTGGGGCCTACTATGTGCTAAATGCTAGGATCACAGCCAATCTCCACTCAGCTACCAAAATACTAATTATAACATATGCAAGTAATTTGAGGGATTTGAAAATTACCAAAAAATCCACATTTGAACGTCAGAAGGTTGGGAATAATGATTCAAAATAAAAAGGTTTAGAAAGAAGATATATTATGTAGCCTTTGTCCAAATACTGGAAGGGCTTTTCAGCCATCATGAGCTATTAGTGGTTAACAAATAGAGCCTTAAACTATATACACCTAACTTATTGGGTCTCTTCTATAAACAGGAGCCTCACTTCTCTTGCCACTGTTCTTTTTTTCTTCCTTTCTTCTCCCTCCTTCTCCCCATCCCTGACTCTCCAGAATCCTACCTTGGAGAGCCTTTCCTTCCCAGCTCTGCTTTACCTAATATCCCAGGGCAGGTCCAGGGCAGAACTCAGACCAGAAAGGACTGGCAAGTGTCAGAGGATGGTGTGTGGTTTGGAGTCTGAATCAGAGATCAGAAAAGGTCTTTATTCTTTCTCATGAGAAAGGGCACAACCCTTGTTGCTCAAGTGGCAGCAACCAGGCAGTGCAAATTTCGGAAGCTAACAGGCTTCCCTTGTTCTGATCCTAACAGCACCTCTAATACCTGTCCTACCTCACCATTGGCTGGTAAGGCAAGCTCACAATCTTTTACTAGTGTTAACTAATCAATGCAAAGCAATTTCAATCCTTCATTATCCTAATTATTCAAAGCTAATCTCTACCCTATCAGAAAGTTGTTTTACGATCCTTCATTACACATTTCCTTTCATCAAATTTGGAAGCATCCAATCAGAAGTGAATTAGTATGGTTTTCTTTCAAATTACCTCATTTTGGGGAAATCATGAGTTACTCCCAAGACTGAACTGGCTTACAAAGTATAGAGAAGAGATGGGTATGTAACAGAGAGTTAAAAGAATGAGGAAACTTCACTGTGAGTCATCCCTCACAATAGGAAGGGAGAAGGGAATGGGAAATCCCTCTGATGTTGGTGTTTGATGCACCCCAAAATTAGTACCTAATATTCTTGATCAATTTATTCCCCTTCTCCTATCCCAGCTGATGTAATCACAGAAGATAACAGAGGGAGCAAAGTACTAAAGTATTTTTAAAAATATATTTATTTGTTTTATTTTTTCAATCAACAAAAATCTATTTTGTCAGCCTCACGTCCCTAATCCTCCCTTCAATTGAAAAGAAAAGCAAAACATATTACAAACATGTATAGTCAATTAAAACAAATTTCCACATTAACTATTTCCAATAAAAACACTTCTCATTCTGCATGCTGATCTTTTACCTCACTATGAGGAGGTGGGTAGCAAGTTCCATTTCATTAGTCCTCTGATACCATGGTTGGTCATTATACTGATAAAAGTTGCTAAGTTTTTCAAAGTTGTTTGCCTTTTTCATATCATTTTTAATTGTATAAATTGTTCTTCTGATTCTGTTCATTCATTCTGCATGAGTTCATACATGTTTTGTCAGTTTCATACACATGCACACACACACACACACACACACACTGGTGGTATTCCATCATATTTATATACCATACCAATGTATGGTATGTATATACACATATATACATACATACATACATACATACATAAGCATACACATACCATTGTTCATCCATTCCCTAATTTATGGGCACCTTTCTCAGATTCCCATTCTTTGCCACCCAGAAAGGAGCTATAAATATTTTTATGTATCTTTAGAGTTTGTTTTTGTTAGAACTAATCCTTCCCTTAATCTGCCCTCCTTTTAACTCACCCTTCCTCTTCTCCCTCTTTTTTCTCGATGAGTGAAATTTATTTCTGTACCCAACTTGGATGTGTGTTTATTCTTTCTTCTTCTGATAAGTTCAAAAGAGAATGAAGTTCAAGCATCTGTTACTCTCTCCTGCTCTCTTCCTTTTTATAAACTTCTTTTTTTTTCTTTTTGGAGGGGGGAGGGGAGGGTAATTGGGGTTAAGTGACTTGTCCAAGGTCACACAGCTAGTTTTTGTGTTGCGTGTCTGAGGCCAAATTTGAACTCAGGTCCTCCTGATTCCAGGGCCAGTGCTCTATTCATTGCACCACCTAGCCACCCCCTTTTTATAAACTTCTACTTGAGTGCATTTATTATGTGAGATAGTTTCTCTTAATTTTCTTCTCCCTTTCCAAATCTAATATATTCCTCTTCTCTCTACCCCGACCCCCTTTCCATTCTTCTCTTAAGTTCATCAAGACATAACAAAATCACTGCCAAGCCTGGCTTACTCTATGACTCTTGATAACAATAGAGTTCAGAGGTGACACAGGTATCATTTCCCCCTATTTCAATGTAAGCAGTTTATCTTTTAATCCTTTATTATTATTTATTCATGTTTATCTTTTTATGTTTCTTTTCTCCAGTTCTGGTCTTTTCATCAGGAATGCTAGGAAATTCTCTATTTCATTAAAGATCCATTTTCCCCGCAGCACTATACTCTGTTTTGCTGGGTAAGTTATTTTTTTTTCTTTTTGGAGGGGAAAGGTAGGGCAATTGGGGTTAAGTGACTTGCCAAGGTCACACAGCTAGTTTTTTTGTGTTAAGTGTCAAGGCCTAATTTGAACTCAGGTTCTCCTGACTCCAGGGCCAGTGCTCTGTTGACTATGCCACCTAGCCACCGCTGGGTAAGTTATTCTTGGCTCTAAGTCTATAGATCCTTTGCCTTTTGGAATTTCACATTCCAAGTTCTCTGCTCCTCTATAGTGGTGGATGCTAAGTCACATGTGATCCTGACTGTGGCTATTTGGTACTTGAATTCTTTCTCTCTGGATGCTTGTATTTTTTTCTTTGACCTAGAAGTTCTGGATTTTAGCTATGATGTTCCTGGTAGTTTTTATTCTGGGGTTTCTTTTAAGAGGTGACCAGTAGATTCTCTCTATTTTCACTTTCTCTTCTGGTTCTAATAGATCTAGGCAGTTTTCTTTTAAGATTTCTTAAAATAGGATATCTAGGCTTTTGGAGGGTGGTGGTGGTAATGGTGCTTGGAGAGTCTAATGATTCTCACATTTTTTTCTCTTCCATTTGTTTTCCGGATCAGCTGTTTTGCTATGAAATACTTTACATTTTCTTCTACATTTTCAATCTTTTTACTTTATTTTAGTATTTCTTGTTGTCTCACAGAATCACGTTTTCTATTTGGTTCATTTTAGTTTTCAGGGAGTTTCTTCCATAGCTTTCTTTTTTAATTTTTTTTCAGGTTTTTTCCTCAAGAGTTCTCATTTCATTTACAAAAACATTTTAACTCTTTTTTTTTTTTAAACTCTTCTCTTCAGGAATCCTAGTTGAATATTTGCCCAAACTGTGTTTCAATCTGAGGTTTGCTTATAGTTGTTTTAGAAGCATTCTCTTCTCCTAGTTTATGTCTTGAACTTCCCAGCCATCAAAATTGCTATTCTTTTTTCATTTGCCCACTCTTCCAGTCTACTCCCTGATTTCAGACTTGATGCTATTAAGGCAGGACTTTGTCATACTTTTGGAGGGAAGGTCTTGGCTGGTCCTATTGCTTTCTTAGGGTATTGAGTATTGTTATTTCAGGATCTCAGGTATAGGTTGGTGACTTGCAGGCTTTCAAAGTTCCCAAAGTAGTCTGATCCAGAATAAATCTGACTGCTGCACCCTTGGTCTGAATTCTGCAAGTTCCTGTCCTGGGTTTGGGTCTAAGCAACAAAAGACTACCACAGGACTCAGCTGCTATCAGGTCGTTGGAAAGCTCTTTTGATTTAAAGCAGCAGAATTATAGACTCTCCTTTGGTCTAGGACTCCTGCCTTAGGTATTCCTTCGTAGACTGGATCAGGTACCCCTTTGTGCTCCTGGGGTCTGAGCCACACAGCTGCTGCTAGCTTCTGAACTTTCTTCCTCAGTGCCTCATCCAGTGTCTCTCTATCACCCCATGGGCAGGTACTCTTGTTTAATATCCCTGGATAATTGACCCGAAATTGAGTGGTGGGCAACAAAGCTGCCAGTTCATACATCCCAGAATGGGTCTGAAGGTGCCCTAACATGGTTCTGGGACTTCCTTTTGCTCTGGTGCATAGTCTTCCCTTGGATACTGGAATGCTGCTCCTGGCCCAGCCCAGGCCCTAGTGTTCATAGAACTCAGGGTCTCCCTCTGTTGAACTACGCTGGACAAATGACTCATTGTGACTTTTTCTGAGAAAAGAACATTGACTTCTACAGTAACAATGTGAATTGCCTTAGTTCAAGTGTTCCTTAAAAGAGTGACTTTCTCTCTAAATACGTGACCTTTCTTCCTACTTATGCTGTAATTGTAAGAAAGTAAACCTCAATTTTTGGGGGGGGAAGGGGGGAATGTTTTGTTCCTATTGTTCTTAAAATGCCATCTCAATAAATGCTTTTGCTTTGAGCTAATTGAGGAGTCTACTGCTGAATATTAAAGTTAAGTGTACCCATTGGGATTCCCAACCTATATGTAGTTTTAGGAATGCAAACCTAAGGAGTATCTTGGATCTGAGGGTTCATATCACTTCTTTGTGGACCCAATTTGTGAGTTTGAGTTGAGAAAGGAGTAGCCCAGAGGGAGCACTACATAATAAAAAGGGGGTGAAAGTAAATAACCAACATAAAATAGATTCATTCCTGAAGTGATAACACATTATGAAGAACAATATGTATGAGCAGAAAAGGAGGTAGAGTAGTGACATACGGAGAGTTAGGGATGACAAATAGGCAGTATGGATGTTTTATTGCTATCCACAAAATATTAAAAGACCTAGACTAGAGGAAGGCCTCTAGTGCATTGAGTAAATCTTCTATAAAGGACTTATGGAAGAGTATGGATAAGACCTGTATAGGAAAAGAAGATATGACTTGGTAAGAATCTGCATCAGTTATGTCAGTGAGATCAATGATCTATCAAAGTATCAGACTCCAAGAGTGAGTGTAGCACTTGAATAAATGGCAAGCAGAAAAAGAAAGTGGTAATCATTAAGTGTCAGCATGACTTTATTGGTAACTGGTCATGACAGACCAAATTAATTTCCTTTTTGGACAGAGTTGCTAGAACATTTGATAAAATGAATACCATAAACAATACTACCTAGATTTCAGCAAAGCAATTGATAAATTCTCTTGTGCTATTCTTATTGGAAAGATGGAATTATGTGGAAAACAGGGTGATTTGTTGTATTCAAAATCAGTTCAATGACCAGAGCTGAAGAGTAGTTAGCTACTAATGGATTCATAATAACTGGGAGGAAGGTCTCTGAAGTAGCATCCCAGGGATCTATCCTTAATTCTATGCCGTTTGACATTTTTTTTTATTAATTGATTTGTTAATTTACTTTTAGTTTACAAGATTCAGTTACAGAATCCCTTGAGTTTCAAATTATCTCCCCTCCTTTTCCCCCCTCCCACCCCATGGCGGCATGCAATCAAGTATAGGATCTGTAAATACTTTCACACTGGACATTAGTCTGGTTGTATAGAAGGGCTGTAACCAATGGAATGAACAATGGGAAAGAAGAAACAAAACCAAACATGGAAAAGAATGATGACATGTAGCTTGCTTCAGTGTTTGACATTTTTTAATAATCTTTTTCCAATTATATATAAAGACAATTTTAAACATTTATTTTAAAAAATTTTGAGTTCCAATTATCTCCTGCCCTTCCTTACATCCACTCCCTAAGATGGTTAGCAATTTAATATAGATTATATTTCTATTCTAATAGAATATTTATATTAGTCATATTGTGAAAGAAGAAACAGAACAAAAGAAAAGAATCATGAAAAAATAAAGTGGAAATAAGATGCTTTGATCTGCATTCAGACTTCATCAGTTCTTTCTCTGGATATGGATAGCCTTTTCCGTTATGAGTTCTTTGGAATTGTCTTGGATCATTGTATTTCTGAGAAGAGCTAAGTTGTTCATAGTTGATCATCACATAGTGTTGCTGATACTATGTACAATATTCTCTTGGTTCTGCTCACTTCATTGTACTTTAGTTCATGTAAGTCTTTCTAGGTTTTTCTGAAATCATTTTGCTCATCATTTCTTATAGCACAATAAAATTCCATTACATTCATATATTACACCTTTGATAGCTGTGAGGTGGTGCCTCAGAGTTGTTTAAATTTACATTTCTCAGGGCTACAGTGAGTAGAGTACTGGCCCTGGAGTCAGGAGGACTTGAGTTCAAATGCAGCCTCAGACACTTAACACAAAAACTAGCCATATGATCTTGGGCAACTCAACCCCAATTGCCCTACCTTCTGCCCTCCAAAAAGCCAAAAAAAAAAAAAAAGAGTAACAATTTTGTTTCCTCATTGTCTATTCTAATTTCTTTCAATTTCAATTTCTTCTTCTTGTCCTGTTGCTATAACTAACATTCTTAGTACAATATTGAATAAAAGTGGTTAATAATGGGCATCCTGGTTTCACCCTTGATCTTATTGGGAGGGCTTCTAGCTAATCCCCATTACAGATAATGCTTACTGATGGTTTTAGATAGATGCTACTTATCATATTAAGGAAAACACTATTTATTCCTATGCTCTAGTGTTTTCAATAGGAATGAGTACTGTATTTTGTCGAAAACTTTTTCCGCATCTCTTGAGATAATTATATAATTTCTATGGGTTTTGTTATGGATAGGGTCAATTTATGCTGATAGTTTCCCTAATATTGAACTAGCCCTACACTCCTGGTATAAATCTCCCTTTGTTATAGTGTATGATCTTTGTGATGTGTTGCTGTTATCTTCTTGCTAGTATTTTATTTAAAATTTTTGTATCAATATTCAATAGAGAAATTGATCCATAGTTTTCTTTCTCTGTTTTTAAGTTTTCCTGGTTTAGGTATCAGTATCATATTTGTGTCATAAAGGGAATTTAATAGTACTTCGCCTATTTTTCCAAATAATTTTTATAGTGTTGAAATTAATTGTTCTTTAAATTTTGGGGAGAATTCACTTGTGAACCCATCTGGCCCTGGAGATTTTTTTTTAGGGGTTTCATTGATGGCATGTTCAATTTCTTTTTCTAAGGTAGGGTTATTTAAGTATTCTATTTCCTCTTCTGTTAATCTGGGCAATTTACATTTTCATCAATATTCATCAATTTCACTTAGATTGTCAGATTAATTGGCATATAGTTGGGCAAAAAGATTCCTAACGATTTCTTTAATTTCCTCTTCATTAATGATGAATTCACTCCTTTTATTTTTAATACTGGAAATAACCAATGGTTTATTTATCTTTTTTCCTCATAAAACCAGTTCAAGGTTTTATTTATTACTCAATATTTCTCTTACTTTCAATTTTATTAATCTCACCTTTGGTTTTCAGGATTTCCAATTTAGTGCTCAATTGGGAATTTTTAATTTGTTCTTTTTCTAGCTTTTTTTTTTGTTATGTGCCCAATTCATTGATCTATTCTTTCTCTATCTTCTTATTATAAATATTTAGAAAAATAAATTTTCCCCTAAGTACTGCTTTGGTTGCATCCCATAAATTTTGGTATATTTTCTCATTGTTGTTATCCTCTTTAATTATTATTTCTATGATTTGTTCTTTGATCACCTTATTCTTTAGGACTAGATTATTTAATTTCCAATTAATTTTTTATCTATCTTTCCACTGCCATTTATTGAATGTAAATTTTATGGCATTATGATTTTAAAAGGAGACATTTAATATTTCTGCCCTTCTACATTTAAATTTGAGGCTTTTATGCCCTAATACATGATCAATTTTTGCATAGGTGCCATGTATTGCTGATTAAAAGGGTATATTCTTTTCTATCTCCACTCAATTTTCTCCAGAGGTCTGTTATATCTAACTTTTTAAAATTCTGTTCACCTCCTTAACTTCTTTCTTGTTAATTTCATGGTTAGATTTATCTAGTTCTGAGAGGGGAAAATTGAGGTCCCCTACTAGTATAGATTTGCTATTCCCTCCTGTAACTCAATGTGTAGTAACAAGCTGCGTAGCGCACCCAGGATGACCTGCTAGCACAGGTTCTTTGACCTGTTTTTCTTAAAGGAAAGCAGCTTTTAAGTGGTCAATAATCTTTAAATTACATTCACTAGTTCAGGGGAAAGATCAGCACCATGAACATGGAGAAAATACAGGCAGAGAAAATACAAACAGAGAAAGTAGCACAAAGACCAACAGACACGGCTCCAGTTGTCTGAACATAGCAATATTGCTATATACTTTACATACATCACTGGATTGAGGGAGCACAGACATCTAAGCAGTTGGAAGACTCTGAACATATGGCTACTCAGAGTCTTGACCAGGAAATCAAAAGATTCTTCTGATGAGCGAACCCCCAAAGCAAAATACTAACCCCCCAGAATTTATAAGAAAGACTCACCCCTGATTGGCTCAGAGTCAGAAGACACAAAACCTACATGACTCAGCACAGCTGTGAATTATCAGGATTCAAAGGAGATTAATCCTTCAGATGTTTAAAATTCAGTCTGAGCCTGGGAAATTGAACTCCAAAAAGAAAACAACAAAAATCCCATCTTCCTTGGGCTTACAACATGTAAAAATTAAATACTAAATAGATACAAAAACTCTCACATATCTTTACCATTTCATAATTGACTAAAAAACATGGAGAATATACGCTTGTTTGGTAATTATGAAAAAGAATTCAGTAGAGCAAACACCACTTTACAAATTCTTTTTCAAGATGTTCTCCTATCCATGCATTAAATCATCCAGGATTCACTGAAAAATATAACAATATTCAATGACTTTCTAATCATAAACATCAGGTGAGGCATAAACAGAAATATACGCTTGCCATTCACCACTCTCATGGAGATCCAGTGCAGAGACTAAGTTGAAGAGAGGTTTCTTGTGTGTGGTGAAGTTCTCTGGATTCTCCTGTTTGTAGGTGATGTTATATTGATTTCACCAAGCCCCAGAACACCATAGAGACTTCTGAAAGAACTCTCTAATTGCTCAAGAGTTTGGCCTAATCATATATACAGGAAAGCCCAAGTGGATGAATAATGTCTAGTGATCAAATTTCAACATGCATTTGAAAGAACAAATTTGTTGAATTTGTATGTAATATCTGAGACAGACAGCAGAATAGACAATGACTTGAACCCAGAGTTGAACAAAAGGAATATAGTAGGAGCAGTATTTGTTTAAGTAGGCTGGGCTAGATTTTCTTTAAGGGGGCAAGGAGGGACTAACCTAGTCAGAACTAGGACAAAAATGAAATTTTATAGGGATAAATAAATACTCTTATACTTGAATTCCAAAACTCAGCTACACAAGTACACAATGAAGGAAGCATAGCTAGATAGCAGTTCATGAAAAAAAAAAAGAGTTGGTGTTTTTTTTTAATAGATTGTAAGCTTATTATAACAGTAAGTGTTGTAGGGAAGGCCTGTCTTGAGCTAGTCTCCTGGTAGTTTAGATATGGAACAAAATGACACTCACAGAAGTTTTAGCAGCTAACAAAAGGAGATTTACTTAGCAATAAGCAGGGGAACAATATTCAACAAGGACATTTATCAAGGACACTGGGTTGATTCATTTGAGCATTGCTTCTAGTTGGTCATGTTGCTGGGTCAGCTGTCTAAAGCCACCCGGATTTTTGTCTACAAGGCAGCCAAAAAGCCTAAGTTGTAGGCCCCTGAGCTGATTAAGGCTCAAGGACAATTTTTGATACAAGTTAAAGAAAAGAACTGGCCCTGCCCACAAAGAAGGGGACATGAGTAGATATCTCCCACTACAGTGTGACACAGCAGCCAAAAAAGCTAATTTGATCATAGGACACTTTAAGTGAGGCATAGGGCCCAGAACAAGGGAGGTAATTGTCTTGCTGTGCTCTACACTGGTCTGATCACATCTGGAGTTTTGTGTTCAGTTCTGGACATTTTAGGAAGTACATTGCTCAAACTGGAGTGGGTCCAAAAGACTGTACAAGCAGGATGGTAAAGGGACTAAAGACTTGAAAATATGGGGGAAGGAGCTGGGAATATTTATCCTGGATAAGAGAAGACTTGGAGAGTCTGGGAGGACATGGTATATGTTCAGATATTCAGACAGCTTGTGTAAATAAGATTATACTTAGTGGTCAAAGTATATTTAATTTTCAAAAGAAGATTTGCAAACTACAATTACATGGACACATGTTTCAACTGCAAATTAAAACACATTTTCAGTTTGATTGACTTGCAAATTAGGATAAAAAAAGATGGCTTGCAAATTAGGATAAAAAAGATGGGAATAGTCAATTTCAGATGGGTTGTGGAAATCTAAGTACACTAAGGCATTGTTAGTAGAGCTGTGAATTAGTACAACCATTCTGGAAAGCAATTTGGAGTTCAGCAGATAAAGTCACCAAAATGTCCAGATTTTTGAGCATCTCATGGAAGAGGCAAAGGATAATTGTTAGAATAGAGGGGGA
>CM053588.1:243960633-244009813 GCA_028646515.1 Pseudochirops corinnae
ATATATATATATATGTATAATAATTATTATTATTATTAACTACATCCAACTGGAACTTAACATACACGGGCACTGTGGTAGAGAGATCCATCCTGCCCTACTGGAAAGTCAGAGGGGCGATGGGGGAGGACACAGGAGAGAATAGATTGGGGGAGGGGTTATACAATGGGATGGCTGTTTTGGGGTGGTGGGTAGGGTAAAGATGGGAAGCAAATTTGTAACTCAAAATCTTGTGGAAAGGAATGATGTTAACTAAAATAAATAAAAATTTAATAAAAAAAAAAACAACAAAATGTCCAGACCATTTGACTCAGGGATTCTATTACTAGGCAATATACCCTAAGGAGCTCAGTGATAAAAAGAAAGAACATATATAAATCAAAATTCTTTCCTAAAAGGGATGGGTGTCTGGGAGTGGGAAAAGGAAAAGATACAGTGGGAAATTTAGGCTATGTGAAAAAATAGACTAGAGGTCATTCTGGAAAGCAATTTAAAATTATACAAGAAAAAAATGACTAAACTGTTTATATTCTTAGACCCAGTAATCCCATGATAGATCATATAACCCAGAAAGTGAAAGACAGAAGCAGTATACCCAAACATTCATAGCAATATTTTTTTTGGTAGTAGTAAAGAACTAGAAGTAAAATGGGTGCCCGTTACTTTGACAAAATTATGGTGCGTAAATGTAATAAATAATTACTGTATAGTTAGAAATGAAGAAAATGAGGAATTAAAGAAAAATGGGAAGATTTATATCAACTGATACAGAGCAAAATGAGGAGAACCAAGAGGATGATCTACACAATGACTACAATGGTGTAACACTAAAAAGAAGTTGAATTTTGAGTAATAAAAAAAAATAGGAAAACTTTTTCTGGAGATGAAATAATAAAACATCCCTCTTCCCTTATGGCCAAAAGGGAGGATTCACTATTGCACACATTGTCATAGAAAGTATCTGTATGGAATCAATTTGCTTTGTCACGAGAGAGGGCTTAATCTGCTATGGTTGGTTAGAAAAATTATTGTGACATAATGATAAAAGACATTAATAAAACAAAAAATATTGAAAAAGATATTGAACTTGGACTCACATGGCAGTACTAGGAGCAATGGGTAAGTTCTAAAGAAGAAGAATTAAGTTAAATGTCAGGAAAAATTTACTAGCAATTAGAGCTAAGAGTGTCTAAAAGAGTTGTCTTAGGGAGGAAGTATGTGCTATCTTCACTAGAGATTTTAAGTGGAGGCTACATGATCACTTGTCAAGAATGTAGGATTCCACCATTGTACTATAAGAAATGATGAACAGGCAGATTTCAGAAAAATCTGGAAAGACTTACATGAACTGATGCTGAGTGAAGTGAGCAGAACCAGGAGAACACTGTACACAGTAACAACAATATTGTGTGATGATCAACTTAAATAGACTTGGCCAGAAGTAGGGAACTTGCGGCTTCAAGGATACATGTGGCCTCCCATGTCCTCAGGTGCAGCTTTTTTCCTAAATCCAAACTTCACAGAACAAATCCCCTTAATAAAAGGATCTGTTCTGTAAAACTTGGAGTCAAAGGGCCACACCTGAGAACCTAAAAGGCCACTTGTGGCCTCAAGGTCATAGGTTACCTACCCCTGGACTTGGCTCTTCTCAGCAGTACAATGATCTAGGACAATTCCAAAAGACTCTTGATGGAAATTGGTATCTGCATTCATAGAAAGAACTATGGAGTCTGAATGCAAATCAAAGTAAACAAGTTTTACTTTTTTTTGGTTTTTTTTCTTTCTTGTGGTTTTTCCCTTTTGTTCTGATCCTTCTTTGACAATATAATTAATGTGGAAATGTTTAATATGATTGTACATATATAGCTTATATAAGATTGCTTACTGTCTTGGGGAAGGGGGAAGGGAAGGAGGGAGAAAAAAATTTGGAACTCAAAAAATCTTAAAAAATGAATGCTGAAAAATAAATAAATAAATAAATAAATGTGTGTTTTTTTAAAAAGAAGACTGTGGGATCCCACTGTCAGAGACAGGTCATACCAGGTGATTGCTTAGTTCGCTTCCAACTCTAGGAATTTTGTGATTTGACCATGGCGTAGTGGACAAGAGCACTGGAATCCTGTGGAACTGGGGATAAAACTTAAGACAGCAATAGTTAAATTAACTTTTTAAGGTCTATATAAATAAATCCAAAGATTAAGTATAGAATTTGGTAGAAATATGATTATTCAAACTTTAGTTTTATGTTGATTATTCATTTCCATAACCGTAGCATCTGTATTTAGCTTAATTCTAAATATTTTTATTGGTTATTTAGGTGCACAAAAAGAAACACTTTATTCTCATAAACACTGCATAGAAACAACTTCATTTATCCCAAGATTTATTTACTTCATGAATATGTGCACAAATTGTTGAGTTAACTTTGACTGCCTTTCTATCATCTGTGCTTGGTGATCTCCAATATAATTATAGAATAGCTCTTACTTTCTACCATGAAAATTCAATGTATTCCTGACCTATATCTCTATGCATATATTTTATATATTAATTCATTCATATGAGCTCCAGATTTTATGGTTTTTGTAATAATACTTTGTAATACTTAAAGATATATGTATATATAATACATAATTATATAAGCTATTAATTTTACTATTGGTATATCTCATATATCCACATATACATTAAAGTGTCTGTTAATTATTAAATACACTGTTCAGGGGCTATTGAGTTTTCTTTTTAAATGACCATGCAAAATGAAGAATTTCCCAAGTGCTTTTGCATATTTCAATTGTTCTGTATTGCCTGGTTAATAGTCATTTTTAAAATACTAAAACTATAAATTTTGGCCCACATAGAATATGAGGCTATATGCAAAATTGTTGCTGATAAAAGACTTTTCCTACAAAATTATTTCATCCAATACAATGGTTTTATAATACTTATTCTGGAATTCTCTTACTCTATTCAAATTGATTTTCTATTGATTCCATTTACTACCTAGACTACCCTATTCCAGGTACAGAGACATTTCAATTCCCATGAGTATCCTAGGAAAAGGAGTCTAACGTGGTTCTAAAAATTATAGCCTCAGAGAAAATGTTTTCACAGTTCAATAAAGTCCTTAGCAAGGATTTATTGTAATATTCAAAATTAACTTAAAGAAATTTAGTTAAAATAGAAAGCCTACCTCAAAACAGCAAAATGCCTTCACTAATAATCTAGTTATACTTATTAATTTATGTTTCTTTTATTTAAACAGAAAAGGCACAATGAATTTTAGCTAAGCAAGACTGGGAAATAAAATGCAAGTTTTCCATAGGAGTTTCTAGGCATTTCTTATTTTGGGAAGTGATGTTATTATTTTGTTTCCATGGGAACCATCACCACACAGACATCACTATGTAGTAACACAAACAACTAGGATGAATCTAACTTCTAGTCCAGAACATCACTTCATGTGTCCCTGAAGATGATGCAGTTATGTTAACTACCTAAAAATAGAGAAAACAGGATGGTCACACAATTATGCACTATATTTTTACAAGGGTCTAGGTCAAGATGTTACAGCTGTAGCTAGATAAATCCTCTAGAGACTAGCTCCAATTCACTTCCCAAATACGGCTTATATTCCATTCCGTTCCCCAATATAAATAAAAAATAGTTGAAGAGTCTGAGGCTATGCTTAAGAGATGCAGAGGTCACCCTTAAGTCAGCAAACACTTGACTCTTCTCTAGTCTACAACCGCAGCCTCTTTACCACCCATCCAGATACTCACACTAGAGACCTTGCCTTGAAGGCATTTCTATCCAGTTCTCAGCAGGGTTGTGTTAAAACCAGTTTAAACCAACTTAAAGAGAGCTGATTGTTAAATTTTCATTTTGAACATTTACACCTCAAATGGAGCAAATGTTAACAAATCAAGGCTTACTTTATTGTGTTATTGATGATCAAGAATTAGTAAGGCAATGTAGAAAATGTTAATAATATGGATTAAATTTAAAAGTGTGTTCAATTGCTCTGATTTCTTTCTCTCTCTCTCTTTTTCCCTTTCTTTCTCTCTTTTCCTTCCTTCCTTCTTTCCTTCCTTCCTTCCTTCCTTCCTTCCTGAGCTGGCTGTGTTATACTCATCAGCATGCAAGCATACCTGGGAGATATTGTAGGTTCTGTTCTAGATTACTGCAATAAAGAAAACATCACAGTAGAGCAAAACTGCATATAAAATTTATGATTACACTATATTGTAGTCTAGTAAGTGTGCAATAGTGTTTTGTCTAAAAAACAATGTATATGCTTTAATTTAAAAAATATCTTATTGCTAAAAATGCTATCATCTGGGTCTTCAGCAAATCATAATCTTTTTGCTCATGTAAGGTCTTGCCTTGATGTTGATGGCAGCTGACTGATAAGGGTGGTGGTTGATGTGGCAATTTCCTAAAATATGACAACAATGAGCTTTGCCACATTGATTGACTCTTCCTTTCACTTAAGAGTTCATTGTAGGGTTATTAATTGGCCTATTTTTAATATTGTTGTGTCTCAGAATAGAGGCAGGCCCAAGGAGAGGGAGAGAAGGGTGGGAGGGACTACTGGTTGGTAAAACAGTCAGAATACACACAACATTTATCAATTAGGTTACTGTCTTGTATGTACTCCGTTCCTGGTGTCCCAAAACAATTACAGTAGTAATATCGAAGATCACTGATCACAGTTCATCACAACAGATATAATAATAATGGAAAAGTTTTAAATATTTCAAGAATTACCAAAATATGACACAGAGACATGATGTGAGCACATGCTGTTGGGAAAATGGTGCCAATAGACTCACTTGATACAGGGTTGCCACAAACCTTCAATTTGTAAAAAAAAAAAAAAAAATACAATGTCTGTGAAATGCAGTAAGGTAAAGCACAATAAAATGAGGTATGCCTCTACTACTGGTTCTAGAGGTGATTGCCTTTCCTGTAACACTTTGACGGATAGCCTCAGTTATGCTTCATTTCACTCCTTCCTCTCAATCCACCTCCTCAATAGTCTCCTTGCCAATTGACAAGCAAGCATAGCTTTTCCTTCCTGCTCCTATCTCCTCTCTACTAAATCAACTCTACCAAAGTTCCTAGAAGGAATCTAGTCCACACTCTTCCCTCCCGCCCCACCCCATCTTAAAGTTCTGTAAGAGAACCTAGGGAGTGCTCCTTTCTGACTTAGAAAATTTGCAGATCATTGTCAGAGCCAATGAGTTGTGTAAGGACACAGGTCCACTGAGACTGCATTTGCGCTTAGTATAGAGGTATCAAGGGACATTCTACATTTAGTAAATGGTGCAAGGCTTTGAGTAGTTCATTTGCATATGACAAGGTCAATTAAAAAAAAAAAAGGAACTTGCACCTAGAACCCAGATAACTCCTGTACCTTTTCCCTAGCCATGACCATTTGCTAACACTAACTGGAAAACTTTAGCATTTAAAAGAACTGGAGAAAGATGGTGGAGCCAAGATGGACTGGTAGCAGGAAGAAATACAATGGACTCCCCACACAACTGCTTCATAAAGATCTAGAAAATCACCAGATTTAG
Organism: Pseudochirops corinnae; assembly: GCA_028646515.1. Lineage (NCBI taxonomy): Eukaryota > Metazoa > Chordata > Mammalia > Diprotodontia > Pseudocheiridae > Pseudochirops > Pseudochirops corinnae. The sequence continues at coordinate 243,966,216 of CM053588.1, forward strand.
TGCTGACTGGGAAATACCAGAAAAAAATCAAAGTGAAGTATATTTCTAGCCTGTCAGATTAGGGATACAGACAGAGAAGTCTGTGTACCCTGGGGATAAGTTCTTGGCAGGGATGCATCCCTACAGTCATTTCAGGGTACAGGAACTGAAAGATGACCAAGGTTGTACACCTGGGTAAGATGAGGTCCCAGATTCAATAGAAGGGACTCTAATCTTGTGTTAGATATAAAGACAGTTGCCAAATGGCAGTTCTATAATTCACTACCCAGTTCTCTGATAGAAATACAAGTTTCTGAGGAAGGAGAAGTACCTAGAAGTAGTAGTTGTAGGATTAGCAGCAGTCCTGAGAAGTAGGCTATGTACTGAGAGAAGAAGCAAACAGTAGTTGCATGGCTCTGACCCTGGGGGATCAGGGTCTCAGTTCCAGCTTCCTGCCCAGTCTGAAGCTTGAAGCAGAATGACCAGTGAAAGAATCCCAGACCAAAAGGGAATCAGCAACTCTGTCTCTCTGCATCTGTAGAGCTTTCCTACTGGCCAAAAGTGGCTGAATCTAGCAGCAGCTATTGAAATGTCCAATTAGAGAGAAGCCCACAGGAGTGTTGCTAGTAGTTACCAATAAAAGGGGTCTTTAGCTCCCCAGCAAGCCAAAAGACCCTGAATGAGGTCTGACAGATTATTTTAGAGACAAAAGAAGAAACATCCAAAACCAGAAAACGACATCATAGATGAGGGAAACAATGTGCTTAGTTAAGAATTCTGTAGCATCATAGCATAAAAGGGAAAAACAATATGATTGGTTACAAAGTGAAAAGAATTAAAGGCATGGGTAGTAATATGACTGATTGGAAATCAGGGATGTAGGCCTAGCAACCTCACTTCTCATCTTGTCATTAGGAAATTTTGATTGACTTAGTCCATCTGCAAGAATAACTAACGGTATGTAGATGATAGATTTCCTCTAATTGGTCAAGGATAGCTGGTGGTATAGAGACAACAGATTTCTTTTAACTAAAGTGACTTATAGGGATACAACTTTTAAACTTATAGAAGAAGACTGAATTTCTGAACCTATGAATTTAACTAACTCAGAGACAAAGAAATGTGATCTAGGCAATTATATTTTTACATATTTTTGTCAGTGGTGATACGGAATGAATCAGTTACAAAAATGGAGAAAATATCAATTTGATTTTCAAAATGGTCCTCATACCTAAGTCAAAAGAGAGAAAGAAAACCCTAGATCAATAATCCTCATGAATATTGATACAAAATTTTTAAATAAAATATTAACAACACTATAGCAACATATCACAAAGATTGACTGTATATCAGGAAAGCAGAGCTAGTTTGATATTTGAAAAACCATAAATATAATTGACCATATTAATGAAAAGTACAACAAAAATCATATCCTTATATCAATAAATGCAGAAAAAACTTTTGATAAGGTATCTCAGATCTCCTTCCTTCATAAATAGTATCTTCCTAAAACCATTATCTATAATGGGGAAAAACTAGAGGCCTTCCCAATAAGATTAAAGGTAAAGCAAGGATGTCCATTAGCATCATTACTATTCAATATGCTGTTAGAAATGCTAGCTAAAGCAATAAGACAAGAAAAAATGAGGTGGGGGAGGCAGCTAGGTGGCACAGTGAATAGAGCACCAGCCCTGGAGTCAGGAGGAGCTGGGTTCAAATCCAGCCTCAGACATTTAACACTAGCTGTGTGACCTTGGGCAAATCACTTACCCCCAATTGTCCTACTCTCCCCCCTCCAAAAAGCAAAAAAAAAAAATGAAGCAATACATATAGGCAAAAAATGAAACAAAATAATTGCTTTTTGAAGATGAGATGATGGTTTACTTAGAGACACTATTTAATTGAAAAACAATTTCAGCAAAGTTATAGGATATAAAATAAACCCATATAGATCATCAACATGTTTGTATATTACCAACAAAATCCAGCATGAAGAGATATCACAGTTAAAATTACTACCAAAAGTATACAATACTTGGTGTCAACCTGCTAAGACACATAGTAAATATAGGAACATAACTAGAAAACACTCTTTACACAAATACATATCTAAATAATTGGAGATATGTTAGGCTGAGCCAATATAATAAAAATGACAATATTACCTAGATTAATTTACTTAGTGCCATATTAATCAAATTATCAAATTATTACTTTATATACTTGGAAAAAATAATAGCAAAACTTATCCGGATTAAAAAGTCATGAATATCAAGGAAATCAATAGAAAAAAAGTGGAAAAGAAGGGGATTTAGTAGGACCAGATCTCAAACTATACTACAGAGCAGTAATCGTCAATTTTTTTGTTTGTTTGTTTTTTGGAGGGGGGAAGGCAGGGCAATTTAGGTTAAGTGACTTGCCCAAGGTCACACAGCTAGTGTTAAGTGTCTGAGGTCTGATTTGAACTCAGGTCCTCCTGATTCCAGGGCCAGTGCTCTCTATTCACTGTACCACCTAGCTGCCCCAATCATCAAATAATCTGGTACTGATTAAGAAAGAGAGGTTTATCAGTGGAGTAGATTGGATGCAAAATATATAGAAGCAAATGAGCACAGTAGCCTAGAACTCCAGTCAAAGATTGCAGCTGATCCTGAAGGCAGAAGCTTCTCATAAAAGAGCAAACAAGACCAGCAGCAGGTTAAACTTTCAGTGGGGCTGCTGTATACTGGGAGGGTCAAGTGCAGCTGAGCAATCTGTCCAGCAGAGAAATCAACTTGCCTAGCACAGATGCCATTTCCAGTGTTAAATTTCATTAAAACTCTACAAAGAGCAGCCCCTTGGCCACAGGGAGGTGGCTTACAACTACTGTACTTTGAGTTGGTGCCTGCCCTCTCTACATGTTTCTGGGATAATGCACTCTAGTGCATTATGTTTTGCAAATGTATGTTTTGTCCCTAGTTTTTCCTATCCCATTTGAGAAAATGCCTTTGTTAAGAGATAACTGAGTCTAGAATCTAACTGCTCATGAGAAGCATTCCAGTGATGGCTTGTAAACCATGGTGTTAGAAATGCAGAATTGCAGGTTTCCTTCAAGAACCTGAAGTTAACACTCGCCCTCTGGGGATTCAATTGACAGACCTAAGGGAAGGTGCTCCATTTACACACTTTCACCAACGTTCCTCATTGAAGGCAGGAATAGTTTTGTTTTTGTCTTAGTGTCCCTAATGCCTAGTCTAGCACCTGGTCTGTAACAGATGTTTAAATTCTTATTCATTGCCAACTTAAGAGTAAGTTATTTGATTGTTAGAACCCAATTTTTTTCATCTGTAAAATGGAAATACCCGTCACTTCAGAAGGCAATTGTTGCAGACAAAGCCAATGTATTGATTTGTTTTGCTTTTACTCTACTTATCTGTCTCTATAGAGATGTGTGTGTGTGCGTGTGTGTGTGTGAGAGAGAGAGAGAGAGAGATTGTGATATAAAAAATAAGAAAAATTTAAACCATGAAAGATACACAGAAGAGAACAAAAGGAAATTCAGAAGGTGACACAGACAAGCAAGGCATTTTTGTTAATATTGTGCTAAACTTAATATACACTTAAAAACAGATTAGCAGAAGTTCACAATTTCATATAAAAAGTGGGTAGTTGTGAGGATATGATGGGATCATATATACAGTATTTTTTTAAAAAGGTAAAAAATGCCACTTAAACTTATAACAGGTATTATAACTGAAATAGTTTGTAAATTAGCATCACAATATAAATTATATTAGCCAAGTATGTTATAAGAATACATAGTTGGGACTGTAAAATATCTTCAGAGATTTGTTTGTTTTGTAAAATGTCTGTTTTGTGTCCATGAAACCAGCTACTGTTCTTGCCAAGGTAATAACTGAAAAGTGGCATAGTGAAATTCACAGAATTAGGGGAGTGACCTGGTTAGAATTAATCTTCAGGAAAATCACTTTGGGAGCTATATGAAAGATGGATTGGATCAGGTAGAGACAAGCCTGGGAGACTGATGAGGACTGCTTTTTTAAAATTTTAAATGTTTTTAATGTGATTTTGAAAATCTTACTTTATAAGGCAACTTGTCTTACTGTCACCAATCTTTCAATACAAAGATTTTACAATTCTTTATTTTCTAGAAAACTACAACATGGAAATTGGGGTTAGGTAGTTTTTCTCCCTTGCCAGTCATGTTATCACAAAGAATGTCCTTACTCCATCTGAATAGACCAAAAAACACTCTTTTTGACCACTGTTAGTGGTCACTTACCATGAGATAGCATGGAATATTAAATACAAAATTAAAATATTGAAAACATAGCAACATGATATCTGATACAAAAAAACAAGTGACTTGGAAAATAGACTGAGAATTTAATAATTGTATTCTCTGAAAATCATTTCAAAAAGAAAGCTGGGACACTATATTTCAAGAAATCATTAGAGAAATAAATCAGAAATGAAAACTACTCAAATACTCTTAGAACCAGAAGAGTTAAACATATACACACAGAGAATTTTAGTGCAGAAATACATTAAACTTAAAAGAATATAATATATACAATATATAATATGCAAGCAAGAATAGAGGAGAGGGACTACGAGGGAGGAGAATACCAGGAAGCAAATATTTACAAGCAAAACAAAATTTCCTGATCCCAAAGTGGGGATGAAAAGGAACAGAAAAAGAAACAGAATCTAAAAGGTTGGCCACCAGTTGGGGAATAACTGAAGAAATTGTGGCATATGAATATAATAGAATAATTACACAAGAAATGATTTCAGAGAACCCTAGGTATTATGAACTGCTTCAGAGTGAAGCAGAACTAGAACAATTTCTACAACTGCAACATTGCAAAGAAAAACAGATTTGAAGGATTTAGGAACTTGGATCAATGTAATGATTAGAAGATCCATGTTGAATCTGAATACACACTTTCTGACAAAGAGGTATTGGACTAAAGATAAAGACACGTTTTTGTACATGACCATTGTGTGGATTTTGATTGATTTTTGTATATTCATCACAGGATATTTTTTTCTTTTCTTTCTTTATCTTGGTTTTAATTGTGGGAAAAGAGGTGATGGGAGGGAAAGAGGATTAATATTAGTGTTGCCCCCCCCCCCAAAGAGTCACTGTAATATTTCTAAGAATGCAAGGAAGGAAAGAAGTTTAGAAGGTAGCACAAAAAAGTAATATGTAGAATTTATCACATACTAGAAAAAAAGTAAAGTAGAATGAAATGGAGATTCATGGCTTCATAGGCAATCCTTTTTTTTGTCTTCTGCTTTGTGTATGTAAATGTTCTTTTTTTTTAAACTCAGAACAAAAATAAAAAAGTATAAATTATTTTTTAATCTGAAAAATCAATTTAATGGTATTCAAAAGTATCAAGTTTACTATGTAGTTCATGTTATTTATTTACCTTTCTCTATGAATAACTTTGGGCAAGTCCCTATAACCCTCAGGGTTTGTTTCTTCAATGTTAACATGAAGGCAGCAGAGTAGATGATCCTTAATATCCCTTTCCATTCAAATTCCCATTTCATTTTGTGAATGAGGAGACTGAATCCCAGAGAAAACATACCTAATTAGTGTTAGAGTCATAACCTGGACTTAGGTCTCCTAATTCTTAGACTGAAGTTTTCATTATATCATGGTTCTTGAACCATTATTCAGGACCATTATCTGAAGCTAATAAAATTAAATTTAGTAGAGCTAAATGTAAAGTCCTGCACATAGGTTCAAAAAGCCAACTGCACAAATCTACCAACAAGCATTTATTAAGTGCTTACTATGTTCCAGGCATTGTAATAATTGCTGGGGATAAAAATAATAAATAATAAACTGTGCCCTCAAAAAGTTATGTTCTAACTAAGCAGACAATACGTAGATATATGTGTATACACAATATATACAAAGTAGATACAAGGCAAATTTAAGAGAAGGAAGCAGTAACTAGATAGACTGGGAAAGGAGGACTGAGATGCTTAAGCGGAATCTTGAAGAAAACCAGTGATTCCTAGAAGTGAGGCAAAAAGCAGAGCCTTCCAGGCATGTAAAACAACTAGTACAAAGGCACAGAGATGGAAGACCAAGCATCATGTCTGAAGAATAGCAGGTAGGTCAGTACTACTGGACCACAGAATTCGTGAAAAAGAATAATGTGTAAGAAGTGTGGAGAGATAGGAAGGAGCTGGGTGGTAAAGCTTTTAAATGCTCAATAGAGGAGTTTGTGTTTATTCCTGGAGATAACAGGGAGCCATTGGAGTTTATTGAGTAGAAAAGGTGATATGGGTCAGACTTGTACTTTTAGGAAAATTTCTTTGGCAACTTTGTGGAGGATAAACTGGAGAGGGGAGAGACACTTCAGACAAGGAGACTGATTAGGAGACTATTGCAATAGTCAAAAGTGATGAAGGAAAAGATGTATATGATATGGACAAGATTTGGCAAATGATTGTGTATGTGAGGTGGAATGTGAGCAAGAAGTTGAAGATGACATGGAGGTTACACATCTAGGTGACTATAAGGAGAGTTGAGATTTTGATGCTACTAAGTTCAGAGGATTGCTTTTAGAAAGAAGGAAATAAGTAGTTTCCATCATATTTCTTGAGATTTTTCTAGGACATTACATTCAAATTGTGTACTAGGTAGTTGGTGATGTAGATAAGGGCTAGACATGCTAATGTGGGGGTTGTATGCATAGTGACAATTGAAACAAAGGGGTTAATGAGATCAAGTAAGACAAGTATAGAGGAAATAGAAGAATCCAGGGCTGAGTATACCCACTGCTTGTAGGAACAGTCAGAGCAGTCAGCAAATCAGGAAAGGATGAACATTATTTCTTATGAAAAGTACCTGGGCATTTTCATGGGCTGCAAAGTCAATGAACCAATAAGATAATTTAAATATTCAAATGAATCTATAATCTTATTTAGATCTCCCTTCTAATGATGGAAACTGAAACCTTATGCATGTCTATCTTGTGTGACTTGTTCATGTCGTCCCATAAGTTTGCCATGAGGTCCTCCCAATGTATTACATGACATCTAAAAAGCTAACATGATAATAGGCTGCATGAATAAAAGTACAGGGTCCAGAATGAGAGAGGTGATAGTCTATTTCATTCTGTTCTAACCAGACTGTATCTGGCAAACTCTGTTCAGTTGTGGATACATTTTAAGGACAAACTAGAATTAATCTAAAGGACAGAAACCAGGATGGTGAAGGGACTCAAAACAGTGACTCACTGGAAAAAAAAAACCAACTTGAGATCTTTAACATGAAGGAGACTTAGAAGGGTCATGATTACTGTATTAAATACTTGAAGGCCTAAAAGGAACCAGTCTTCTTGATTGTAAAGGCAGTAATAGGCAACAGTAAGTAGAAGTAACAAATAAGGAGATTTTTTTCCACAGGCCTCCTTCTTGCCTTTACCTTCTGGCTTCTTTGAACTCTTTCAAAATAGAGTTTAAACCCCACTTTCTGCAAGAAGCCTTTCCTGGACCCCTCCCATTGCTAGTGACTTCCCTCTAAGACAATCAATCATTTACAATCTGTATTTAATCTATATGTATACTGTTGTTTGCATGCTATTTCCATCAGAATGTGAGCTACCTGATAAGGGCTGTGTTTTTCTTACCTTTGCATCTCCAGCATTTAACACAATGCCTGAGTGAACAAATGCTTATTGATCAAACACAAGGAAAAAGTTTGCAAGAATTAGAACTGTCCAAAAATGGAACTGGGACAGGAGAGTTTTCTGTCACTGCAGGACATTGTCAAGTAGATGCTGAATAACCACTTGTCAAGGATGTTGTAATGGAATTCATCCTTTAGACATGGATTGGACTAGATAAGTTCTGATAATCACTAAGATTATAGGATAAATTATTTTTTATGTTTTTATGGGATGCATGTACTGGTAAGAGATGATAGAAAGTAAATAACATTAATTGGGAAAAAAGAGCACACTAGCAGCCTAATGCTTACATAGAACTTCACAGGCATTGAGGAAGATAAAAACTAATTTGTATTAATTTAGCTATATAAATATCAAAATAGCACATGGAGAATCCTGACTATGAGAGTATCATTCAGAAAATTATAGTCTAGTCATTTGAAGAAGTTTGCATTCTTTTTGAATGTATAACTTACCTTCAGGAAGCAAGGTACAGGTTTACAGAAAAAAAAATAAAAGTTTATTAGGACAAGAATATTTTATCACATTAAGGCCTTTAAAACTACATTTTCTCTTTTTGGGGTTCTATCATATTTGTATATGCACACATTTCTGTACATATTAGATAATATTGGTTCATTCCCCTAAACACATGACATTAGGTGAAATATATTATAATTGAGATCATAGGAACAATGTCATAAAATGAGATATTAGGAGGAAGAAGGAAAGAAGACAGATTTTAGTACTAAGGGCTCTACAGAGCTGAGCTAGCCAGTGTGGAAGAGTGTTCTAGGTGACGTGTGGCAAGGGATGACAGGGACTGACTGGGTGGGGAGGTAGGAACTGAGATGTTCTAACCATGGAATTGTCAGAGGGAGACAGATGCTGGGATGGACATGAGTTGAATGAGCCTGGGCTAATCTTGACCAAAGGGATACTACAGAGGAAATTCAAGAATTCAGACAGAATATCGTAATAACATACTGGTGTTACTGCCAAAAGATATTAGTTGGTACAATTTTATGTAGGGCATGTAAGTAATGCATAAAATTCTTTAGTATTGAAATTTTATAAACAACTACTAGGCCTGACATATAGGCAGATGGCTATCTGTAAGGCTGGATGTGATCCAACATAATTTAACCTATTAGTCCTCTAAGTGACTTTCTCTACAACAAATAAAGGTAAATGAGATGTTTATTTATGTTTTACATTTACAAAATAACTGCATAAATGGTACACATTTTTCCACATTAAATTATTCTAGGTACATATTGTAGGGGCTAAGGGCCTCTGTTAATAATTTGGAAAAAATAAAAACCAGAAGAGTAATTACATGCTGGACAGTTAAGCCTAAAAATTAGATTGTTAAAATTAACATGTTTTGGTATAATTGTCTCAATAAGACTTTATTTCAATGGCACAATCCTTTAAAATAGTTACTATAACATGCCCTGTATTAATCAATATTCCTAAGAATTTTGAATTCTGTTGCTGGAGATTACATTGACAAGCATCATACGCACAGTGAATCAACCTATTCCATGTAAAGCAATAAATGAGATTTTATGAAGTGAACTAGAAACATTTTTTTTTAAATCACACTTTCTTGCATTTCATTTCAAAAGGAAAGTATGAAAATTTGGGATATATTTATATTGCATATATTCTTTTGGAATATAACAACTACTTTTTCTGCTACTATAAAAAATTTAAGTATAAGCTATTTTTCTTATTCATTTAAGCCATCTCCAATCTTGTTATGAATCATTCCTTTATAAGTAATTTCAAATGAGAAAGTATTTCAAAAGCTGATGACCAGGCTAGAACAGAAGGTTCCAAAGAAGCATCTTGAGGCAATTCATTAATCAATCTATGTAACGAATATCCTTTGCGAGGCATAACAACATCATTCTTCTTTAGAGTGGTTACTGGACAGAAATCATTCTCACCATCACCCAGATAAATAATTTGGGTATATTTTATTCCTTCTTGTAACTGTTTATCTATAAATTCTACCAGAACTTTTTTTTTACAGAGATTCTTTGGGCACTTATCACAAAGATGCACATGAATACCTTCCAGAGTAAGATAACCACTGTCAGTGAAAGCTGCTGGGTTTGTAAACACTTCATCAAACATATCACGAACTTTGGCAGCTCCTAAAATCCAATCTATGAAGACTGTATTTGAATCTGAAATAATTATGCAGTCAAAAATATCTTTATTTTTTCCAACAAAGTTTATAAGCTCTATCATTCCTTCAGTAAAAGGTATTTCTGTCATAGTTTTTTTCATTTCATATTCCCTTATTCCTTTATCTCCTAAATATTTAAAGACTCTGCCCATATATTCATTCCACTTTCCTTTTTCATAAGAATCTTTTAGTTCATTGGGAAGTTTTTTCTCAGGAGCACATTTCACAATCCAGGTGTCACTATTGTCATCTATGATTGTATGGTCAAAGTCAAAAATCAGTAGAAATTTCATGGCTGCAGAATAAGATTTGTCTTACTCTGAAAAAGAAGAAATGTTATTTCCCTAAATACATTCTATTTTAAATATTTTCCTTCTATACTTAGATCAAACACTTTTATAAAAATATTTAATTTGAAAACATGAAAAGTTAAAATCTATAAGAGGATAAATTTTTCTCACCTATGGATATATGAAAACTAGTACAGCATTTTTCATTAGGGAGATAGAAATTTCCTCCACAAAAGTGCTATTTTGCTGTATCATCTTGGTGTGGAAATAATCCTAGGTTCTTGAAGGCTATGGCAGTAGAGTACAAGCTAAGAAAGGTTCTACTAAATGGTAAGTAAGAGTCTAGATAAGCACAGAAAGGCTCATTAAGAGAAGGCTAGCTAGCTACGAAAAAGACAAAAATGCAGAATAACCTTTCCATGTTTTCGGTGCCAGTGGTAGTGACAGAAAAGGAGAGGAGGGCCCAAGAATCATACAGTTCTTAAATAAACATTAAACTTTTGGTACTGTATACAATCTTTGTCCAAAGCCTAATGAAAATGTTTTAATAGAAGTGAACCACATATATCTTGTTAAAACTAGAATACATGGGGAGGATGTGGCTAAATGAGAGTATGGCTCAAAGGTTCTTCTTGGAGAGATAAATAAAGATTTGGCAAAGTTGGTTTGAATCTATGGCTAAAGTGATAGGAAACTGATATTTTGATAATTGACCAGGTTATCATGAAGCACTATCAAGGTGCTTATTTCTTATAGCTTATATACCAATATTTAGTGCAAAGGATGTAGAGAAATTATTTTTTAAAAATCTTGATAATATCCTCCAATGGATCTAGGATCTCACTGATATGAAGACTCTGTCCTCTTATCAGTGTGAATAGCAATATATCAAACACCTTCTTGCCAAATTAACTGAATTAAACAAATATTAATTAGGGGCATCGAGGTAGTGCAGGGTTAAAGGGCTGGGCCTAGAGTCAGTAAGACCTGAGTTAAAGTATGACCTCAATCACTTACTAGCTGTGTGAACCCTGGGCAAGTCAACCTGTTTGCCTCTGTTTTCTCATCTATACAATACTTCTCAGGGTTGTTGTGGGGATCAGATCAGGTATCTGTAAAGCACTTAGCACAGTGCCTGTCAAATAGTAGGGGTTATATAAATGTTATTTTTGTTATTATTGTTGTTGTTGTTGTTATATGTCTATCATGAGTTTGTATAAATTCTAAATCATGCCCTCCTTAAATCTTCTCACTTTGACTATTGCAATAGCCTCCCTGCCTCGTGTCTTCACTCTCCAATACATCCTTTATACAACTGCCAAACTGTTATTCCCCTGGCCAAAGAAGCTCCAGTGACTTCCTCTCTTCTCTAAGATAAAAATATAACCTCCTCTGCATAGTATCTAAAATCTGGCTTCAATCATTTCCATACTAATTTCCCATTACTCTCCCTCATGCATTCTATGCTCTAGCTAAACTGGTCTACTTGCTGTTTCCTACATACTGTATTCCATCTCCCACCTCTGTCTTTGTACAGGTTGCACCGCATACCTAGAAGGCTCCTCATGCCCATTTTTGCCTCTAGGAATTCCTTACTTCCAAAATTCAATTAAAAATATTCCCCTGTCTTATATGAGGTCTTTTCTGATGTTCCTTAATTTGTTAATGATCTCTCCAAAATTACTTAGAATTTGCTTTGTACATTATTTTTTAATTATTTGTGTATGTTGGTGTCCTTGAAGTGCGGCATTACTCCCCTACTTTATTTCTGTTACTGTATCCCAGGGCCTACCATAGTGTTTGGCACATAGAGTATTTTACAAATGCTTACTGAATTGGATTGAAAATTAAGTCAAACTAACCAAACTAAGTCAAAATACACTTTGAAACTGGGTGAATTTAATGCAAAGTTGGGCAAAAGAAAGGATGGCAAAAATCAAGTTAGAAAATATGGTTCTGGATCAAGAAGTGAAAAATGCCAAGGGTTTCTAGGCTACTTTGGTGCCTCAGCCACAAATAGGAATGAAACTAACTATATTGAACAGGAAGTAATTGATTACAGATGTAGCAATCATCTCAGAATGACTGTACATAATAAGAGGAAAGTTCAAAGTAAACACAAAATTGGAAGAAAGGATAAAGATAAGAATATGCCATATGATTATGACAGTTTTAACCTGACCTGTTTAAACAACTTGTTGATTTTGAAAAGAGAGAAATGAACAAAACAAAGGTATTGTTTCTAACACCATTTCTTAGAAGTTAACCAGAGCAAAACAGTTACTACAACAGAGGCTGAAAGGGTTCAAAAACCACATGAAGTCAGCAAAGTCAGAAAAAAAACTTAACATCTTTTCTAAGGAGAAAGATACAGTAGCCAAGGATAATACTACTTTAAAGTATAAGCTATTGACAAAACATTACAGAAGAGGAACAAAGAAACCCATGGGTAATACCTCACGGTACAGCAACAAACAGTGAAGAAAACAAGCTTGCAGAGAACCTCATGTGACACCTTGGCCAGATTATACTTGAAAGCATTTATAGATGTGGAAGCCAGAAAAGGAAATGCAGAATGGAACAGTTCTGCTAACATTTCTACAGTAATCTACTTTCTCAGTGGAACTAATACATTCAGACTTTCTCAGAGTAGTACCAGATGTCTATGTGAACAAGCAGCAATTCTACATAAGATGAAGTCAGCAAGAAAACTAGGGCTGTCCAAATATATAAAGACAAAAAATCTTTGCCCCTTTGTTCTATCCCCACTGATGCCTTGTCAAGCCCAACCCTGGTTTACCCAGACCATGTGTCTTTCATGCTCTCAGTCAAAGGGTGCTAGAGGAATTCACATCAGCAGATTAACTAGGTCCACTATGAATATGTTAATCTAATATTACCAGTCTACAATGCAGCAAGACACACCTCTTCCTTTTCTCCTAAAGTATTCCCTTATCACATTCCCCACAGCTGCAATTTTAAACCTCTTCTCAAGCTTCCTAAACCATCCTCTATTCCATTTCTCTCAGCAAAGAAAGGATCATACAAAATACTATGCTAAGAAAATGGAGGCCATTTAAAAAGCTACTATTCCCTCTTTGTCTATATCCCAAAATCCTATGTTCAACACTCCCCATCCTTTTCCCCAAAGCTAACCCCCCTACTTGTTTCCTTGATCCCATTCCTTCCAGTAGCTTGCCCCTACAATCATGCCCTTTAATTTTCTATCCTTTCATACTAGATCCTTCTCTGCTGCCTATGAACATGTCCAAATCTACTAGATCCTAAAAACCCCTTGCATTTAGGCCAACCATTCTCCCCACCCTCAAGTTACGGTCCTCCATTTCTCCCTTCTTTCACAATAAAACTCCTAGAAAACACCATTTACATTCATTTCCTTCACTTCTCTCACTTTTTCAATTCCTAGCAACCTGGCTCCCAACTTCACATCGTCCAATGAAACTCTCTAATGGGAAATCTCCTTATCTTGCAAGATTAAGTCATATTTGATACTGACATCTCTGTAGCTAAGTGATACCGTGGATAGTTTTAGGCCTGGAGTCAGGAGGACTCCTCTTCCCAAGTTCAAATCTAGCCTCAGACACAAGTTGTGTGACCCTAGGCAGGTCACTTAACACTGTTTGCCTCAGTTTCCTCATCTTTAAAATGAGCTGGAGAAGAAAATGGCAAACCACTCCAGGATCTTTGCCAAGAAAATCCCAAATGGGGTCGTGAAGAGTCAGACGTGGCTGAAACAACTGAACCACTACAACAAACGATCTCATCAGAAGCCTTGGAGACCAGAAGCTCTAAAGCCTCCATTTAAGGAGGGGGCCCCACACAGTCTTATCCCCATTTCCCACCAGCTGCATTTCAATTGCACTTCTCCCCCTCAAGACACCTAGCACTACCTTTATCTCCACTTTCCAGCTTTCCAGCTTATGTGTTATCTTCCCGTTAACTAGCAGTTCTCAACCTGTGGGGTTATGTTCAACTTAATTACATCCTGCTTATCAGATATTTACATTACGATTCACAACAGTAGCAAAACTACAGTTATGAAGTAGCAATGAAAATAATGTTATGGTTGGGGGTCACCACAACATGAGGAGCTGTATTAAAGGGTCACGGCATTAGGAAGGTTGAGAAGCACCGTGTTAGACAGTAAGCTCCTTGAGGCCAGGGACATCCCAAGCATAGTGCCTAGCACACAGTAAGTGCTTAATAAATGCTTATTGAGTTGCCAATGATACAGTAAATGACAGTTTATATGGCCACATATTACTTCAGTTTTTAATCCTCCTTGATTTCTATGTGGCATCTGGCATTTCTGGCAGCTCCTTCATTTTAGATACATTCTCTGCCCTGGATTTTTTCATGACTTTGCTCTCTTTTGGTTCTCCTACCTGCTTAGACATTCCACCTCAGTCTCCTTTGCTGAATCCTTCAAGAATTCTATATTTTAGCCAAATGGCCTTGTTATTCCCTGCACACACATCCATCTTTTGTCTCTGTGACTTATACAGATATCTTCTGGGCCTATCATGCACTCCCTCCTCACATTTGCATCTTACAATTCCTTGTTTCTTCTGAGGCTCATCTCAAGAACAATCTTTTACAGGAAGCCTATCCTATTTTCCTTGATTGCTAGATCCTTCCCTTCCCCTACCCGCCCCCCCCTCCAATTACTCCCCAAAATATTTTTTAATAGTTAGCATTTGATTTTCTATATTCATATTGTATAGTCCTAATGCAACCATCCACAGATTGTAAGCTCCTAAAGGGGGAGGAATTGTTTTGTTTCTTAATCCCCAATGTCTAGTACTGTACTTGGCTCAGAAGTTCTTAGCAAATATTTGGTAAATGAATCTGTGGAGACAACATGGTTTTTAAGGTATTTAAGAATCAATTTTGGATTTATCTTAAAGAAGGGGAGCTTACAAAAGAATAGAAAAGATTGTGGTTGGTTCTTTTACCAAAAAAAGGGTGATTGCAAAGACATCAGCCACTGCCAATTCATAATATGTTTAAATTCTCATCTCTATAAAATCTTTACGGTTTATGCAGAAGAGTATTCTTGATGAAAACAGGAGATGGGACCAGGCACGCTTTTGCAGGCAATTTTCTATAGCAGATGGTATCTTCATAGTCCCACACTGACACATGTAGATAATATAGAGCCTGCTACATCTATTGCTGATTTAAAAAGGCATATGACTAGGCAAAGCCAAAGAAAACTTCAAAGGCCTGTCTGAAACAAGACTCAGTAGACACTGTGCTAGGCCCTGGGAATACAACAAAAACCCTTCGTAACAGTCTAATATAAGGGCAAACATGTTCATTAAGAAAACAAAAAACACCTCTGATGTGAAAGATAAATGTCAATTCTAGGTCCAAGTAAAATGCCACAAGAATTTTGATGAAGATGGTTTCACTTGTAATGGAGGGGAAGGAAAAGAACGTCAGGGAAATTTTCCTGCAGGAGTTGGAAAAAGGCATGGACTCATATAGATCTATATAGGGGTAGGGAGAGTCTATTCTAGGTATAAGTGAATGCATAAGCAAAGGTAAAAGAGAAAATATGTTAAGGTTAAATTAGATTTAAGGAGGTAGAGGTAGAACAGAAAATAAGTTAAGACTATATAAGATTTAGGGACTATTGTACCTATGGAGATGCACCTTCTTCAACCTTCTGAATACTGACATCATATGAAGCATATACCAGGGAGATACACGCTGTTTGCCAGTGCACTGGATATCTTGTAAAGAGACCAAACAGAAATGATTCCCTTCTAATGGTGAGGCTTTCCAAATGTTTCAATCCATAGAATACATTGTAATAACTGCTTCAAATCATAGTATACTTCAGAGGCTCCTCAGTGAAACTGCTAATAATTTTTAAAAGATTGGTTTACCCCTCCAAAATGGAAAAACAAGGCAGATGAAAAACATGTTGTCCAAAGCATGATAGTCAATGGAAAAGGAAGCCCATTTAGTTTGTTCAACTACATATGGAAAAGTGTTGCATAAGAAGAATCACTGGGTTCATAATTAAGTAAAGGATACCAAACTGAATCACCTTTGTCAAACTATAGCACCTCTGATGATCCTGCTTCTGGAAAACTCCAATTTTTAAACACCAACAGCATTCGATGGATGTAAATAAAATAACAACACAATTTCCTACTAATCAAAATTGTAGATAATTTCAAGGCTGTTTCAAGGTATAAATAGGCATATTTGTAGAGAAGGTATCATTAAAGATATGTGTAAGCTGAATCACACAGTGAGAATCAAAAACAAATGGACAGCAAAATGTTCCATGGTACTTTTGAGATATTGAAAGAATCAAAGAAAGTCTTCAGGACATTGGGTGGACACCCCCCACCCAATGGAGGATTTAAGCAAAGATATGAAAGAGAAATGTACAAGATAAGAAGGTATAGAGGGGTTATGATTTATACTGGTGCTGAGAACACTAAAATTAATTAAGCTGTAACTACATATAAGTATCTACCTAAGTCCAAAATATCATATCTGACTACTTTATAATCTAAAATGATATCCATAATATTACTGAATTCCTATTGATTGGTATGATTCTACAAGCTAACAGTTTAAAGGGCAGGTATAAAAAGAGACCACGTGGCTAGGCTATCTTTAAAGACCGAAATGAAAGTGTACTTAGTACTTTATTCTAACATGAGTTATTATGAGATGGTTAAATCAAAAACCCAAAAGAGCAAAAGAGAAAGAAAATGTAGGTTTACTATGCCTACTAAAACACTTAATATTAATCAAGATTACTTTGTTTAAAAAAGTTTTAAAATGTTGCTGTTTCTGTATACCACCATCAAATTGACCAAAATATTATATTGCGTGAATTTTTGCAATTTTAAATTGTTATTCTAATAGGCATTTAAAAAAATTATTAAAGATATTTAGTTTAATAATTTCAAATTCCAATGCTTACTGGAATATTAATATTGTGGTGCTACCAGAGGCTAAACAGCAAAGAAAAAACAGGACACTTGATCCTAAATAATTTCTGGTAACAATTTTGTAAGAGATATGCAATATATAGATAATCTGGCACTAACATGCCAAATAAAAATGGTAGGTACATGTACGGTCTATTACACTGGTGGGAAATGGATTATGATAAAAGGATTATTTATAGCTTTATTTTGTTCCACTCTAGCTATTAAAGAATTCACAGATTCCATTATAAAGTCTTCTGAAGAGAATGAAGATGCCTGAAAGAACAGATGGGGATTAGCAGTGGGGCTATAAAGAGACTAACAAGAAACCAAAGGAAAAGACAATAGATGGTAGTGAGTAGCAAAATAGAAGGTAAACATATGAGAATTTAGACTAAATATAATAATAAAGAGGGTAAAAGCAATAAACAGGGACTACTTGTAGATATAAATAATGGTACAAAAAAAGAAAAGGCTTTTTATAGACAGGGACATCACGCCATAAAAATAACTTGAGATAAAAGGAAACAATACTTTTTTGGGTAAAGTTTAACACTTACCTGAAAATGTTAATAAGCTCCAAAGCACAAAGTAACCAAAAACATTCCTATATGAGACCTATCTTAACTTGGTTAAGATTTTTTAACTTTTAAGAGATTTTTAGCAAAAAGTACCTAAAAAGAAAAAGGAGAACACAACCAATATAAAACAGAAGACATCAACAAAAGAGCTGAAATACCTAACATTTTAAATGGGCAGGTCCTTGACTTAGGAATGAGCTGTACAGATGAACAAATAGTAGAGAAGTTCAAATCCAGATATCCCCCAACCTCATTGAAGCAACTGATCGTTCCCTAATTGGAGTTCAAAACACACGGAGATCAGAAAGGTATCTTCCTTTAGCAGAGCTAATAATTATGCACTGTTTCTATAGAAAAATGCAGTCTGAATTCCAAACTATAGGCTTAAAAATGAACTTCTGAAACATACCCTTCCTAAGCTGAAGATGACCAGTGATTTATTTTAGATTTATTTTAGCCACAGTGGGGAAGAGGTTACCAAAATTCTGTAGCCACCAATCCCAAGTAGGATGAACTTCTAGTTAACCTAGTTCCACTAGGCTACTTTGTATCCATCTAATTACAGACGTTTCTGTTGCTCTTCTTTGCTTCATTTCTTTGATTCCTGTCCATTTTCCATGCTATCTCCAGCACCCAATTATTACTGTAATAAATGGAAAGAGAAACAGCTAATGAAGAGATACCTACCCAAATTAATTTCTCCAAGGGAACAATGTTTTATTTCACCTTAGAGCTGGAGTTCAAAGGCCAGAACCATTTCATTTTAAATACCATGCAGGTTATTTGTCAATATGTTTCAATATACTTTCATGAGGAACAGTCCTTGCTTGGAAGCAATGGAAGTGAGGCTTCTTAATAACACCTAAAATTGAAAACCAATACCTTAATAACTTAATATGTGTCACATAACATCCCACTCCTCTTCCACTAAGATAACACATATTAGTATAAGAAAAAAAAATAAACATAACTGAAAAAATAAAAACTGAAATAAAAACACTTAATAGATGTCAAAGCAATAATGTGGAGATTTCCAGATCTAAATTCTTTTAGATTTTAATGTCTAGCAAAGAATCACAGGATAAGAACATTTAATGACAGGATTTGGAACTGTTTTACAAATATTCAGAATTTTAATAGTCAAAAAAACAACTTTAGATTCATCTTACTTCTCTACCAAATCAGAGAACATCTAGGCCTTTCTTCTTTAACCCACAAAAATGAATCTGATGGATCACCTTTTTATACATCTGTTTAGTTCAGGTGAAACCTACATCTAGCAGCTATAGGAAGGATTACAGTAAGTCTTTGAAAGGAAGCTGGTTCAGTTTTATGTTGCTCACTAGGGGCTTGGGTTACTCTAGCACGGGCCTCTGATGTGTCATAATGGATAGGACGATGTTATAGTCTTCCACTGAATAGAGTCTTCTATACTTCATAGAGTTACCCAAATCCATGGATCTCTAACACCAGGAATGATGCACAGTCAATACAGAAAAGTCCAGCATGCCTTGTGACACTACTTTTTCTTGGTTCTCCTCTTACCTATCTGATCTTTCTCATAGTCTCCTTTTTTCTGGATTTTCATCCAGGTCATCCCCACTAAACATGTGTGTCTTACAGGTTTCTGTTCTGGAACCTCTTCTACTTTTATAACTGTCTCACTTGGTGATCTTATCAGCTCCCATGGATTAAATTATCATCTCTATGCTGATGATCTGCTTATCCAGCCCTAACTTCTCTGTTGACCTCTAGTCATGTCTTTTGAATTGGATATCCAGTAGGAATATTAAACTCAACATGTCTAAAACTGAACTGATAATCTTTCCCTCTAAACTCTCCCCTAGGTATCATCTAGGTATCATCCTAGACCCCTCACTCCACCCCCACCACCCATGAAATTTATTGCCAAGGCCTGTCAAAAATACCTTCATGGTATTTCTCACATATTACCCCTTATCTTTTCTGATACTGCTACTATTTTGGTGCAGGCCCTCATCACCTCAAATCTGAACTACTGCAATAGCCTGCTGGTTGGTCTCCCTGCCTAAACTTTTCCCATTTGAATTCATTCTCAAGAGCTGCCAAATTTATCTTTCTAAAATGCAGGTCTGGCCATATCAATCACACCTCTCCTCCCTATTCAATAAACTCAAGGGGCATCAAGGTGACATAGTGGATAGAGTTCTGGACCTGGAGTCAGGAAGACCCGAGTTCAAATATGACCTCACATATTTGGATCACTTAACCTCAGTTTCCTCCACTGTAAAAGAGGGATAACAGCACCCACCTCACAGGGTGGTTATGATGATAAAATGAAATATTTGTCAAGCACTGAGTACAGTATCTGGCACATAACAGGCACTATACAAATGCTTATTTTCTTCTTTCCCTTCTCTCCACTTCCACTGCCTCCAGGATCAGCCAATTACTTAGTCATATCCATTTATTGTCTACTATGCACCTGACGCTGTGCTAAGTGCTGAAATATAAAGACAGTCTCTGCCCTCATGGACTTCACAAACTAGTGGAGATGATAATACATAAACAAATATGTAAAAGCAAGCTTCTATAATTAGGAAACATGATAAATAGGAAATAAGAGGGAAGGCACTAGAATTAAATGGAATTTGGGAAAGGCTTCTTGTAGAAAGTGAGATTTTAGACCTGAAGAAAGCCAGGAAAGCCAGGAGTTGGAGATGAGAAAGCAGAACATTCCAGGCATGGAATTTTCAGAGTGAAAATACCCAGAGTCAAGAGATGGAGAATCTAGTTTGAGGAACAGCAAACAGGCCAGTGCCGATAGATGGAAGAGTATGTAGAGGTAGGGTAGGGGTAATAAGGTACAAGGCTAGAAAAGTAGGGAAGGGGGCATGAGATATAAGAAGGGGGGGCACTCTAGGTTGTGAAGGGCTTTAAATGCCAAACAGAGGATTTTATATTTGATCCTGAAAGTGACAGGGAACCATTGGAGTTTATTGGGTAGGAAGGGTGACATGGTCAGACTTGTACCTTAGGAAAATCACTCTGGCAGTTGAAAGATGGATTAGAGTAGGGAGAGACTTGAGGCAGACAGACTCACCAGCAAGATACAGCAACAGTGCATGTGTGAAGAGATGAAGGCCTCTACCAGGGTGGGTGCAGTGTCAGGGGAGAGAAGAGGGCATATTGGAGGGATGTTGCAAAGCTGAAACTGAGAGGTCTAAGCAACAGATTTGATATGGGAGAAGTGGAGTGAGAGATAGTAAGAAATTGATTTCTAGATGACATCTAGATTGAGGGACTGGGGGACTGGGAGGATGGTGGTGCTTTCAAAGGTAATAGGGAAGTTTGGAAGGTAGGAGAGGTTTTGGGGAAAGATAACAAGTTTTGGACATGTTGAGTTTAAGATGTCTATAGTACACCCAGTTCAAATGTCTAACAGGCAGTTAGAGATTTAAGACTGGAGGTAAGTAAAGATGTTAAGACTAGATAGGTAGATTTGGGAATGATAACTGAATCCATAGGAACTGATGAGATTAACAAATAAAATAGTATAAAAGAACAAGAGGGTATGTGACAGGACCCTAGGGGACACCCATGGTTAGTGAGTATGACCTGGTTGAAGATCCAGCAAAAAAGCCCAAGATGACGCCATCAGAAGCAGGAAAGAGTGGTGTGACATATCTAGAGAGAAGAGAGTACCAAGAAGAGAATGAGATGACAGTGTCCAAGGCTGCAAGAAAGGTCGAGAACAATGAGAACTGAAAACCAGGACTTCAGATTTAGATCTACGTCCTCTGGCTTTCAAAGCCTTTCAGAACTTGGCTCCTCCCTAACTTTCCAGTCTTCATAGATCTTACTCTTCTCCATGTATTCCACGTACTTCAACGACACTGGCCTCCTTGCTATTCCTTGAACACAATACTCCATCTCCTTCCTCCAAGTGTTTTTCCTGGCTGTCCTCCACGCCTGCAATGATCTTCCTCCTTATCTCTGCCTCCTAGTTACCCTGGCTTCCTTCAAGTCTCAGTTAAAGGCCTACCTTTTACAAGAAGCCTTTTGGTTCTCTTTAATCTTAGTGCCTGCCTTTTGAGATTATCTCCCAGCCCCCTTCACCTCCACCTAATTTATCCTAGCTTGTCTGTACACACCAGGTGGTGCAGTGGATGGAGTACTAGGCCTGAGTACAAATCTAGCCCCAGTCTAGTAAGTATCTGAGTGTGTGACCCTGGGCAAGTCACTTAACTTCTGTCTGCCTCAGTCTCCTCAACTGTAAAAAAAAGGATCTTAACAATACCTTACAAGGTTCAAATGAGATAACATTTGGAAAGTACATAGCACAGTGCCTGGCACATACTAAATGTTTCAAAATTGCTTATTTTCTAATTATTGGCATGTTGCTTCCCCTATTACTGCAAGATTAAAGACAGGGACTGGCTGGGTTTTTTTTTTTTTGGCCTTTCTTTGTATCTCCAGGGCTTAACAGAGTCCCTGGCATACAGCAGGCACTTAATAAATGCTAGATGACTGACTGAGCTAGAAATGGACCAGTCTTGGTGGAAAGACAATTTGATATGTTATATTCTACTCCCTATCACTAAAGTATAATGCAGCCTACAAGACTCATTTGTAAAGTCATATAAAAAGTTATTAATATATTCTACTACTCATAAGTATTCATAAATGCTTTTTCAATACTTCTGTGAAACTAAGACTTCATAGAGGTGAGTACCATTTTCTGTCTTCCTTCCACCACCCCAATGCCATGCAAACTGCAACCCCTCTATGCCTTAATAGAAGGTCTTCATGAGCTGTAGCTGAAAAAATCCCATTACCCTATAGCCAGTCTGATGATAAATAATTTTTAATTACTTACACAGTTAAAATTACCTACCAGTTTTTCACAACATATTAAAATGAAAATACATATCCAAAATTACTAGTATTGTATGGTTACAATTTTGTCATCTGGCAAACACTGTATATACAAAAATAATTTCTCTCTTCAACTATGTTTCACTAACCTTTCCCCTACTTACCTATGTCATATGGAAGTACAACTGATGGTTGTGAGCCTGAAGTAATATGGGACAGCTGTGGATCATAACATCAGCTTTTATTTTAAAAAAATTCTTAATTTTCCAGAATATAGTTCTTTAAAGCTAAATCTTTTAAAGCTTGGAACAATGGGGCTGGTCTAAGTTGTAGAGCTGCAAAACAATGTCATTAGTTATAAAGTTCGTTGAAGTATTTTTCAATGTTAGTAAATAAGTTTTAACATTAATTTAAAAATGGGTCAAATATGGATCAAAACAAAAGAAAACTGAAAACTGCCTCTGCTGTTTAACTACCTGTGTGACCTTGGGCAAGTCACTTAACTTCCCCAAGCCTCTGAGTTCTCTCATATACAAAATGAGGGATTTGTCCTCCAGTTCCTTTCCAGCTCTATGATCCTACGAAAAACAAAGAAATAGGAGAAAAGCAGAAACAATTTCGAAAGGAAATGAATTATATGAACTATGTAAAATAGTTAAAATCCTATTCCTCACTTTTTAAATGATCACAGTGAAGGATTTAAAGTGCATTTTTGCTAATAAAATAATCTGTATATTAAAGTGAGTTAGAAGGGATTTTTACAGAGCTAGGTCCTTAAGGTTTAGTTCTTATAAATCTTAGCTAACAAATTTTAATTCCAGGATGCCTGTCTAGTCCCTATAGAGTCTCTAAATTATGAATAATCTGGAATTATCTGATAATGTCCCTATAACAGTACTAATTTCTATACAGTTTATTTATTATATAAACATTGCAGCACAAAGCAGGAATTTCACTTAAAGCAAATAGGAGGCAACCTAGCACAATGGAAAGGCTGTTGAACTATATTACCAGTAGATCTGATCTAAATCTCAGTCCTTTTTTGCTGCTACTTTTGCGACCCTGAGCGAATAACTTCTTTCTGGGAGACTTCACTCCCGTGTAAAATGAGGTACCGAATTAGATGTCTTACAAGGTTTCCTTCTAGCCCTAAATCTACATGCCTATGAATGGGATTTTAGAGACCATCGAGTCCAGGAGTTTTAAACCGGGCTCCGGGAGCTTGTTTTTCAAAATATTTTGAGAACTTCATTTAATATAAGTGGTTTTCTTTATACATTTATTTTGCCAAGCCCTTTATAATCCTATGCATTTTACTTGATACTTTTAAAAAATATTATCCTGAGAAGGGGTCCAAGACACAAAAAAGGTTAAGAACCTGTGAACTTAGAACAACCACCTCATTTTACAGATGAAGAAATAAATAGACTTGGAAGGATGAAATCACTCGTCACAAGTTAGTTGGGTAGTGGCAAAGCTCAGGTTTCTCGACTACTAGCTTAGTCTCTTTATTAAAATATATAAATAAAACTTTTTGGGCCGAAATTTGCGGTTTATCAGTGCAGGGAAGCTCAACTGCACGCAGTCCTATAAACAACACGGCCAAGAGGAGCCCGGGGCACAGAGAGCCTTAAGTGACCAGCTGGCCACCCCCACCTCGCTCCAGGTCAAGTGGCCCAGGGCCTGGAGTGCGGGCGGGGAGCGCAGAGGCAGAGCCCCAGGTCTATCTCTGTGGGGAGCCCGTAGGACCACCTATCTAGACCTGGAAGGGGTGGTGGAGGCCACCTAGGCCAATCTCTCCTCATTTTACAGATGAGGAAACTTGAATCCCAGAGAGGTAAAGTCCTAATTTATGGTGACAATTGGGAAACGTCTCCCCTCCTCCGTAAGAGCCCCGGCTTTTTGGATTTGGAAGCCAAAAGATTCAAGACGCTTTGGGGTAAGCTCCTGGGGGGTGGGGGTGGAACGAGAATAAACGGCCTTCCAGGCTCCTCTCCGGGCGTCCCCCACCCCTCACTGCCCCAACCCCCAGCCCTCTCCGACTCTCTACTGAGCAGGTTACGCCAGCTCTCCCTCCCCGGAGGCTGCGGCTCCCGCAGCTGCAGCGGCCGCCGGGCTCCCCATCCCCCGGGCCTTGGGAGAGGGGCTCGCCATGGGGGAGGAGACCCGGCCCGGTCCGCGGCTCGCCCGCCCGTCTTGACTGGCGCCCCCGGCTCCGGCTACACCCCGTTCCCGCACTCACAGGCATCGCCCTTTGCTGCCCGCCCAGCCGCGGCCTCCGCTCCACCCGCCCCCAGTAAAGGCCAAACCGTCCCCTCCCGGATGCGACTCCGCCCCAGCCCCGCCCCCGTGCGGCCCCCCGGAATCGGTTGCTCGCCTCCAGCCAACGGTTTCCAATCACTTCCGGTAGCGTTGCTAAGGAACGTGAAGCGTCGGAGGAAAACTCTAGGAGGTTGAGGCTGCGAGCGGCAGCGGGGGAGCGCTCTCGGCTCCGGTCGGTCCCAGGCTACGGCCCTTCGGAGCTGCGGGCTGCCATGGCCACCGTGGGCGCCTTCACCGACTCTCAGGTGCGGTTCGGCCGGCGCACTGGACAACCGCGTGAAGCCCCAGGTGAGGAGAGAGGGGATGGCCTCCTCCCGGACCACGGGAGGCCGGGCGCGGGCTCTAGGCACTCTCAGTGAGATCGGCTTCACCGCCGTCCCCGGAGCCAGCAACCCTCTGGTCCGTGTGTCCCCGGGCTCCAGCAAACCGGGGAGGCAGGGGGAGGCGGCGGGGGAGGGCGGCGGGGTAAGAGAGAGAGAGAGAAAGGGAGGGAAGAAGAGAGGAAGGAAAAGAAAGGAGGGAGGGAGGAAGGAAGGAAGGAAGGAAAAAAATAGGGATCGCGCAGGAGTACGCCACAGGCTGAAGGAGCTGACGGAAGCGGACTTGAATTGTGCAAGTTAGGAGACCCAGCTTTGAGTTATGTCCTGACACTAAGGTCTCAGTCGCCAAAACAATAATTCTAAAGTGAAGGAATGACCATATCACCCACTCCCTTGCCCAAGAAATGCCCAGTTGTCTCTAGAATGAAATACAAAACCACTGATATTTAAAGCCACTCACATGGCGGCTAGGTGGCGCAATGAATAGAACACCAGCCCCGGAGTCAGGAGAACCTGAGTTCGAATTCGAACTCAAACAGTAGCTGTGTGACCTTGGGCAAGTCACTTAACCCCAATTGCCCTGCCCTCCCCCTCCAAAAAAACACGTCATTCACAATTTGGTTTCTGCTTACCTTTGCACACTTATTTCACATTACTCCCCTACCTAATTACCTCTAGGATGAAATACAAACTGATAAAAATCTTCACTATTTAGTTTCTCCATACCTTTCCAGACTTATTACACATTACTCCCTTTCCCACAATGGATGATCCAGCCAAATTGGCCTACTTGTTACTCTCTGAACACAGTATTCCATCTCCCAACTCCATGCTTTGGCATTGTCCCCCATGCCTAGAATAGGCCTCTTCCTTACCCCCCCTTCTTAGAATTCCTCATTTCCAGAACTGAGGAGTCAAGAGCTTCTCCTGAGGCAGGTAAATTCCAGGGGTTTTCCCAGCTCTGCCCCAGAGTGGATGCCACAAGTCAACTCTGGTTCTTTTATAGACCCATCCTCACACCCATTCCCCCTCCCAGAAAACCCATGGAAATTACGTCATCACCAAAATCCAGAAGGCAGTTATTTCAGATAAAACCAATGTGTTGTTTTGAGGAGAGGTGGGTAATGAGAGTAAGGTAAAAGGGGGAAAGGAAAAGAAGAGTATCAGTGAAAAAGTGAAAGAAAAAGTACACACCCAAGAGAGGAAAAGTCATTTGTGAATAAGATCCCTATATGTGTTGTTGTTTTGTTATTACTGTGTTAATTTAATTTAATATACAACTAAAAAACCTATTTAGCAGTTCATAGTTTTCATTTAAAAATATTGTGAGGATATATTACTGCTGGTTACTTTGGGGTAATATATGACAATATTTCAAAAAGTAAAAAGTGCCACTGAAACATAAGGTATTTCAGTTATCTGAAATACTTGTTTGGACTATTGTTCAAATATGCTATGATAATATTTTGTTGGAATTGAATTCACCTTGTGAGGTGTGATTCCTTTGTTTTCTGCCTCATTAGTATATGTGAAACCATATTGCTAAGGTGATAATTGAGATAAAAATAACATTGGATTGGGAGCTAGAGCACTAGGGTTCAAATTCTGTTACTGTGTGACCATGGTCAAATCATTAACCTTTGTAGGTCTTCTCAGTTCCCTCTATTTGGATATATACCAACTGTCACTTTATTTATACTTCATCATCATTTGCTAATTTTGTTCACCAGCGAGGTAAGGTCCAAGTTTTTAGTTTCCCAGCGGTGAAGGCCAGTTTGTATTGGAACAGTGTAGACCATCTGCAGTGGCAATGGAAAGCAGTGCTTAGTTCAGTTCAGCTTACATTCTAATGAGGGAGACAGTATTTAAATAATTAGGAACAGATAAGATATATTCAGAATAGATAGAAGGTAATCTCAGAAGGGGAGGAGCTAATAGCTAGCACACAAGATTGGGTCAGATTTGTTTAGAGTGAAGCTCTAAAGAGGAGGGTTTGCTTGAGCAATAGGTGGTAATAGGAAAGTCTGAAAATGGTCATGAGGAATAAGGTACATTCTGATTTCCCTTCTGGGACCAATAAATTGGGGAGTTGGGGGGAAAGGTATAACTAGTACCAGAAAAGATGACCAGGGATTCTCTGTCATCTGAGGAATGCCAGGTTTCTCTGAGTGCCAAAAAATATAAAGCATATGAGAGGAACAGGGCCAAGGTGAAGGAAAGTTTCTTAATTACAACCTGTACAGAGTGTACAGGGGAAAGGATAGGCAGCTCTGAAGTGGAACATTAGAAAGATAGGGTTGAGGTAGCTAAGGATAAGAAAGGAGGTATTTGGAGATCTGGGCATGGGTTGGTTTGTTTTTTTGTTTTTTTTTTTTGAAATTTTATTTTATTTTATTTTTTAAATTTTGTTTTATTTACTTTTAGTTCACAGCATTCAGTTCCACAGTCCCTTGAGTTTCAGACTTTCTCACCCTAGGTGGCACAGTGAATAGAGCACTGGTCCTGGAGTCAGGAGGACCTGAGTTCAAATCCAGCCTCAGACACTTGACACACTTACTAGCCATGTGACCTTGGGCAAGTCACTTAATCCCATTTGGTCTCCAGAAAAACCAGATTTTCTCCCTCTTCCTCTCCCCCACCCCATCATGGCGGCATGCACTCAGATACAGGATCTACAACTATCTTCCCATTAATAATTAGTCAGGTTGTAAAGAAGGATTGTAACTGATGGAATGATCAGTGGTGAAGAAGAAACAAAACAAAACAGGGAAAAGAAACAGAGCAAGTTGTTTGTTTCAATCTGCATTCATGCTGCATCTCCTTCTCTGGATGTGGATATCTCCTTTAATCTTGAGTCTTTTGGAGTTGTCCTAAAACCTTGTATTGCTGTCAGGAGCCCAGTCTATTGAGGTTAGTTAGTAGTCACACGTACATTGTGTCTGTGATTGTGTACAAATTTCTCCTGGTTCTGCTCTTCTCGCTCAGCATCAGTTTATATGTCTCTCCAGGTTATTATGAAGTCCGTCTGCTCCTTATTTCCTATAGCACAGCAGTATTCCATTACATTCATGTACCACAACTTGTTCATCCATTCCCCAATTGATGGGCATCCCCTTGTTTTCCAGTTTTTAGCCACCACAAAAAGAGCTGCTATAAATATTTTTGTACGTACGGGTCCTCTTATGGGTTGGTTTTTTTTTTTTAAGGCAATTGGTGATTCAATATCAGTGGTACTGGGAGAGTAAAGAGGAGCTAGGTGTTGTAACCATTGGGGAATATCTTGATGAATGGGAGTAGCTCTCCTCTGTACTTCTCTGGTAAATATCTTGCTGATAATAGATGCTTAATGTTGAAATGACCTGAGTAATTCATATTCCCTCCCTATGCCCTTGTTTGTAATGTTCTTTTCATTCTGGGAGCTGCCAGCTCACTAGCCATAACTGAGACTTCTCAGCCCTAGCTTATATCAGAAGAGTCAAGAGCGATGGCATAAACCACACTTCCTGACTACAATAAATAACTTTCCATAAACTCCATGAACTTCTTTAAAATATGTCTAAATTTGATACTGATAATGAGAACTAAGGGGCAGCTAGGTGGTGAAGTAGATAGAGGAGTTGGCTTGGAATTAGGAAGATTCATCTTAATGAGTTCAAATCCAGCCTCAGACACTTACTAGCTATGTGACCCTGGGCAAATCAGTTAAGCCTGTTTGTCTCAATTCCTCATCTGTCAAATGAGCTAGCAAAGGAAATAGAAAACTGTTACAGTAGTTCCCAAAAATGGGGTCATGAAGAGTCAGACATGAATGAACAACAGCAGCAAGAACTAAAATAATAGTAATACAATTAGCTTAAAGCCTTTCTAGATAGCACATCGATGTAGAATTTTTTTGGAGAAAAACATTTAATGCTTTACCTTTAACCTTTTTTTTTGGAACCTCATTAGTGGAAACTGATTCCTGGACTGACAGCCAAATTCCATGTGGCACTCTTTTACCAAGTGGAGTAGATCTTCATCAAGTTACTATACTTCCAAATGATGAATGGAAGAGAATTCAAGATAGCCTTGACAAGTTGAGTAGAAAAGCAGCACAACTTCGTGCAGAAAAGAAGGCAAAGAAAGATATGCATTTAAATTCCCAAGAAATGGTGAAACATTGGGCCAATACTTATGCAGTTAAGTAATAAACTATACAGAATATATAGTCACTGAAGAATTACTGTTGTTTGTGAAGAAAATTATACAGATTTATTGAAATTCATGTTATTCATTTAAAGACTCAAGTACCTATTATGTGCAAGGCAGTTCAAGTCATTTGCTCTGAGAGATACAAACCTTCCCCCCCCAAGATACATCCTTTGTCCTTATCTTATAGTCTAGTAGAAGACATATAACCCATGTATGCAAATAACTATACATTATAATGTGAAAATTTAGTACCAGACATCAAAGTACTGGGGGAGGCGGGGCATGATTATTAGAACACTTCTCTCTGGGTGTCAGAAGATGTGTTGAGCTGAGAGTGTTTGAATAGGGAGGTGATGAAGGTAGGAGGTAATGGATATAGACATTCTTTGTGAACAAAGGTGGGAAACCATGAGGAGAGCTGACTCCTGTGAAGAAGATTAGTGTGGGATAAGGTTGTAAAGGAAGGAACAAATCATGAAGAACTTTGAATGCTAGGCTAAAGATGTCAGGTTTTTATTTGGCAGATGATAGTAATTAAGTTTTCTGAATGGGGCTGTGCCTATAGATCCGGGAGTCATCTACACCACCGATATGTTAATTAAACTCATAGGAAATGATGACAACATTGAGAGATATGAAAGTAGCTCTAAGACAGAGCTTAGAGAACATCCACAGTTAGGTGCATGATGTGGATGATGAATCCACAAAGAAGACTGGTTAGACAAGTATGAAGAGAACTAGGAGAAAGTAGTGTCGTGAAAACCCAGAGAGCAGGGAGTATTAAGGAGGAAGGATGATTAGTCCAGTGTCAGATACAGCAGAGAGGTCCAGTAGGGTAAGGACTGAGAAAAGATCATTAGATGTGTTAATTAAGAGATCATTGATATGTAGAGAGCAGTTTTAAGTCAGTGATGACGTCTGAAACCAGACTAAAGGGTCTCAGAGTCAGTGAGGGAAGTGGAAGCAATTAGTGTAGACAGCTTTATGTAAGACTTTGTCTGTGAGGAGGTGGAGAAAAATAGGACGGTAGTAGCCTAGGTAAAGATAGATGAAAGACTTGGGCTGTTTTGAAGGCAAGTAGGGAAGGATCCAGTAGATTGGCAGAGGATGAGGTTTTGAGGGTGGAGATATAATTGAGGGGGCAATCTGCTAGAGAAAATGGGAGGGAATGATATTAAAGGTACACAGAGGAGTTGGCCTTGGCAAGGAGAAGGTCCATTTTATGGAATTCAGAGAAGAGATCTAGATTAAAGATAAAGATTAGGGAATTACACACATAGAAGTGATAGCTGAAGATTTGGGCATTGATGGGATCATTCTGGGATAGAATGAATGCAGGAGATGAGATAAGAACTAAAATAGGATCTTGGGGAATGCCAGCATTGAGGAGACAGAGTGAGAACTGTTGAAGGGAACAGTCAAAGAGTTAGTGTCAGACTGGAGATCAGTATCCTAAGTGTTTCAAAGAGGAGTGTCCAGTGTCAAATTCTGCAGAGAGATGAGGGCTGAGAGGAGGACTGAGAAAAGGCCATTGCATTTAGTCCATTGAGCTGAAATCCTGTTAATTTTTATCTTGAGTCTTATCTAAGGTATTTCTAATTATTGATGTCCTTGTTATAGGGTAGGCCTTGAGTAGAACAGTGAAACTCCATACACGCACACTTACATAGACAAAGGCATTAAGATTAGTAATCAGAACTATTATGTGCAAGGCAGATTAATTTTAATTATGAGCCCAACAGGCTCAATTGAAATACTAATATTCACAGTTTCTGACTAGTTTTATTATCACTTGACCCTACTCAACTCCATTATATTTTTCTGTAGAACAAAATTACTTGATTTCATATAAAAGCAGAAAAGTGTTTTAGTTTTGTTTCTTGTATAATTCATATACTGGGTTGTATGTGTTCTTGCTAGATCGATCTTTTCTATTTTTTGAAAGATGCTGTTTTCTGTATGATAGCTTTTTAATGACATTGAAGTTATAGGATGTTGTGGCCTATTATGTTATTCCTAGTGGATAAGGAGGGTGAAGAGGAGAGAGATTCAAGTAAGGGAGAGATCTGTGGATCCTTGTGCTGATGTTAGTGATTACAATTTTTGAGGCTAAAGAGAGACCAAAGGAAAGGAGCAAGTGTCAAGTGCACAGGGTGTGGTAGTATCTATTACCCTAATGTTACTCTGGAAGAAATGGAGGGTGGATAAGAATTAAGAGTTAGTGCTGGAATGTTATGTTCTCACTGTTTTTAGAAGCTGAGTCTTCTAACCGGGCTCCTGAACAGGTCCAAAAAGATGCCATTAAGTCATATAGGTACATTCAATAATAGGGGTAAAAAATATTCGGTTCTCTGTAACAGTTAAGAAACTTGTTGAGAAAGGCTTAAAGATTTAGTAAAAGACAGTATTGTTTTGGGGTTATGACCACTAACTGATAACATAGCTATGATGACATTTTCCCAATTCAACAATATGCATTTGAATTTGTTTCTTCACTGATTAAATTGCTATCATATTTTCAAGTCATTAAAATTTTTTATGTGAAAAACATTTTAATTACTGAAAGAATTACTTCAGCTAACCTTAGGTGTTTTGGAGACTAACTTACATAAAAATACAATAGAAATCTGTAATGGAAACTCAGAATCGTGTTGTGTTATTTTTACGGTATTCTTTTTTGCTAAAATTCTGGAAAATGAATACTGGTTTTATTTCTCATAGGGAATGCGAAAACAGAAACTTAAAGCTAAAGAGTTGCGTGCACAAGATGAAGAAAATGAAAGGCAAAGAATTGATTTGGAAGAAGCATTATATAGAGCACAAGAAAGAAAAAAGGCCATTGAAAGTGCAAAAATCTATCAATATTACCAGACAGATAGAGTGAAGACTTTCCATGTACTATCTGATTACTTGCTTTTCATATCTATTTATATATATATATGTATAATGTATATATATTTGTATATATATAATTTGTATATATATTTGTATATATATAATACCTGTATATATTTGAGCATTATTTATATGACATGTTGCACATTTTTTTGTATAGAGTGCACTTCTTCTTAGTAAAGTTCTAAAAGAGCGAGACGCTCAGATTCAGTTCCAGAAGAACAAGTTAAAAAGAGATACAAAGTGGGAGGAACAATTGAAGCAAAATATTGAAAAAGCTTTTCGAGAGGAGCAAGAAAAAGCAGACAAACGTCGAATTGACAGAATGGCACTTGCAGATGATCATCTTAAACAGTATGTGAGATCAGGCTGTTTTTAATACACTCTTCTCTTCTGGTATTTTTCAATCCTTTGTTATAAATTGTTTTAGATAAACCTAATACAAACAGAATTGTATTCATCTATGATAAAGTTTTCGTGGAGTAGGAGTCTTTTATTCATAATTTATTTTTATTTTATATTTAGGATTTCTCATCCTACCCAAGCTGGAAGTATATAGCCCCATCCCTTTCTCAGTTGGCATGGGAGTTTTGATTTGCTCTATTTCGGACATGAAGAGGTTTGCTTCTCCTGAGGCAACCTGGTGGCCCTTCTACTCTTGGTGCCTCAGTATATCGATGTGAAACTCAGTGCACATGTTGATTAGCATAGCCTAAAGTAGTTCAAAACTCCCTCAATCAAAAGATTCATCAGCCTCAACCTTCCCAGAAGCTGGGATTAAAGCTGTGTACCACCGCGCTTAATTTCTAGTAATAGAATGAGTTTTGGGTCCCCTAATCACTTTGGTTGGTATAAGGAGAAGGAGGATGAAGAAGAATGTTTCTTGTTTTTTTTCTTGGGCACAGGGTCCACCTTACACAAAATTCTAAAATAGACGAAGCTTGTCTTTGGCTGCCTTTTCCCTCTTTCCCTGTACCTCCTCTACCTCCTTCCAGACCCTGAAGCACCCAGTGTTTTTAAAATTTCACTGAGCTTTGTATCACGGTGCTTAGGACCATAGCATTGCCCTATATCACAAGTGTTCTGTACTCCAAAATGACCTATTTTTCCTCCTATCAGTCAAAATATCCATTCCCTCAGTATAGCTAGGTATTAAGAGATAAGCAATCTCATTTAATAAATTGACACCAATATACATACCAGCTATACTTCCTAGCAGTATTTGAATTTTTGGAAAATATAATTCATTACGTACTGTGACATTCTGATTCTCTCTGTAGGATATTAGAATTCCACAGATTTGTTTTAAAAATATTCTTATTAGCAGTTTGTTTGTGGCACATTTACATTTCATACCTCAGCATACACCCACATTTAAAGGGTTAGAAGAAGGTAAGTAGCCAGCAAAAGACACAGGAGTGGTCAGAGAAGTAGGAAGTAGGAAAACCAAAAGAGTACAGTCATAAAAATTCAAGGAAACTATATCAAGAATTAGGAGGGGGCAGCTAGGTGGCGAAGTGAATAGAGCACCGGCCCTGGAGTCAGGAGAACCTGAGTTCAAATTTGGCCTCAGACACTTGACATACTTACTAGCTGTGTGACTTTGGGCAAGTCACTTAACCCCAAGTGCCCTCCAAAAAGCAAAAAAAAAAAAGAAAAGTAAAGAAAAAAAAAAGAATTAGGAGGTAGTACACAGTGTCAAATGCAGAGTTGGATTTAATAATACGAACTTTGGATTTAGCAATAAGAGGGTCATCAGTGATTTTAGAGAACTGTTTCATTAGAGCCACAGGATTGGAAGCCACATGAAAGGAGTTGAGAAATAAGTTGATGGCAAAGTGGAAACAGTGAATGGATATAGCATTATTTCTAAGAGTTTAGTACTGAAAAGGAAGACAAGGAGGAGAGTTAGAGAGAAATTAAATTGAGAGGGAGTTTAAATGACTTGCCCATTATAAATGCTACCAATTAACCATCTGGCAACTTAGGTGTTTGTCAAAGAAGTTGGAAGGAATAGGAGCTCAACTGACTTCTTTTGATTTGGCATTAAAAGTAATATAGAGAGAAAGCTGGGAGTGGCTAGGTGCCACAGTGAATAGAGCACTGGCCCTGGAGTCAGGAGGACTTGAGTTCAAATCCGGCCTCAGACAGTTGACACTTACTGGCCATGTGACTTTGGGCAAGTCACTTAACCGCAGTTGCCCTCAAAAAAAAAAAAGAAAAAAAAAAGAGAGAAAGCTGCTTTCAACTTGGGATAATTCTGAGAGTTTTTCCCCCCTATTTTATCTGTAAAAAATAATTATTTTCAGCTAATGCTTTAAATTGGGAAATTATTTCAAGTTTACTGTTTTCCAAAGAGAAGGAATGTATTTTCATCTTAATTTTGATTCAGAGTAAACTATAATCCCCGTAAATGCTTAATAACTAGTTTTCTTCTCATTTTTTACACTATTTTTTTACTTTAGAATGAAGGAGCGAGAAGAGGTGGAAGAACAAAGGAAAAGAGAAGAAGAAAAAGATGCCAAAGAAATAGAAAAACAGGCTAAATTACATGAATTAGAACTGGCAAAGAGACAGGAAAAGAAGGAAGAAAAGATGCTTGAATGCAAGAGAATGCATCTTGTAAGGAGAAAATCCCTTGATTATTTAGAAGTGTAAAAATAGAGTTAATTGACTAGCTTATGTCCTTTAAGCTAAAACTGGGAAGGAGAGGATAACTAGTAATGTTGAGGTTGATGGGAACCCAAAAAGGCCATAGAAGAAGACTATATACATTCCTAAGCCTAGACCTGGTGTATAATTAACATAGTTTT
The DNA here is from genome assembly GCA_028646515.1 of Pseudochirops corinnae. NCBI lineage: Eukaryota > Metazoa > Chordata > Mammalia > Diprotodontia > Pseudocheiridae > Pseudochirops > Pseudochirops corinnae. The sequence goes on from CM053588.1 coordinate 244,001,341, forward strand.
TAACTAAGATTTTGTAGTTTTCAAAATTAGCAATCAGAATGCTTTCCAGTGTTTCCACAAAATGGGGTTTGGCGGTCATAAAATCATAGACTCTCAAAGTTATACATATACAATGTCCTGTAGATCAACTTTATTTCTTATCTGATCATGTGTACCACAGCAAACATGTAAATGTGTAAAATGCATTGGACTTGGCTGTCAAAGATCTTGGTTCACATCCCAACTTCTTATTAGCCAAGTGACCTTGCATGAGTTTACCAACAATAGCTTCCATTTTCTTATCTATCACAGTTTAACTAGATGTCCTCTAATGTCTAGTTTGTGATTCTTTATAGAGAAGAAAGTATAGTAAAAATTTAGTTATTGAGAGCATTCAGGGAATGAATCATCTTAGCTATTTGAATTTTCTGGGTGACTGAGGGTTTTGCCCTTTTTAAGAATTAAAACTTTTTTAAAAATTGGATTGGAATCTCAAATGTATTGTACATATCTTTAGCAACATAAAATACACACTGAAAATCTTTTGACTTTTATTTGGTAACTCAGGGTCATTATTATGCAGATCAGTTATACTGTTCAGTAAAAATTATCCTCACAATTTATTTTGAGTTGTATAAGGCTGTTTGCCCCTATATTACATGGGCCCAAATTGCTGTACTTTTTGGTTTAAGGTCTTAAAATTTTTCTGTTCCTTTGCTGTCAACTGTCACTGCTTTCTACTTTCAGTGTGCCTCCTATGGCAATTCTTTTACCCCCTTCTAATTCTTAGCAAACAACTTACTAGAATTCTGTGTGAAATAAGAGTAAATAAGCAAGTCTTGAAGGTTTGTCTCTTAAGTAGAAAGGATATTAGCTTTAGTATATGAACTTTGTGATGTCTGCTTTAGCTATGAAGAGAGCTTTTTGCTTTCCTTATTAGTTCTTAATCAGGTTGCCTTCTCCTGATGGGTAAAGTGGTACCATTTATGGAACCTGAGCTAAAACCTTAAGATAAAACTAAAAAAATATGAATCAATATGTTTTCTGTCAATTTTTAGATTATTTTAGGTAGTAAAATTTGTGTATGATAACTTTAGGGAGAGATTTGTCTTTGGTTTTGAAGAGATGAAGGAGATACTCAGAGGAGTAACTATGCCAGAAGAGAGAGTTAGGAAGTAGAAAGTTGGAGAGGGTCTTAAGGTTGGTGGGACTGAAATAGAGAAGTAAATATTAGCCAAGTAGTCCTTACATTGAAGGAGAGCTTATAAAAGGATGAGACCTCAGCTTTCATGGAGATAAGTTTATTTTGCATTTTTTTAAAAATGAAAGACTGCACATATTTTGGGAAAAGGGTCTTAGCCTCAGTAGGTTAGTTCATAATAATGTAAGTGGACCTACAAATAGGTTTTCCAGTTGTTCCAAGCGAGCCCCTAAAAAAAAGAATGAGTGACCATTTGAGTGAGAAGTTCCTGACATGACTAAGAGTCCAATGTCCAGTCCATAGGAAAAGAAAGGAATGCTAGACAATGGGAAGCTACAATTTCTCTTATGTTTCCATTGTCTAATCTTTATTTATAAAGAATCTGGTTCCCAGGTGGCTAGATGGTGCAGTGTATAGAGCACCAGCCCTGAGTTCAAATATGGCCTCAGACACTTGACACACTTACTAGCTGTGTGAGTTTGGGGAAGTCAGCCCCACTTACTCTCCAAAAAGCAAAAAATAAAGAAGAATCTGGTTGCCCGACGACCTCCTTCTTTCTGTACTGTCTAGTTTATAATTCGTGGGGCTCCATACTTCAGATCATTGTTGATCCTTTTCTCCTTCAACATTTGTATCCAGTTGTCAGATTCTATCAGTTATCTTCCTAGTAATGTCTCATATCCTTTTCATTAAGTTTCATTGCTTCCACTGATGACTGGCTTCAGTAACAATCAACAGGTATTTGTTAAGGATTTACTTTGTACCAGAAATTTTGCTAAGCATTGGGGACAAAAAAGGTCAAAAATCCTTAAAGAGTTCACATTGTAATGCAGGAGACAACATGCAAACAATTATATATGCATGTACATGAGGTGCAGAAGGGGGGGATAGTCAGAAGGCTCTGGGAGTATAATGGCAGTCTCTCATAGAAGGTAGGATTTGAGCCGGGTCATCTCTGATCGTCCTGACCCATGCCTTCCACTGGACCCAGAGGGCTCTGGAGGAGAGAGTGAGGCTGGTGACTTTTCACAGCCTTGCCTCACTTAAATCGAATTCGCTTGCAAGTCAAGACATCACGTGGCTGATATCATTGGCCCTCTTCCAGAAGGATGGACAAACTACCACAGTAAGAAGGATTTGAGCTGACTCTTGCAGGAAACCTGGAGAGGAGAGAAGGGAGAGCATTCTAGGCAAGGGTTTGATCAGTAAAAGAGAATCGGGAGATGCAGTATTGTGTGTGAGGAATGGCAAGGCCAGTGTTACTGGATTGTAGAGTATATAAGGGGGAAATAATATAAGAAAACTGGAAAAGTAGGAAAAGGTCAAGTTTAAAGGGCCTTAAAAGCCAAACAGACTTAAATATTTGATCCTGGAGGCAATAGAGAACCACTGGGGTTTTTTGATTAGGGTTCTGACATGGGAAGATTATTTTAGCAGTTTAGTGGAGGATGAACTGGAGTGGGGAGAGACCAGCCAGCAGGCTATTGTGATAATGCCCAAGATGCTAAAGGCTTTGCCCTAGGGTAGCAGCTGTGTGAGTGGAGAGAAGGAAACATGGAAGTAACAAGACATGGCAACAGATTGGGTATGTGGAGACTGCTTTTAAGTTAATCAGGTTAATTTTTCAGGTAACTAATAGCAATGGGAATTTGAAGATCTTCCCTGCCCCCAATAGGCTGAATGTAATCACATGAAACCTCAGGGTGGGAGGAGTTTGCTGATGGGTGGAACAGAGCCTGCAGGAAGCTGGGAGTCAGAGCAGTTAGAAGGTGGGAGAGAGAGGATGCACCTAGGGAAATAGCTAGGCTTGTGAGTTTTGGTTTGTAGGAAGGCTAAAGGATATTGTGGCTCTCTGCTGTGCTGTGGTGTATTAACTTCTATGTTACTATGATGGATTTGGTTTCTTGGTGTTGGGATTTGGTTTTCTGGTATCTGGAAAAATGTTTTGCTTCTGTCTTATATATGGAGAGTGTTATATTTTACAATTGAGAACTATTCTGGCATATTTACAGTCATCATTGGCACTGTGAATATTGCTTTGGCGCTTCAGTAACTTATCCTAAGTCTTTCCCCTTTTTACCCACTTGAAACAGGGTTCTGGATCATACAGGATGTGTTCTTTTTGTTTTTTTTTCTTTTCTCCTACTATATATACCCCTCATCCAAAATATCCTCTTCTAGTCTTCAGTGGAAAGCCATCCTGTCCTTCAAGGCTTAACTTGAATAACTTTCATTATTAACTTCCATCATGAAATTTTTCTCCAACTCTTCCAGCTCAAGTGATCTGTTTTTCTAAACTTCTGATATTTTATTATCTAAACTACTTTGAGTTAACATTTGTGCTGCCTTGTGATGTCTCTTCAGTGATTTTATTATTGAACTCTTCTTGCGAATTCACTTTACACTCCATATGCCTTCTGTATTGAGACTGTAGCGTCCATGATGACAGGGACTAGTTCTTATCTTTTATTTCTGCCACAGTGCTATGCCATGTTGTTGATATAGGTGCTTAATAGATAACTTTCGAATAGATGATGCTTCTGAACTGTAGTTAAGAGGGGGCTGTGTTAACCAGTTGGGCAGTGGAATTGAATTGTTTCACCTACTTTTTGTTCACAACATTTTGGCCTTAGTTTTTTCATCTCTAAAAAGAGGGGGTTGAATCAGGTTGCCTCTCAGGTCCTGTCTAGCTCTAGATCAATGATCCTCTTTGCAAGATGGCTAACTAAAAGGTGTTTTTACTGGCAATAGCTTTCTTATAGTAGCCTGTGGCCATGGAATTATATATACTAATAGGAACAATTTTTTTCATCTTTTCTTATAAAAACTGAAATATTTAATTTTTTTTTTCAAGGAAACCATGGAAAATAGAAGTATAGTCAGAGCAATAGAGGAACAACAACAAGAGGAGGAAGATGAAAAAATTAGAAAGTTTGTCAAAGCAAAGAAGGGTCTGGCAAATATTAGAAGAGAAAAAGATGCTGAAACATACAAGTAGGCTACACTTTAAATAATTAACAAATGGTATCTGAAATAATTGCTTTGTTAATAATTGTGAATATATGACAATGACATATAAGACCTAGAATAGCAATGGTTGCTTATTATATAGTATGTAGCTGGATAATCTTATGATGAAAATACTTTGGTTGTATCCAGGCCAGATATACTTTGGAGAAATGACCTTGATTATAATATATTTATATTCATAAGCAGGCTGTGGAAGAGGTGGGGTGCAAAGCATATTTCTGATGGTTTAGAATCAGTGGTTCTCAACCTTCCTAATGCTGCGACCGTTTAATACAGTTTCTCATGTTGTGGTGACCCCCAACCATATCATAACTGTAATTTTGCTGCTGTTATGAATCTATCTGATATGCAGGATGTATTTTCATTGTTACAAACTGAACATAACCCGAACTGCTGGTTTACATTATCATGGAACTTTGAGTTGGAAAGAGACCTTAAAGGTTACCTAGTTTACTGACTTAGCCAATTAAGAAATCACCGCTAGAATTTCCTGATAACTTGTTATCCACTCTCTGCTGAAACACTTCCAAAGAGAAGAAATTCACTATTTTGCAAATTAGCTGATTCTGTTGTTGAACAGCTCTGCCTGGTAGAAAGTTATTTTCACTACTGTGTTTGCTGTGGTTGTACATGTATAGCCAGTATCAGATTGCTTGCCATCTTGTTGAGAGGGTGGAGGTGGGGGGAAGAGAGAAAAAAAAAATTGGAACTCAAAATCTTAAAAAAATTAATGTTGAAAACTATCTTTACATGTAATTGGAAAAGATAAAATACTATTAAGTGGAAAAAAATTAGTAACAAAAAAAGAAAGTTATTTTTACTCTGAGCCAACTTTTCCTCCATATAACTTTTATTCATTTTTTTGCTCCTAGTTTTTCCCCCAGTTATAAAAAATAAGTCTAATCTTTCTTCCCTTCTAGCCGGAAGCAATTTCTCCAGCCTTTGAATTCTCAGAGTACTTTGTTTACGTTTCTTTATGTATCTTTACTTTATTTCTATTTTATATTTTTTGCATTAAATGTCAGCTTCTTTAACTAGATCATAAGTTCCTTGAAGGTAGGATTCTTGTCTTTTAAAAAATAATTGGGGGGGGAGCAGGTAGGTGGTTCAGTGAATAGAGCACTGGCCCTGGAATCAGGAGTGCCTGAATTCAAATCTGGCCTCAGACACTTAACACAAAACTAGCCATGTGACCTTGGGCAAGTCACTTAATCCCAATTGCCCTGCATTCCCCCCTCCAAAAAGAAAAAAAGATTTATAAATAAAGTTTGGAAAAAAAAATTAACCTTCAAAAAAATGTTTTCTTTTAGACAATCAGGCAATTACTACTTAATTTTTTATTTTTAAATTAAATTTTATTTTCAGGTCTGTATTCTCACTCTTCCCTTTCCTCTTGTCCCCAGTTAAAAAAGCAAGAAAAGCAAAATCCTTGTTACTAAAGTATAGTCAAGAAAAACAGATTTCAGTATTGGCCATGTCCAAAAAAAAAATGTCGTGGCCTGCACTCTGAGTCTGTTACCTCTATCAGGAGATGGGTAGCATGTTTTATCTTGAGTTCTCTAGAATTGTAATTGGCCAATGTGTTGATCAGATTACCTAAGTGTTTCAAAGCTTTTTGATTGGCAATATTGTTGTTATTGTATAAATTGTTCTCCTGGTTCTGTTCACTTCACTCTGTATCAGTTCATACAAGTTTTTCCAAGTTTCTCTGAAAACATCCATTTCATCACTTCTTTCAGCATAATAGAATTCCGTCACATATACCATAACTAGTTCAGCTGTTTGCTAATTGACAGACCCCTCCTCAGTTTCCAGTTCTTTGTCAGTATGAAAAGAACTGTTATAAATATATTTTGTCCATATTGGTCCTTTGCCTCTTTCTTTGGGGTGGAGACCCAGTAGTCGTATTGTTGGGTCAGCTGATATGCCCACTTGAGTAGCCTTTTGGATATAGTTCCAAATTCCTTTCCAGAATGGCAGGACCAGTTTACACTTCTACCAACAGAGATTTAATGTTCCTGACTTCTTATATCCCCTCCAGCATTTACCTTTTTTTAGTAAACTTTTCCAATGTTAGGTGTGTGAGGTGGAACCCCAGAATTTTAATTTGTATTTCTCTGTTAGTGACTTGGAGCATTTTTTCATATGATAGCTTGGATTTTTTTTTTCTCTTAAAAATTGCCTACTCATATCCTGTGACCATTTATCAATTGAGGAATGGGTCTTATTCTTAATAACCTTGAATTAGTTCCTTATATATCTTAGAAATGAGTCTTTTTTCAGAGAAATTTGCTGTAATTTTTTTTCCCCTCATTTGCTTAATTCTCTTCTGATTTGAGCTGGATTGGTTTAGTTTGTGCTGGGGGCCAGGCCTTTTTTTTTCTTTCTTTCCTTTTTTTTTGGAGGGCAATTGGGACTAAATGACTTGCCCAAAGTCACATGGCTAGTAAATATGTCAAGTGTCTGAGGCTGGATTTGAACTCAGGTCCTTCTGACTCCAGGGCCAGTGCTCTATTCACTATGCCACTTAGCTGCCCTGACTAGGCCTTTTTTAAAAAAAAAATTATTGATGTCATTTGTTTTTATATTCCATTCACTTCTAAATAAATCTTTTTCAACTCCTATGTTCAGTGAACTAACTGTCCCTCGTAACAAAAAGTAAAAAGTAAAATAAAGAAGCAGTTCAGAAAAACTAAACCCATCAATGGAGTCTGACAATATAAACAAAGTTTTGCCTACTACTTATGTTTTTTCTCCTCTCCAGTAAAGGGATAGAGGTGCATTTTTCCATGTCTTCTTTGGAGACAAACTTGGAGATTGTGTCTTAATAATTTTTGTGTCTCTCAACATCTATCATGGTGGCTTGCAATAAGTATTTGTTAAATTGAACTGAATATGTAAAGAATATGAACCTTTCCTCTGAAGCCTTTTTTTTTGTTGGCTAAAAATCCTTGGTTCTTGTAACTGTACCTCATATGTCAGATTTTTTAAAAAATTACAATTTTAAATATTTTCTCTCTTCTACTTTCCCCCCTTGGAAAAAAAGAAAAACAAAACATTTGTGACAGTTATGCATAATCAAACAGGTAGCTACATTGGCCATTTCCAAAAATGTATACCTCGTTTGTTATCTTGAATCTACCATTTCTCTGTCAGAAGATGGGTAGCATGGTTCATCACTGGTCCTTGATCAGAGTTCTTAAGTCTTTCACAACTGTTTATCTTTACAGTATTGTTTTTGTATAAATTGTTCTGTTTTTGCTCACTTAACTCTTCATTGCACATAAATCTTCCCAGCTTTCTCTAAAACCATACTTTTCATCATTTCTTAGGACTCAACAATATTCCATTACATTCATTTGCCATATTTTATTCAGTCATTCCCCAACTGATTGGTATCCCCTTAGTTTTTAGTTCTTTGCCACTACAAAAAGAACTCCTATAGATAGTGGCATAGGAGCAGCAACATATTGCAGGTCTCACATAGCCACCCCAAAATACCCATAAAATATGACTCTAAACTAATCCTAGAACTCCAAAACGCACACAAATATACTTTCCACTAAAGTCAGCACGACTACAAAGAACCATATCAGCACTGCGAACCAAAACCAGCCTGGCCTGAAGCCCTGGCTGAGCCCCCGGGGCAGCTGGACGAGAGGAGCCAAGGAGCCTCAGGTGAGCGGATTGGCGGCAGCTGTGGCAGTGTTCAGAACTAGGTCATTGGGCCTTGCGAGGTCTTGGGAGAAAAGCAGTCTGGCTGAAATGCTTCCAGGGTAGGAAAGCGAAAGGCAGAGGTTTTGCACCCATCTCTGCATTGCAGCTTCTGCACCCTAGGCCTGCAGATTGCAGGAGGACTAAGCAATCATTCAGAGGCCAAGTGCTCTCGCGTTGAGTGGCCTGGATCCAGATCGCAGTCTTGGGCTTTGGTCCTGTGAATCTTCTTTATCCAGTGAGCCGGAAGTGGGAAAGGGACCCAGCACCTTCCTGAGAGCTACGGCAGCCAGGAGGACACCAGCAATTTGGGACAGAGCTTTCCCTTCTGGAAGCAGAGCCCCACAGAGATTAAAAAAAAAAATCACGGACTGACTAACCATGAGTAAGAATAAGCATAAGAAGGAGGGTAAGAACAGCGACCAAACCTTAGATTCCTTCTTTGAAGAAAAGAAGGACCAAGGCAGAGAGCTGCAGGACAGCACAGCCAGAGCTCCCCCACCAGGAGCTTCCAATAAACATGAAGATTGCCTTAAAGCTAGAGATGAG
>CM053588.1:244010313-244031933 GCA_028646515.1 Pseudochirops corinnae
GTTGGGGGGGAGGGTCGTTAGTGACATACACTTCTGTAAAGGGACAGGGACAAAGTAGAGAATAAAACAAGTGGGGGGCAGAATAGAAAGGAGGGAAATATAGTCAGTCTTTCACAATATGTCCATTTTGGAGATGTTCTGTGTAACTACACATGTATGGCCTGTATTGAATTGCTTGTCTTTCCAGTGGCGGTAGGTGATGAGCGAGGAGGGGAAAGAATCTAGAATTTAAAGTTCTAAAATCAAATGTCAAAAATATATATGTATATATATTATTATCATTACTATTATTTACATGCAACTAGGAAATAAAATATACAGGTACTGGGGTAGGGAGATCCATCTTGCCCTACCGGAAAGTCAGAGCGGTGATGGGGGAGGATGTAAGAGAGAGTAGATTGGGGGAGGGGGTATACAGTGGGAATACTGTTTTGGGGTAGTGGGTAAGAGAAAGACGGGGAGAAAATTTGTAAGTCAAAATCTCATGGAAATGAGTGATGTAAACTAAAAATAAACAAAAGTTGAAAAAAATAAAAAATAAATACAAATGCCTCTAAGAAAAGAAAGAAAAACCACTAATGGTCTAGAACAGACAATGAAACATACCTCCCTTCACTCAGCAGAAGCAGAGAAGTAGGGCAAAATTTAGGCACCACCAGATGTAGTCATGTTAACAGGTGCTTTTGCTTACCCATTTTTCTTTGCTACAAGGAAGGGTTCAATGCTGAGGGTAAGTACAGAGGCTATTTCCAGAAATCACTGTCATATTGGTAGACGTCAATGACCACCCCCTCTCCCAATTTTACTATTGTCTCCACCAATGACAGTGCAGCCATCACATCTGGATCATCATCGAAAGCCCTTATGTGATGCATGAGGAAGTGGAGACCTTTCTAAAGACAGAAGAGCTGAACTACACAAAGTATACCATGAAAGAATTCACACTGCAGAGAACACAACTGTAAAGGAGTTGAGGGAATTATTCTTGTATCTGAAGATGTCAAGCACTCAGAAACATGTTACATTAATATGTAACTAACAACCCATATGACTACTTCCCTATCTGCACATAATCTTTTTTTGGGGGAAATCTACACGTGATAAGAAGTGAGCTTAGATAATTTACTACAACAATCTTTTTGGTCACACAACTGATCCAGAAATCCAAGGAATATTTTTGTTGACATAAACACAAAAGAATTTGATTTAGTAGAGCAAAATACTGCTCTCCTACATTAGATATCTCCATGCACATGTCAAAATCATACAAGAGTTCTTGGAAAGATGCAACAAGGAAACTATTAGATGATCTTTCTGATGATCAACATCAAGCAAAGGACGAAAGAGTGGTACATTTGCCAACGGTTTGCCACCATCATAGCGGCTGTCCAGAACAATCACAATGGAAGGGTTCTCTCTGGATGGCAAAGGGGTCCGGATGCTTCTGTTTGAAGATGATGTGTTAGGTTTGGGACACTGTAGATTCTTCTAAACATGAGCCATAATAATTCTAGAGTTCAGATTAACTGTACCAGGAAAAGGAAATGGTTGAAAAGTGCCTACCATCCAGATGACAGTATACAATTGGATAGTTAGCTCAGGTCCATTATTCTTTTTAGAGGATATGGAAATTGGTCACAAAGGATAGTTTGGATCAGTTATCAATGAGATCTTAGATCTATTGCACTTAAAATATTGAAACTACTGCTAAAGACATGGCTTACTAGCAATTAAAAAGGAAGATGATCACTAAGAGTCCACTCAAGTTACCAAAAACGTATCATGCCAGATAAACCTATTTTCTTTTTGTCAGGTTTACTAGACTGGCAAACAAGAACTCAACAGACCTGAGTCCAGTGAAATGTTTTGCAGTAACTCTCATGATCTCTTTGTATACAGGATAGCATAGCTTAGGTTGACTTTGAATTGGCTAAATGCCCAAACCCCCCAAAGGGCAATTAATTAGAACCTGGAAGGAAGTCTCTAACAGGATTATACGTTTAGGGTTAGAAAGGATCTTAGTGCTCATTTAGTTTTACCTCTCATTTCATACATGAGGACCTAGGCCTAAAGAGGATAAATGATTTGTCTCAGGGCACACAAAGATGAAATGGCAGAGTAAATTCCGAAATCCAGTGTGCTTTTCATGGCCTCTGGGAGTAACCCTCCCTTTTCCTGCATAGGTTAGCTAGAGTCTAGCAGACGGTGTCAATAAAGACAACAAGACCAGGCGTCTGACTCCTAATAGCTATGTGACCATGGTCAAGGTACTTAACCTTTTCTGAATTTCAAGTTCCTTTTTTCATATAATGTGGAGAACATCTTTAGTAGGTTTGTTACAAGGTTCAAATGAGGCAATGTATATCATTTGCTGTGTCAACTACTGGTAACAGTTGGGTCAGAAAATAAAATGAGGAAAAATAATAAGTGCTTTGGGCTCAAATCACTCACATAAGTACAAAATAGACAAATGATAGACAAAAAACAAGGGTATGCAGATAGAGTTAAACCACTATCTCACTGAAAAAAAAAGTATGCATAAATTTAACCTGCATTACCAACATTTTCTCCCATTACTTTATGTCCAGATAATCCAGAAGACAAAGAACACAGCCTTATCCTGTAGCATTTGCCTTATTTTCAAGGTTTTAAGTGCTTATGCTGTAAACTGAACAATCAGTTCCAGCAGTCTCCAATCAGAAAGCAACTTGAAGGTCCTGGGAGTATGAAATGAATGAATTTTGCTTATAAAATTACTTACATAAAACTTTGTATGTCTAGTTTACTTTCAAGAAGTTTAAAGGCCTGTTTTTTAGAGGACTATGAGCTGAATATGAACTGACCTTTAATAGTTGTCCAAAAAGCTGAGGTATTATGCTAGATTTACAGAAGCTATCTAGAATCAAAGCATTTTAATTTACTGTACTCTATCCTTATGAGGTTGCAGCTGGAATATTTGTGCTCACAGGACTATAACCTCAGAAACTACCCTTTTCTGTATTTCTCATGTCCGAGGAAGTTTGTCTAAAGTTGCAATGGTCCTAAGTGTGGATGTTAGTTTAATAGGTAAGACATAAGTCAGCTAGATTATGTCTAGATTCAAACAAATGAAAGGGAGTTAAAAAAAAACAAAACACAAAAACCAAACCTTCCTCATATGAAGTTTGGTTAAAGGACCTAAAGATGTTTAGCTAGGAGAGACCAAGGTCTAGGGAGAAGAAGGTCCATCTTCAAGTATTTAAAGAGTTGCTGAGCAAAAAAAGGGACTAATTTTCCTTCACCCTCCCCACGAAAGAGCAATGCGTAGAAATTGGAAATTTTTGTTGGATAGAAAAACTTCCCAATAATTAGAACTTTCCTAGAGAGGTTGTGAATATTTCAGCAATGTTGGTCTTCAAATGAAGCTTGTATGACTGCCTGAGATGTTGCAAAGAATCCCTATTCAGATACTGGTAAGACATAATAATTTGAGATCCCTTAAAACAGAACCTCAGTTGCAAGATTAAATTTCTATTTTCTAAATCAATAGTGATTCATAAAACACATCAGTGCAGGCAAGCTTAAGAGAGAAGTTCAACCCTCTGATTGTACTCATGAGGAAAAAGAGACATGAAGGTCATACAATTATCATGCAGGGTAGTCTTCTTAGAAGATGATTTTCTGGGAGAGCCATGGCTGCAGCCAACCCCACCGTCTTCCTGGTGATGGTGAATGGGCAAGTGGAGAGCGGCCAGTTTCCTGAATTTAATGACCTCTACTGCAAGTATTGTTTCATTTATGGCCAAGACTGGGTACCAACATCTGGTTTAGAAGAAGGAATATCTCCAATTCCTTCTAAAAGCCAAGATAGACATCCAACCTTGGTGTGGAACTTCCCTATTGATATCACCTTTAAAAGTACCAATCCTTATGGCTGGCCACAAATAGTGATAAGTGTGTACCATTTTTGGAAATGATGTGGTTCGAGGTTATGGAGCTGTACACGTGCCTTTCATTCCTGGTCGACACAAAAGGACCATCCCTATGTTTGTGCCAGAATCAACATCTAAGATGCAAAAATTGACAAGCTGGTTCATGGGGCGATGGCCTGAATACACAGACCCCAAGCTGGTAGCTCAAGGTGAAGGAAGAGAAGTTACAAGGGTTCACTCCCAGGGCTTTGTTACCATTTTGTTGAATGTGGTAACGAAAGACATGAATAAACTGGGCTATGATACCAGCTCTTCGGACATGCAGACCTCTTCAGTGATAGACCTGTCAGAAAGTATCCTGAAGTAAATTTGAATATTATCCATATCCTTTAAGTTAAATAGCTTACCTTTCAGTATGTTTGTAGCCAGCCTCTTTCAGCCAAACTGCTAATGTATACTAAATTTACTACTGTTATGTTTGTTTACCTTTAGGTATCATTTTATCCATGTCACTTTGAAGCAATAACATCTGTAGCCAAATATTTTTATATAATAAATGATTATATTATTGGAGAAAAAAAAAAAAGCTGATTTTCTACGCCTCTTATCATCCATATACTAAATTGCCTTTTCCAGTTTACTAACTGTGATGTTCGTGATAAGCAATTTATTCCCTTCTCAACCAAAGAAAAAAATGTAACAAACATAAATCTTTTAATTACTAAAAAGAACAGCACAAAGTTTTCTTAAAAAAATTTATGGCTTAATTACACTAGTTTCCATTTTAAAGAACTAAGACTAGGAAGTCAGAAAAGGAACTAATGTTTAAGGTTAAGGAGAGGCAGAGAAGAGGTATGTGACTGTAGATACTTTCAGCCTTCTGCCCCTATTTGCTCTAAAGCCTCAAAGGGCCAATTACCTATCAATACCATTTCCTTTTTAGTCTCTACGGCTTGGCCCCAGATGTTTTTGACAATTTGGGAATGCCCATTTGTTGTTGCTACTATTTTTCTAGAAGGCTGTATTAATTATGTATAACAAAAGAAAAGTACCACCATTTTCGTGATATTAGTCACTTTCCTCCAACAGAAGTGAACTATCATATTCTGAAGTTCCTTGGCTCATGCAATTATTACCAAAATTTCACTTTTTACTAGAGCACAAGAATTATCACTAAAGAACTTTACTTGATGCAGTGAAGTCTTAAGGCTGGCTACCTTATTGTGCAGGCATATAGACAGTTTGCAGGAAGGACAGAGATTTTAAGAGTCAAACTTTAATTATGTAAAAAAATGATGAGAGCTAATTCTAATAGACATTAACCTAATAAGAAATAAGTCTTTTTGGTCGTGTCAAAATATACTCTAGAAAGATACATAATTGCTTTTTTTAAAAGACACTTCGAAGAGGAAATATCTTCATTTAACTTCATTTTAAAATATCATTTGGCTGTCTTTTATATGCTCAAACCATGTGACACTTAAAAATATTCAAATCACATTATATCATGATCAAGTGAATAGGAAAAAACTTTCAAAGTGCACTCAACTTTTCAGGCACAAGCCATCAGTTCTGAAAGAATTTCATCACAAATATGAATGGGTGAGAAACTATTAGATGTTTTCAAAAGTCAAGTTTCTTTGCAAAGAACCTAGACATACAGAAATGGTTATACTAAGAGAAATTCTACTCTGTGTATAGTCAGTTTTTACCAAAACCCAGAAGCAATAATTACCAAAAAGAGGTATACCCATATATACCAACTAACCAATTTTAAAAGTTAAACTATTGTCTAAAAGATGTTTTTAGCTGTTATAACAATTAACACCTCTCAGAGTGAAGTCAGTAGTACTTGATAAATGCTAAGACCAAAGAATCCCATGCCTTCTTACAGTTTAGATACCATATCACACTTTATCATGTTCAGAGACCAGAAAGACCTTCCCCCACAGCTATTAAATGACAAAATACAGATTAAGTATTTGCTCTAAAGGAAAAATCTTGATGGTGAAAGTTGAAGGATCTTACACTTGGTGCAACAGGTACACTCCAGCAATAAAAATAGTTTTATTATCTTAATTAACCTAGATTGTGCAACTGAAGTGATATTCCTGTAGGAATGGATAGAACATTCACAAGTGAAACATCTGGATGCTAAGGACAATGGCTAACACTATGGTACAATCGGTATGTCAGAAACGTAGTGGGAAATGTTGTTTGCATCTAATTTTTCTTTTGTAGCACTTGAAACATTTTAAATTTTGATAACTCATGTACTGGTGGATCATCTTGGACACCAATATTACATGATCATAGAAGCACTTATAGCTCATGGAACTCTTGGAATATCCTCCCACTTTTTAAATAGGATCATAGACTTGAAGCTGAAACTAACTCAGTTATCGTCCTGTCAAATCAGCCTCATTTTATACTTGATAAGATAAAGAGGCTCACAGTGATTAAATGAATTGCCCAAAGTCAAACAGGGATCTGAACCCAGATCCTCTGGATCCAGTGCTCCTTTCACTTTCAGTGTCAACTATACCAGACTGCCCTCTTTGGATATCTACATCGTCTGGTAACTTGTATTTTCAAAGTACTTTGAAGTAAGCAATACATCATTTTTTATCTCAATTTCATAGAAAACTGAAGCTCTAGGATACTGTCTTGCCTTTGAACACAACATATGAGGAAGAATTAAATCTAGTCCTGTGCTTTTACCCATCATGTCATGCTAACATGAGAGCAAATCACCAGTATCATTTTTTGCAAATATGAATGATTCTTTGACTTCTGGTCTGGAATGATTTTTGCTTGTAAAATTATTTACACAAAATTTTGTATGGTGAGTTTACTTTCAAGAAGTTGTACCTATCAATTACAAACCAGTGGTTATTAGTATTAAAAACACAGATGCAGGAGGAAGTGGTTCTTGATCTTTGTTAAAATAGCATTCTATCACACTAACAAACTCTAGTTTAAAAACAAAGTGCACAAATAAGAACAGGAAGTTAAAAGTGAGACTGAGTCTTTTAAAATTAAAGGTGTTTCAAGTTTTAAAAACAAAAATGCACTGAGAAATACTGACTAGCTTTAGAGGGTTAATGTGCATCACTATCTTAAGAAACCCTACTAATGGTTTTCTGGTCTAGGTAATTATTTGAATTATTCTTAATGAGGATTATCATACTTTATTTTCCCTTGAACAGTTTATTACACAGTTCATTTTTTGATCTTATGTACATCATACAGGAAAACATGACAAACTTGTTTTATGGCTAAATTATGAATGTATTTAATTTTGCTTTAAAATAGTTCTGTTAGAGTGTATGATTAGGGGCACCTCGGTGGCACAGAGGAGAAAGCAGCAGCCTGGAGTCAGGAGGACCTGAGTTCAAATCTGACCAAAGACATTTGACACTTGCTGTGGGACCCCTGGGCAAGTCCCTTAACCCTGACTGCCTTGCTGGAAAAAAAAAAAAAAAAAAGGTATGATTAACTTCTTTTACGTATTTTATTTAACTGGCACATTTTGGTTTGAATTTCGGCAGATGACTACTTAGAAATAAAAATGACTGAGTTACATAGCATTTTAAAGGTTATGGAACATTTTAAATATACCATCTTGTTTGGTTTTCTTAACCATCCTGTAAGAAATGAAGTTACTGTTATGTCTACTTTAGACAGGAGGAAAATAAGGTTTAGAACGGTTGTTGGAGCTGGGTTCAGTGGTTAGATTGCCACTCCAACTCTAGTTTCCTTTAGATGTGCATTTAAGTGCTTATTAATTTAAGAAGCCTCTCTAATTGATGATCAGAACTGTGTGGGAAACTTGGAACCACAATGATACATTCTAATTTGCCCATAGTTAAAATTTACCCTTAGTTAAAAAAAAGTTGTAGGGAATAATAAAGTTTTGTAGAACTGTAGAAGTAAATAAGGGGAGAGCTTCGGCCAAGAAGAGGTAGAAGATGAGCACCTTTTAAATGTGACTGCTTAAAAGGTCAGGAAACAAAAGTGGGGAACAAATCCAGAAGTCAATGTAAGTATGAAAAGCAATAAGTAAATTTTAATACACAAGTTACACAGTCCATATTAAGTGCTCACATTTTACATTTTCTCCTGGTTTATAATAGTCGTATTTTAAAAAAATATCCCAAAGTTTTAGGACTAATAAAATTAACTAGTTAATGCATTCCATGTTACATGTACAAATCCACTTAATGATCAGAACATTTTTCTCTTGGCTTCCTTATCTGTCACAAATTATTCTGTGACTAGCTAACTCCCAAATCAATTGTATTAAAACACATAGTCTTCTCAAATAATTGGAGCTTTACTATAGCTACCAGCAGATGTTACATACAAATCAGCAACATTTATATAGATTTACAAAGGTAATAAAATTGTCAAGCATAGATGCAAGATTTGCTGCAGACACATTCTGCATGTTGCAAAATCTGAACTGGTTTTAAAAAGTCAACCTTCCAATATACAATAAAGCAAATTAGCTAGTCCACTCTATGTTCTATGGTTTGCTCAGAGGCTGATATATACATTGTAATATAAAGCAGTGTAATTAGACATTTACACTAGATTCTAAAATGTCTCCAAAACAAATAAAACAAAGCAAATTCTAAAACTGGCCTCTGTTTCATCCCCTGATTTCAGGGGTCTTAATGATTTCAGGCAAAAAAAAAAATTATAAACTACTACTTCATTATATTATTTTAATATTTAAACTATAAAAGTTAATACACTGATTTTTGAAGTTTAAATTTTGCAAAATGAAGTTTGCTGAAAACAATCTAACAATCGCTAAAATAATTGATGCAGTACTATTGAACTAACTTTACATCTAAGTTTTGTTTCTAGTTTAAAAAAATACATATCACAGTGACTTCTGAGTTAAGTAAAATGAAGTGCATTAACTTCACTTATGCTTCTCCTTCAACAAGAGAGTGGTCACATAAAGTGATACCTAAATACTCAAATTTCCCTTCCATTTGCCCAAAAAGCTATATACACAAAAAAGAAGAGGGCATGCTTGGAAATAGTATTTTGCTTAAAATATCCAGTAACTTTTCTTACTCTTAACCTTACTGGAAAAGATTTTTCTTAAAAAAACCAACCAACCAAACAATTATTTGTAAGAAAAATATACTTCACAACAAATAAGAATGCAAAACTCTTGCAAAATTTATCAATAAGTTTTACCACCCAACTAAATTGTAATATGTAAGCCAAGTGAAGGAGGGACATAACAAGGGAAACACATTATTTGTGTTTAATTGTAGCAATTAGTCGAACAAATAGGTTATCTTTAAAAAATTAATAGTAAAAGGATGACTGTTAGTGAAGGCAACCACAACTTCCTTTAAGATAGGGTTTAAAAAGAAGGTCATGGTACAATAAAACTATTACTGTCTGGAATGAATAGGTCTATCTAAAAATATTTTTATAATTAAGACAATATTAGAACTCTAATAATCAATGTAATTTTTAAATTATGAAGATGTTCTGTACCATTCTTTCTCATATCCTCACACATACACATATGTGAATATATATACATATGCAGTTAATGACTGTCTGAGCTATTCCAGATTAAATTAATTGCTATCCAACAATACAAAGGAAAATCTTGTGGTCAAAAACTCTGCAAAGTCATTATGTGCAAATTCAGATTTATCACATCAAATATGTATAATGAGCTTAAGCACTTCAATTAGGTGCTTACAGACAATTATACTATACAAATTTAATGAATACTTTTCAAAAACAGATAATTTTTCCCTACAGAACTGATATTAAATCCTAAGTTAACAACTCACTACCACCAATTTCTGTGGCTGGTAATTCCAGTTTTAAGGATTCATATCACAAAACCTCCAAAATTTTGTGTATTAAGGGATCACTCTAATAAAGCAACCAAAGGGAACGAAACAATGTAATCCAACTAGAAAAAAAACAACAACTATTTTTTAAAGGCCATCAAATCAAACATATTTTCAACTGAACTTTAATTCTGGACAGTAAATATTGTGAAGTAAATTGAACAACAAAGACTGTGATAGCTTTTCTTACAGCAAATCATAAATGAGTATGTTCAATGTCATAACTAATAGTATAAAAACATACACATTACAACATATAACATTCAAAACACAAAGGAAAAAATTTAGGATTTCAGTGACAGAACATGTTAGTCCTCTTATGACTCAAAAACACATTAAGAGCATGTAGATCCATAAGGTCTTTCATCTGATTGCCGGCATTAAAATTCTGAAAGCAAAATTCAACTGATTGTCCTTTCTCTCTTATTCCTTCACTGCTGAAGTAATAATACAACTTAATTATAATACTATTGCAGCCAAAGTCTCCTCCAGTTTCTTTCACGTTATTTTTTTTGGTCTTATAAAATTGCTAACACAACAACACAAAAACAAACTTGTTAGTTTAAAAAATACTTTTTTGAAGCCCTATGAAGGACTTTCACATTTTTTTTCAAAATTTTCAGTGAAATGCATTTAAAAACACTAAATGAGATATGGAGACTATTTGCTATAATTCTTACAAGTCCAATTTTAGTATTCCCAAAGTATGTTTTTTAAAATTTGGAACTGGCTATCTTTTGATCATACTAACATAACATTGGTGCCTTTTTAAGTATCACCTCTTATCCAGTGATTTTCAAACAAGAAGTTTACAACAAACATTATTTAAATGTAATTCTTTAAATGTATGTAAAATAATACCTAAAGTTGTCACTGATATGGGATTAGGGCCAAAGTTCCTTCAAAATGAACCACCCCAGTAAAATCTACTTTGAATTTTCTTTCCAAGGGACAACAAGGATATGGTGTCCCCCTGATTCTACATCATTAAATGAGAACACAATGCAAGAAGCATTATTCCTTTATTAAAGCAATAACAATGTGTTGTGTATAACTGTTTTACCAATCATAAAAAACATTATTCAATAGTTATCTGACTAAGAAGTTGCATTATGAATATAACTGACACTATCTTAACTACAAAACTCTCCAGTTGCTCTTAGGAACTGAGATCTTAGATGTTCTAACCGTCTCCCTGCTCCGCCGCGGCCCATGAAATCACTTTTGTGTTTGTCTAGCTATTCTGTGCTTTTTTTTTTTTTAAGAACAGGGGAAAAGCCACATACCATAAGAGAACGCATTAAAAAAAAAATTCCATTTTCAAACTGACTTTTGGTCATATCTGAATGATGCTATCCAGTTTTGTGATTTTCTGAACTGTGTGACATTTTGTAAATGCTAAGCTGAAGTCAAAATCAAGATGAATAATTTAAAGTCATTTTGAAAATTTTATGTTGATAAAAATATGCTATCGCGTTGCTGTAAGAAAAATGTTCAGAACAAATTCCTACCATTTGACACTTAAATCTCCAAGAAGATTTTAGATAAAAATTAGGCTGTTGTAAGGCATGCAGAGTAATAACTCTGATTCACGTGTGGTGCCGAATAGGACAAATTTCAAAACTTAATATAACAATGTTAGTTATATTTAGGCCAGACTAATGTATAAGGGCTTGTGTATGTAAATGTATGCTCCTAAGAATATTTTCTTGGAAAGTAAGTGAATGGAAAACCAATATCACTAGTGCTGATTCTGATTAGTCTTGAATAAAAAAGACAATCTATTTTTAAAAAAACCACTTATAATCTGTTTTCTAAGTAATGATTCTGTCTAATGCAGCATAACAAGCCAAGAGTATCTCTATGTCAACTGATCAGATAAGCATGACCTTCCTAAAGAGTAAAACTAAATCCAATTTCTATAGGACAAGTAAAAAAAAAAACCCACAGAAAACATTTGTAAAGAATGAACTACACAGAGTTTGAAATACAAAGAAACAGGTATAAAGTAAAACACAATAGGTTAATAGACATTTTTCTATGTATTTAAAGCACAAGTTACAAGAGCAATATATAAGAATAATTTTTCAGAAAATCATAGGATAAGCATTTTTTCTTGAAATAAAAAAAATTCTCTTGTAAGCTTCTACGATGAACATTTGTCACATTCTCTCTAAAATGTAATCAGAAATATCAGTATGACTTCCTTTCAATTTAATAGCTTTTAAAAATATCTAAAACATGAGAAGTGCAAACTCTGATAAAAAGTACTATTGCAATTAACAACTGTATTTGTTTCTAACAGGTTGATCTAACAGATCAAGATGTATATCAGACACGGTAGCTGTTGGCTGGCAGCTACAACACAGAAACCGAAGGGTTTAAACAGCACACAATATTACACAAAAGTGTTTTTCTCATTTTAAGTTTATTAAAACTTTAGCAGTACAAATTATTCAGGTTGTAGAATATCAAAAGATCAAACTTAATGAAGTCCGCATAAAAAAAAAAAAAACACCAACCCCCAAAACAAAAATGAAGAGGAAAACAACGAAAAAAAAAAAATGATATTCTTCAGCAAGTCTCTAAAACCTAAAGAGAAAAATGGAAATACAAAGTTCAAAGCCCTCAATCATCCACTTTTGTCTTCATCAGTTCCAGGGCTGGACTCATGATCAGATTTTTTATCTTTACTACGTGTATGGTCTCTTTCTTGACTCTTTGATTTTTGGTTGATTTCTTTTTCTAATGAGCATCTAGTCTTCTCTTCTTCCTTATTTTTGTATGTAGAGGACTTTAATTCTCTGTCTTTACTATTTTGTTTTCTTGAGTTTGGACTGTGATCTCTGTCTGCTTTTTTCTCTTTACTGCTGTCTCGGCTACTGTTATCGTGGTTTCTTGAGTGCCTTTTTTCACTCTCAGAGTTCTCTTTTTTGTGCGAACTCTTTGTTTCTTGGTTTTTACTTTTTTCTTTATTTCTGCTTTGACTCTCCTCTCTCCCTGAACTCCTTGACTCTCTCCTCCTTCTCCTATCTTTACTTCTAGATTTTTCTGGTGTTCCTTTCCTTTCTTTGCTCCTTGATCTCGCTTGTCTCCGGGATTCCCTCTCTCTGTTCCTATAGTACTCCTTGCTCCTACTACGGTCTCGGTCTTTGCTCCTAGATCTGGCTCTTCTTCCTTTGTCCCTGCTTCTGCTTCGCTCCCTTGTCCGGCCATTGGAGCTGTGTTTTCCTTTGGTCACCTCCCGTTCTCTACTCTTTGACTTGGCCCTTTTATCCTTGTCTTTACTTCTGCTATGGTCATGTTCATTATTTTTTGACCCTGATTGCTTAGACCTCTCTTTACTCCTGCTCTTTTCTCGTTCTTTGCCACGAGAATCAGAATGTTTCTCTTTTTCTTTTACTTTTTCATGATCTCTTTCTTTGCTCCTTGATCTCATTCTCTTTTCTTCGTGCCTGTTATGCTTCAAATCTCTTTCTTTACTTTTTGACTTCTCTTTGCTTTTACTCCTGCTTTTAGATTTGGCCCTTTTCTTTGCTTTGCTTTTATTATATTTGTCATCTTTCTCTGAATTTCTCCTTGTGTCCCTATCTTTACTGCTGGATTTGTGGTCTTTCATTTTCTTTTCCTTTTCACCTTTTCTATTTGGACTTTCTGATATATGTCTGTGTTCAGATATTTTTCTTTCTTTTCCTCTTGCTGGACTTTTTTGATTTTCTTTTTTATTTTCATTTAATTCACTCCTACAGAAGAAAAAAAATTAAGGGCTTTAGGAAATGCTCTATTGGGAAGAATAACTTCAGCGTCAATTAAGATCAAACAGCTATAGCGAGTACTGATTTCATTATTTTAAGGTACACAGAGAACTGCAGGCACAATTAACATTAATATTTACAAATGAAAGATCTTTTTCATAATATAGTATCAATGAAATTTTGTATCTTACTTATCCCCTTTGATCCACCTTTCACCACTTGACACCCTCATTCTTTGAGCTCTCTGCATCTCTTGTCTCCAATGTGGAGGAGTCTCGCTACGCCTGAAACGATCCCGTGATCTAGATCTGGAAGGTGTTCGATAGCGCTTGAGAAAAGAAAGTGAAAAATTTTCAAGTACGCTAAAAATGGCAGCCAAAAGAGTTCTCATGATTAAGTTAATACTTCCTTCCTATATTATTACTCTCAAAAGAATGTCAGAATGTTACACACAAAATATATTTCACTAAAAAAGTCTAAAAAATCATGCTTGGAGTGTTTTTGAAATAAGACATTAGACAGTCGATGCCTTAGTTTCCTCTCCTCTGTTCTCTGTATCAAAGGTAAATTAAAAAGGTTCTAGAGTTCTAGGTACATAGTGGAGTTCCTGAGGGTAATTTTAGACTAAAATAATGACTTTGAGATATTATAGTCTGAAGTGTGGGCTATATAAAGTATCATATAGCTAAGAGCTTCTTAGGATAGCTACAACATCCATAAAACCTAGGAAAAACCTGTGCTCAAATTTTAAGTTACTAAGCAATTAAACACATAATTTGCATGTATGTTTCATCAGTTTTCATTTTTGTTCTGACACAAATAACAATCTACCAAAAAACATTATTTTTAAAATATAATTCCAACTCAGCAAGTCACACAACTATTAACACAAATTTCATATACTATATAAAGACTATCTTACTACATAATTAAAACTTAAGAAAGGAATAAAACACCAGGAAGATTCCCTTGAAAAGAAATACTTACCCTTGGTCCTCTTCCTTTAATTTTCCTTCCAGATCTGGTGACTAGAAGTCGCCTTTGATATGAAGAGGACTGGGAGTTAGATGGATTACTAGAAGTAAAAAAAAAAGTTGAAAACCACTATTTTATAAAAAAGTAAATTCAACTGAAATATAGCTTCCTTGATCTATAACAATGTAGGAGTTTATTTTATTCCTATAAACCTTCAACACTTAAGATAACTATTTCCTAACAACTTCATTTTTATTAACTACTGAGGGATTAAGCACAATCAGTTTAAAGAAAAAACACCAACAATGTACTTTTTAAAAAAATAACTCTACCCTATATTGCTGAACCACCAAAGATGACAAGTCACGAGAATTCTAAACTCCCAGGATTGAAAGAGACTTTGGAGGTCATCTAAACCAAACTATTAAGTGATGCATGAATCCCTTCCACACACTTCTGACAAATAGCCAATTTGGTCCTTCCCTAAAGTAAAGGAAGCAGTGTGGTACAGTGGAAAGGTTAGATGTGGAGTCAGACAACCCGACTTTAAATACATGCTCTATTATTTAACACCTGGGTGACCTTAAGCAAATCATATAACCTTTAGAATTTGTTGTCTTATTTGTAAAATGAAGAGCACAGATCACGCAATCATTGAGGTCCTTTGCAGTTTAAATTTTAATATCCTATAAAAATAAGTTTTTAAAAGCTTAAAAAAAACAAAATAAAAACCAAAAAAACCTTGCAATTTTGCTATATTCAAATACACTAACATGCTAAGCTAACAAGTATCTTGATTTTCCACTGTCTCATAAGCTATTCTTCCTCAAAATCCACATAAGGAGGGACTCTCCTAAAAAGGATCTATTCTGAACCTTCTTTTCTTTCTATAATTTCTTAGAGAATTCATCTATTCCTTTGGTTTCAATTCTCATCTAGATGACACACCTCACAAATTTCTATCTCTAGTTCTGGTCCCCAGGTTCCATTTCTATATTCTTCTCTTACACGTCCTATCAACACCTCAAATTCAACATATTCAAAACAGAACTAACTCCCCTCCACCAATTCCCCCATTTCTATTTACCAGTTAAAACTGGTTTTAACCCAGTCAAAACATTTTTGAAATTTCTTTTTCTCAAATTCAAATCAGTTGCATCAAAGTCATACAATTTTATAATTTTAGGACTGGAAGGAACTCCACCAGAGAGTGTGATGTCCAAATCTTTTTCCATAGATAAAGAAAAATAGAGTAAGTAACAATAGCTTATGTAGTAAATTTAGATTCTCGTTATTTCTCAGGTTTCTTACTGGTCTTCCTACATCTGATCTTATATTTCCACTACTCCCAATCAATCCAATACATCAACTGTCTGTTTTTTTTTTTTTTCAAAAAACTTTTGATAATTTCATTTTCCTAAAAGCTTAATAGCTTTCCACTGCCTGATGAATCAAACTTAGGTTTCTTAGCCTTGGCATTCAAGATCTTCCAAAATATGGCAGTAGCATTTTAGAAATTTATCACCCCCATTTCCTTTAACATTACCCATTAGCCAGTCAAACTAGATTATTCAATGCTGCCTTATATATCTTGTTCCTTCCCATGCTATGTCATTCTACTTGCAATGACCAACCCTTGTTCCTCTGCCTTCAGAAATCCTATCTATCATTCAAGGTAAAATGACAGGTAGCCTTTCCTAGTGTCTTCTTCACTTAATCCTTCAGAGCTCTTAGTTTCTATCATTCTTATGACACTTTCCATATTCTGGAGCTTTGTGACACAATTATAAACTGGTCATATTCCCTAAATTATGAGCAACCTGAAGGAAGGAATCATATCTTAGTCATATGGTATAAATTCAACACTCAGCACAGTGTCCTTTGTTTATGTTAAGTACTCAACAGATATTTACTAAATTGAAAAATATGGTCTAGTAGAGGGTGCTTAGGAAACATTCATTAAAAAAAGATTTATAATCAATGTTATCTTTACATGCCCAAATAAGATTTTAAAAATTAACACACATGACAAACTTACAATGTAGTTACTTCTTAAAGAATAAATATATTTTCCTAGCAATAGAGTTTTGTCCATATACCAAAAAAATCAGATTCCATCTTATGAAAGGTAAATTAAGGCTTACCCAAAACCTTATCTCTACACATAATAATATAAGTCAATGTGTTTAAGAAGTTCTATAATAGGTAATAATAATAATATATAACAAATACTTCAGAGTTTCTTGCTAACAATCTTTTTTTTAAAAATCTAGCTGAAAACCAGGAAACTTTTCTCTAATACTCTAATTTCCACAATAAAATGAGGATACCATATGTCATAAAGATCTACTTACCACTCTCTTTCTTTCTCCCTTTCTCTATTCTTTCTCTCTTTCTCATCTACTTTGGGAGGACTTTTTCTCATTAGGAACCTGTTTTCAGGAATAGGAGGGATCTCTTCTGGACGGACTGTAGACTGTGGTTGTGCTTCAGGGCTTTCATCTTCACTCTCAGTGGAGGAACTTAATGAAAAGATGGAAACACATACACATACACGTACACATACACATACACAAAAGCTAGATGTGCTAAACAGTATTGCCCAAGTTGTTGTTTTGCCATTGTAATGTGGCATCATGATTAACAAAAATTCTAAAATTAGGGGGCAGCTAGGTGGTGCAGTGAATAGAGAACCAATCCTGGAGTCAGGAGGACCTGAGTTCAAATTCAGCCTCAGACACCTTACACTTAAATAGCTGTGTGACCTTGGGCAAGTCACGTAGACTCTAAATGCCTTGTTCCCCCCATCCTAAAATTACAACACAACATGAAAAAAATTACCCCTCCTCCATAAAATAACCTTAAATACTGTCCTTTTAAATAAGATTTTCTCATTGGCTTTCAACATCAATTCCTTTGCACTCCATTTTTAAGTATTAAGATGATTGTTTTCAAGTTCAAAATATTTTCAATTTCAGAGGTAGTTTCTAATTAAATTTATAAATGCAAATGATACTTTCACCGGCATCAAACTGGCAGTATTTTTTGAGAGAAACGGCAAAGATCCAGAAATAAGTTCTTTATCTAACATTTTAGAAATGCTGCAAATATTCTAGGCCAAATTTCGCTAGGGACAATGGAGAGAGAGAAACCAAGAAGGAAAACTGTTCCTCAGAGTTAGTACTTGGAGTAACAGAAAGAGAAGCACCCTTAAAACCAAGAAGGTCTAGAATCAAGTCTTGCCTCTTAGACACATACTGGTTGCGTGATCCTGGACAAGTTACTTAATGACTCAGAGCTCTAGGCAACTTAGATGAGAGTTTGCAGTGAAGGTGCTAACTTGAATTAGTAGAGGGATTTTTGACATCCAGGATTTCTCCATACTAATAAAACCACAAGCAGTCGTAATTCCCCATTACTACACAGTTGCAATGAGAAATAGAATGTAACATTTCTTGACAGAGTGCTAATAGACTCAAAATGCAAAATGAGACATACGTTTTCTGGATATAAACGATAAGATAATTTTTTGCTTAATTATGCATATTCATTACAAGCGTATCCCTACCCTAATAGAGAGGAAGGTAGAAAGAATAAGAAAATGCTTGTTAATATAAAAAATAACAATAATAAAAGGAATAAATAATATTTCTGGGGAAATTAACAAGAGCAACCCTTAAAAACCTCTTATAAATATCTCCCAATTCCCCAAGTGTATTAGGATCTACTAAGTATAAAACTCCACAAAGCCAAGAACCTAAAGACTATGTAACAGAAGAAAGAATCATTTTGTATTAGGAAGAGTTTGGGACAAAGAGTGAAAAGACAATTCTGAGTTCAGGACTTGGTTCTGCTTTTGCTACATGTGCTGCGGACCTGGACAAATAATTTCTTCTCTCTGAGCTTCAGTTTCTTAATTTTAAATCATGTCTAAGTTTCCCTCCAGTACTTTCTTGAATCTGAGGCCTTTTCTTTGAGTGCTGTTTTAAGACAAGGATTTACATGATTTATAAATCATTTACAAAATGGAAATTAATGTCTCAAAATTTAATTTTTTAAATATCTCGGTAGTTAAAATTATAATTTTGTACCACATAGAGAAATTGCTATGAAACTTAAATATTTTTCCTTAGATGATTCCAAGAATACAAATATGTATTTTTTAAGTAAAAAGGAAAGATGTCATCAGGTTATCAATCCTATATTTTAATCAGTTTCTGAAAGGAATCTGAACCATTTGCTGCTGACTGAATAGCAAAAGACTAACCTTTTCTTGCTTTTCTTTTTCTTCTTCTTTTCCTTCTTATGTTTTCGAGACTTTCGGTGTTTCTTTTTTCTTTTTTTGGATTTTTCTTCAGAAGCACTTTCCGAATCAGAAGAAGAATCAGAGGACTGAGAATCACTTGAACTATCTGAATCACTGGATGAAGATGATGACTTATGTCTTTTCTTTTCTTCCTTCTTGGCTTTAATCAAATATGATGAAATGTTCTGGTTAAACATTTTCATATTGAGATACAAGTAAAAATTTACAGACACCAAAAATTCACAAAAAGTACATTTAATCTAATTTTCTTTATACATTCCTGTAGATAATAAGTTGTTACAGCAATCTTATTAGAAATGAAAAGTTAATTTGTTCTATATCATACAGCAAATTAGACATCAAATCAGGGAAGAACCTAAATCTTGAGTCATAGGCCAGTGTTATTATGCCAACCAATACCTAAGCTTAAACACTTATTTAGAAGATAGCATCAAGTGGTTTATTGAAAAAGCTGAAAAAAATCACACATATTTGAAAGAGTATTGGCCCATAGCTCTAGTTTTAATGCTTCACTTAAGCTACTAGAGCTTTGGGCGAGCATCAATCAATCTATCTACAGATATTTATTGACATGTACATTGTTAGGCTCTCTGACTCAAATCTTCTGCTTTATAAACCTGTCTACTTTGCCTATTTCCTACATGATCAAATGAGATACAAAAGGAATCTGCAAAAAGTATTAACAGTATATGTTATTTTCTAATGCAAATGTCCCACAGGGGTTAAATTACTATTGTTGTGAAGTTCCTCAAAAAAAAAAAATTGCCTTCTGTTAAATAAGTATATATGAGTATTTCTCGCTGATAACCTAGATTACATTTTAAAGACACTATATAGCAATACTTCAAGGCATTTTGGAGAACTAAGAAAAAAGTACCCAACAAAAACATTTTTAGAAAATGTTATTTATGTACATATACTGAGCTGGAAATCTGAAAAGAGGGCACAGAATGATTAAAATATGCTAACTTAGCATTAAAAGATCTACCTGACCAAAATACAAGCTATCTAGAAAAGAAAGTATGCTTCATGTTCATGAAACTGAACTCATAAATCTGTAACTAAAATCAGCAAAATAAAAATGATTTTCTTTTGGGGGGGGGGGAAATTCAACAAAATTACACTTTTCCCCATGGTTGATTAATGACCCACTTTAAGAAACTGGGAAGAAAAAAAGGGGGCAGAGGGTAGTGGTCTCTTTTTTCTCTACCAAGTTCCTGTAGAAATCCTTAAAAATACTGAGTTCCACATGCAAATGAAAAAAAATGTAATTTGAATTATAAATAATTTTATTTATAGAAACAACAATTAATATATACCTCTGTTATGGAAGGTCAATAAATACAACTGATTTTACTGTAAAGTAGCAGACACTAAGCAACTCTCCCAACAAAATGCTATTCAGGATCAGCATCTCTATGAGTTGGGAAAACTAAGGACTCAAAGAGTACTTTTGGATGTTATTTAGTACACAGGATTCAGTTTAGGTGCTATTTTCCTCTCAAACTATAAAGCAGGGAAAAAAGGAAGAAAAAGTAGCACTAATAAGAGAATAGGTTCACATTCATGAAGAAAATAAGTGGGATCTGAAAGAACTATGGAAGTGACATAAAGCAGTTTTACTGTATGTTACTGTAAGTGAGCAGACACTAAGCAAAAAAGTAAATAAATAAAAAAGCCAAAAAACCCCAAAACCAGAAATACCATTCAGAATCAACATCTCTGTGAATTTTGAAAATAAGTGGTATCTGAAGGACTACTGAAGCCACAAATAAGACCTTTAATTTCTAGAGGAAGTTAAGTTGGCAACAGAATTAGAATCTCAAATTTTTAATCATGAGCTATCTCTTAATTGGAATATTTGGCTCAATGAAATTACCTATTATATGCTCAGCAGTGATGGGTATAACTAGTTACACCTCGTTTTATCCTACTAGGGTACTTATGTTTGAGTTGTAACTTTCAGGAGCTAATAATCCAGGTGGCAAGGTAAGACAAACACATATGAAACAAGATAATAAATAACTTTAACTGTATGGTACAAACTGTAAGTGCTAAAGAGTCTAGATGAGGAAGACAATATTTTCCTGATGATGTGGAAAAGCCTTCTGGATGGCTCTTGAAGAGTAAAAGTCTGATTTGGATAAGCAGAAGGAAAAGGACAGGGAATTTCATATTGTTTATTAAAATCAACTGAATTCAAAGGAAGAGGAACATGAATAAATACAAGTTGCTACCAAAGTACCCATAAACCAGCATCCATTTCCAAAACAGGAGAAGACACATGGTATGGGTAAAATAGCACTTGACTTGGAGTCAGGAGAGACCTGAGTTCCAACGCTGCTTCTAAAACTTTCTAAATGTATGACAATGAAGGGTCATTTAACCCCTCTCAAGACTGCTTCCTTATCCTTTAAATGGGGATACCACAACCTATTGTACCTATCTAATGCATGTAAAACACCATGCAAACGTAACTGGGGTAGTATCTAAGTCATGGTATGACAGGAAGAGCAGAGGACCCAGGTTCTAGTTCTAGCTCTGCTACTAAATCACTGCGTGGCATTAGGTGAAGCATCTTGTTTCTCCAGACCTACGTTTTCTTTTTTTTTTTTAATTTTTTTTATTTACTCATTTACTTTTAATTTACAAGATTCAGTTCCACAATCACTTGAGCTTCAGATTGCCCCCCTCCTCCCCCCCGTGGCGGCGTGCAATCATGCATAGGATCTGCAAATACCTTCACATTGTACAA
>CM053588.1:244032433-244049674 GCA_028646515.1 Pseudochirops corinnae
CAATTATTATGTTCTTACATTTAAACTTTTGAATTCAAAACCCATTCATTACCAATCCATTGACCTTAATTCAGCTGGATGTATTTTTCAAATTAAGCCACGTCCCTACATATATATATATATGTGTGTGTGTGTTTATGTATATGTGTATGTGTGTGTGTATATATATATATATATATATATATATATATGTATATATATATGTATTTTTTTATTTGCTCAATAAGAGTTCTACAAAAAACCAAACATTTCCTATTCACCTTGCACAGAGAATCATTCATAACTATAGGTAAAGGTGTCTGTCTATACCTGGTTTTCTGAATAGCAGAAGTAACAACATGTAACGTAACATTTTACACAATTTTTCTCCATCTTTTAGTTTCAACCCAGTTTCGATTAAAAGTGACACCATTCCTGGCTCTCACTGAGTTTTTACAATATTTGAGGATTTTGCAGTTTAGATACCATACTAACACAATGACATTATGACATTAATTGCATTTCCAAAACGAGTAGAGGCTTTTCTCCTCCCCACCCCTTGTCTCCTTTTCTTTTTTTCCAAGTAGGGGAGGATTCCTAAGCCTTCTCTTTCTTATGTGATCTGGTTCAGGAAGC
The DNA here is from genome assembly GCA_028646515.1 of Pseudochirops corinnae. Lineage (NCBI taxonomy): Eukaryota > Metazoa > Chordata > Mammalia > Diprotodontia > Pseudocheiridae > Pseudochirops > Pseudochirops corinnae. The sequence goes on from CM053588.1 coordinate 244,033,049, forward strand.
TTTAACAGACAGGCTGGCCAGATCAGGGATTATAAGGAAATGAATTTTACAGATTTCCCAAATTACAATATTTCTTTTTTTTTTTTTTTGCTTTTTTTTGGAGGGCAATTGGGGTTAAGTGACTTGCCTAAAGTCACACAGCTAGTAAGTGTGTCAAATGTCTGAGGCCAGATTTGAACTCAGGTCCTCCTGACTCCAGGGCTGGTGGTCTATTCATTGTGCCACCTAGCTGCCTCCAAATTACAATATTTCAAACAAATACAATGTAGTTCCTATTTTTTACAACATTTAGACAAAACAACAAAAAAAAATTGCTTTTGTTACACCATAGATAATACCCATTCCTGCTCACATTTTAGATCACTTTACAATATGCTGGGCTAATCATTCTAACTGCTTCTTTTGGTTCTAGTGATAATTACAAATATCTACCGTACTCAGTGTCTATCTTTAAATTCAAATTTCTTAAGTGCTATAAATTCCAAAACATTACACATTTCACCTATATCCAAATTAACATATGTAACCATATACTTAGATAACTTAACAACTTCTGAATAGGAATAAGAATTAACATCAGAGTTTATAAATATTTCCAAATTACATAATTCAGAAATGTTTAAAACTTATATTCTACTAAAAACTTTAGGTGAATGCATTTGCAAACCCCCTTACACAGGAATTAAATTATAACTTTATAACTTTAGAAATATTTTTAAGACAACACGTGGCCTTTCAGAAGACATGTGGCTTTCAGAAGACATGTGCGAGTGTGATCTCCATTTCACCTTCAGTGGAGGCTCCACTCCCACCCCCATCCCATTCCTGTCTTCATAGACAAAGGGTTTGGTATCAAGTAAACTGGGTATGGTTCTCTCTCAAGCGGGGGGCCTTAGGAATTTAATGATTATCTGAACTTTTAGAACTAAATTCCAATAGAGTCTGAAAGGTGGATAGACATTATCCCTTCTGACTTGCTATAACTTGGTTTGTTGGTTTTGAAGTCAGGCTAAAAATTCACTAGCATTCTCTTCCAACCTTCTAAAAGGGGGGGGGGTAGTGGCCCCCCCCACCCTAACTAACACAATCAAGCCTTTTGCTTCTCCTTCTACCTCTGCCTCAGGCATTTCAGATAAATAGGAAAAAAACAGTTTCACTTACCTATTATCTGCTAACAGATCTGAATTCTTTCTCTCTCTGTTCTAAGTTTAGTTAGGCAGAGAAGGAAGATTTCTAAACTTCCCAAGGCTTTTTAATCCGAATGGTAAAACATTTCTCTCTTTTATGAATAGGCAAACTTCACACATTTCCACACAAACAAAAAAAAAGAAATACAGACCAAACACAGTTTCAACCAGCTTTGCCAAATTTATCTCCCAAGGGATTGTCAAGGGGGGATTGAAGGAAACATTCCTTCCCCATTAGCAGCTTGTGGGTAAAAGCTGAAAATTTCCCTTTACCAGAGGTGGGTGAGACAGCTCGTCAGCCAGCCCTCTCCTTCCAGAGTTAGGGTCTGGCAGGACAGGCGGTCAACCTTTTGGTCCAGAACTTGGGGTGCCATGGCACAAATTCTAAGGGGCCCTTGTCAGGGGCCGCTCATCAGCATACCCCCTGAGAACTGCCTCTTAATCTCCCCAACTCCTGGCCAGACTCAGTCGACCCCACCCACCATCAAATCACCCAGGCCTCTTCTTACCTGGGTCTGTACACCGACTTAGGTGATTTCCAGTAATCTTTGTTCCCCCTTTTTGGTGTTTTCTGATCTCAGTTTCAGACCCCCTTGGGCCTCACTCTCCATAGAGGGGAGTCACTCCCCCACCTTACCAAAAGATTACTGGAAAAGCTCCAGCAGGATGTCCTTTGACTATTGGTCAAGGTTGGGGAGCCCTGCCCCTCTCCAGAGAGGAGTCCGAAAAATCTCGCTGGAACCTCCAAACTGTGTGAGATGAAAGAATTCAGAGTCTGAAATCTAAGTTCAGAAAAGGTCTTTATTCTTTCTTGTGAGAAAAAAAAAAGCTAGCCCATGGTTATGTAATCTTCTAATGCAGATACCCAACCCCCCCCAACTGGCCTTCACTCTTATTGGTAGGGAGGCTGGCCCACAACTAACTTCAGGAGACAAAGGACCCAGAAACATGTGGGTGTCCAGTGAAAGCGGTCTTAACCTTATTTGGCATATCTTGTGCTGAGTTGGCACTGGGGGAGGGTCTCCATCGCTCTAAGCCCCAGATTGCTGGAAGGTCAGGTGACTTCTAAACAGGCCTAGTGAATACTGAAGCCATTCTAGATTTGATTTTTCAGAAAGGGGAAACTTCACTATAAATTATCCTTCACACTCTTTTCTTTTCTCCTTTTTTCCTTTATCTACAATATCTCTTGTCATTTCCTCTTTTATACTTTTTCATTAATCACACAACCTTTTTTTATCTTTAATAAGATTGATAGAACAAGTGTAATATTTTTCAGTTTTTACAAGTGAGAAAAATTAATCTGAGTAATAGTTAAAATGTTAGCATTTTAGAGGTCATCCAGCCTCCTTGTTTAGTAGATGAGGAAATTGAGACCCAGAGACTAAATAATTTTTTAAAATCACATACCTAGTCAACAAAAGAGACAGAACTAGAGCTACAGTTTGCTGATTTCCAAATTGGTACTCTTTCTGATATACCATCCTGTCTTCCAGGGGCTCTTGACCTTAGCGGTCCAGAAACTTGAGTTTTTATTGGGGTGTGTTTTTAAAGATTTTGATAACTATTTCAATATTTCTATTTCCTTTGTGATCCTATACATTTATATTATTCTAAGAAAGAGTTCATAGCCTTCACCAGACCGCTAAAGGAAATTTGTGACATTAAAAAGGTTAATAACTGCTGTTCTGAGCTATTATGCATGTTTTTTTTAATTGCATGACACATTTTCCCTTTTTTTTGGACTATTAAATGAGTATGTAGTTGATCCATTTGTTACTTTTTCTCAATAATTCTTAATTTCTTCTTGAGTATAAAGTTTTTGTCCCTTTTACGTTACCCTTCAGGTAATTTATTTTAGGTATTTGTGGGGGTTTTGGCCTATTGTTGGACATTGTACAAACAAAATTCCACATCAGAAGCCCTTTTAGGGGGGAGGCCTAGTTACTTCATTTTCATCTACTAAGTTCCCTGTGAATAGATCAGTGGAACAGTCATCTTTGCCTTGGCCCTCTTGCTTTTTTGCTGATGCCCGGATAGTGCTTTAGAAAAAACACAACAGCTTGAATTAAAGAATGCCATTGAATAGAATAGTAAGATGATGAAGAGGGAAGAGAGCCTAAGGGAAGGGTTAAGGCACTGGAATTTCTTTTAACTAGTAGAAACATAATAGGAAATAGAGAACATATTCCCTGATTTTCATATTATTATGTATGTGCACATTTTAAAAAGATCTTTTCCTACATCTATAGATATGCTTCTTTTGAAACTTACTGTTTTTGAAGTATTAGTGTAACAATAAGCTTTTAAAATATGAACATTGATTTCCTTGTCTGTAAACTGAAAGTATTAGACTAGATGATTTCAAAGGTCTCTTCTAGCTTGTTATCATAGGGTGAAGGAGGAACAGTCCATGAGCAGGGAATGATAGGGACAAAGTTGCAGTATTAGCAGGATGCAAGTCTTTAAACCTATAAAGAGTCTGTTCTTCTTTATTATGCCATGAGTTGTAATACCAAATAGACATCTTTGGCTTGTTATTTTATTATTGTTGCTTCATGGAGTATTTATTTTTGTTTCCTACACTTTTGCTGCTATGTGTGAATGGAACTCATTCACTTTTATATCTAGGACTCTAGTATCAGAGGAGAAACATACTGTCCCACTTAGCTTCTTTAGATCTCCTACCAATACATTTTCCCACTACTCTTATTCTTGTGTTTTTAGTTGATACAAACTGCTTACCACAAAATAGAAATCTGCCCCCCTGCACACATACAAAACTGCCTCATTTTTAACTTGCTGCTTTTACCTGTTCTTCATTGCACTTTTGTTTCTACTTTCTCACTTTCTCCTTCATTCCTAAAAAACAGAATGCATTCCTTTCATTGTGCTTTGAAGAATATATGAATTAACACTCTTAAGACAGAGGATGTCAGGTAAGGCAGGGGTATGGTTAAGCTAGATGTGAAAACCATCCATTTTCCATTTAATTTAGGCCCCCAACACCAAAAGAAGGCAAAAATATCAGGAGAGTCAGAGAGATAGAGAGATAGATTCTTCTCTGAATTTTTTACATTTGTCCTTTCTTATCGTGGAGTAATATTACCTCATATTCATATACTTGCTCTGTCAATCCCCTGTCAGTGACTACCTACTTGTTTTTAGTTCTTTCCCGCAATAAACTGTGCTTTTATAAAACTGTTATATTTTTAGGGTCTTCTCTCCTGGAGGTAGGTGATTTAAATTTTTGAGAAACATTCTGTTTTGACTCAATACAGCTTTGCGTCCTCAGAGTATATTTTGCAAAAGCAGTTTAATAACATTTAGGTGATTTGTTTAACTTCCAGAAAGAGAGGCTGCGACCTCTACTTACCCACTTTCTAGTCATTTCTCAACCTCCTATAATCCGAATTCTCTCCCCCATGTTCTGTAACCATGTTTCCAAGATTACCATTGGCATCATAATTCCCAGTCTAATGACCTTTTGCTAGTCCTCATCTTCCTTGAGCTTTCTGTATCATTTCATGTTATTAACTACCCCTTCTTTAATACTCTTCTTTTGGAGAAGTAACTGCTGTTCCAAGCCCAACTTTCCTCTTGTCTGACTTCTTAGACTCCTTTGCTAGCTCATCTTCGTCCTCCCAACTCTGAAGCATGCATATCCTCAAGGCTCTGTCTTTGGTCCTCTTCTCTTGTCTCTTGCATATTTCTTCCCTAGACAGTTTCATTGTATTCTTATAGATAGTAATCACCTCTATTCTGATGAACCCCACATATATACCTCTTGTTCCAACTTTTTCCCAGGGCTTCAGTTCTTCTTTTTCAACTATTTGCTATATGTTTAAAAGTGTTCCTAAACCTCAAACTCAGAATGTTCAGGAGAATTCTCTCAAAATAAATAGTAATTAACTGAAGAACAATTAATGTTAATAAAAGCCCACTAAATGTATAGATTAAATTACAAATGCTCCTTAAAGACTTAAAAAACTGGGTGATTATTTCAGTATAATAAAAGTGATGATACTGCTGATATCAGTTTACATATTTAAATTACCAATGAGATATTTTATGAATCTAGATAAAATAACAAAATTCATTTGAAGGAACAAAAAATATAGGTAATCAAGGGACATAAAGCAGGATTGAAGAGGAAATAGCTCTTCTGATTTCAAAATATATTGTAAAGGAAGCACTCATCAAAAGCCTTTGGGATTGGTGAAAAGAGAGAAAAATACATGTTAACAAATTAGACAAAGGAAATGGTAAATAATTCCATAACCCGGCCTTTGATAAACCTGAATGTAGAAATTACTAGGAAAACTGGAAAGCGGTCTGTCTGATAATAGATTTAGATTTTTTTTTTTAAGGGGCCCTCTCTTGACTCACTTTTTAAAGAGGCCTATTCATTGAATGGGCCTTACCTCACTCAAAGTGAAAACCTAAAAGGGCCAGGGTCTCCCGTTGCATCCTGGGCCCTCTCCAGTCTTCCTGATGAATATCAGGCCGCTGGACCAGATGGCTGTGGAGAAGAAAGAGACTGGTGACTTTGCACAGCCTTCCCTCACTCAAATCCAGGTCAACTGCAAGTCATGTCATCATTTCCCTGATGATTATTTCCCTCATGGTCCTCTTCAAGAAGGAGGGACAAACTCAGCAGCAACATTTAGATCAGTCGATCAAGTAAACATTTATTAACTATTTGCTGTGTGCCTGGCACTCAGCTAAGGACTAGGGATACAAAAAGAGGCAAAAGACCATCCCTGCTTTTCAAGGGGCTTACAATCTGATAGGGGAGACAGACAAACAAATATAAACAAAACAAGGTATATAGAGGATAAATAAGAGATAATTAACAAAAGGAATGCTTCCTGTAGAAGGTGGGATTTTAGTTGAGACTTAAGGGAAGCCAAGGAGGTCAGTAGTTAGAACAGAAGAGGGAAAGAATTCCAGGCCTGAGGGATACTCAGAATGTTTTGAGCAGAGAATGGTGTGTCTTGGAACAACCAGGAAGCCAGTGTTACTGAATCAGAGACTATGTGTTCAGGGAGTAATGTATAAGAAGACTGGAAAGGCAAGGGGGGCTAGGTTATGAAGGGCTTTAAAAGCCCGTCATAAAACTGCATTTTCTTTGATTCTGGAGGCAGTAGGAAGCCACTGGAGTGATTGAGTACAGTCAGTAATACATCTGATATGAGTCAGACTTACACTAATGAATGATGGATTGGAGTGGAAAGAGACTCATGGCTGACCAGCCCACCAAGAGGCTATTGAAATAATCCAGGTGTGAGGTGATGAAGGCCTGCACTAGAGTGGTGGCAGTGTCAGAAAGAACAAGGAGGCTTATATCAGAGATGTTGCAAAGGCAAAATGAACACACCTTAGTGTGTTCTTCCTCTCAGTTCTGACCAGGTCCCCATATGTTCCTCCTTTTGCTCTTGCTTCACTGGCACCAGCCCTGGCTTGTCCTTCAACTGTATACTGGTCCCTTCTCTTCCTCCTTCCCTTCCCCTTCTCCACAGGCAAATTGACTTTACATAAAAATCACTTGTTGTAGAGGTCTGTGGAACAGTCCACTTACATAAAGTGAGAACTATCTGTAAGAGCAGATGCTATTTCCTAGTAGAGCAATTGTCAAAGGATATCTACAATTCTCAAAAGAAGTGAAAATGATAGCCATTAAATGTTCTAAATCTAGTAAGAGAAATGCAAATTAAAATAGCCTTGAATTTTTACCTAATAACAAGCAAATAATAACTATAACAAAAGACAAGAAGAGTTAATACTATTAGAAGGGTTGTGCTAGGATATTCACACTAATAATGCATTATTGGTGAAGCTGTGAACTAGTACAACCATTCTGGAAAATAATTTAAAATTATGAAAATAAAATGACTAATATGTTCATAGTCTTTGACCCAGATATTCTGCTGTGAGACTTATACTCCATACTCCAAGGAGATCATTGGTAAGAAGTCTCCATACCTCCTCATATACTAAAAATAAGTAGCAACAAAATTAGTCATGTTAGCAAAGAATTTGAAATAAAGTAGATGGCCATTATTTGGGAATTGGGTAAGTAAACTGTAGTACATTAATGTAATGAAATATTACAGTGCTATAAGAAACAGTGAATGTGAGTAACAGAAAAACATGGGAAGACTTAGATAAACTTGTGCAAAATGCAATGAGAAGAGCCAGGGAAAGAACGATACACAAAGACTGCAGCACTGTAAGTGGGAAAAACAACTATAAAACAATTAAAACTGAATGCTGGCAAAAGTGTGAAGAAGTGTGGCCTCAAAGAGGCAAGGTGAAAGGACAACTCCCTGGACCTTTGCAGAGGTGAGGATTTCACAGGTGTGGAACATTGCTTACATAATATAATGTTAGAGGTTTTTTGTTTTTTAAGGTGTTGATCAGTTTGCTTTTTTTTTCTCTTTTTAAACAAAGTTCTTTGTTATGATAGGTGGGTTTGTGGAAGAGAAAGTGTAGAAATACAGTAGGAAATCTAAGCATGTAAAAACAAAAGATATCAATAAAAAGCTGGTAATTAAAATGTCAATTTATAATCCTACCTATAAAACAAAGTGTGCTCCTCTTTCTAACTTCCTTTTTCTGTTGATGGTACCACCATTTTCTCATAGTTATTGTTGCTTCTTCATTCTCCCTCACTTCTGATTTCGAGTAAGTAGTAGTCCAGTCATATTGATTCTACCTCATCAATATCTGTAGAATCCTTCCCTATTCCTGCTTCCATCATTCTTGCCTGAACTGATTTTTAGTCAGTATCAATTCCTCCTTGATGCTTTTCTTTATTCTCAAAGCTAGAAGTGATCCTTCCTATAAGTTCTCAGCCCTCTCTTTTTGACCTCTAAAAGGCACTTACTTCATCATTTTCAGTCTTATGTTACTTGTGTACATCTTGCTTTCCACTACTACATTGTAATCTTATTAGTAGGGACTGTAGTCTCATTTTTTTCTGTTTTTTGTACAATGTTGTGCTTAGCAGGTACTTGATATATTTGTTGAATTTACTTATGCTTAGTATTAATATTCTTATATTTCATAATACTAGTCTCATAAGAAGAATTATCCTCAAAATTTTTCTTGCCAATAGGGTTCCCATTGGAGAAAATGAGTATGATTCCTGTTTGAGGCTTGTTGTGATTAAGTTTGAGATTATGACAGGACATCCAAATGGAGAACTTCTAGAACATATTTTAAAATTTGGAACTGGAGATAAAAGCTTGAAATTTGGAATCCACCTGCATAGAAGTGGTAGAAAGCTTGAAGAAAATGCTAAAGAAGTGAGGGGGAAAGGGTGCTAAAAACTGTACCTTAGGGAAAGCTTTACATTTAGGATTAAAATTATGAAGAGCTGGTGAAGAAGACTGGAGGAACATTGAGAAATAGAACACAGATCATAAAAGCAATGACTGTTCAGTTTTGTCTTTGTAAGTGTACCTCACATATTGCCTGACATATAGAAAGTAAGACATCTTTGATTGATTGTCAGGGAAGCCAAGTGGAAGAGAGATTCAAAAAAGGCCATGCAAAACCAGCTGTGCTGCACAAAACTTGAAAAAGCAAAAGGGGTCTTGAGTGAGAAAAGTTTAAGAAGCCCTGTTCTAGATTGAGAGATGATAGTGAAAAGTACAATGGAATAAGCCATAAAAACAGAGGTTTTTGGTTTTTTGTTGTTTTTTACTAGAGAAGTTTTTGAATAATGGCAAAGCAGTGATCTAAAAATGACTGGGCAAAAAAGTAACATTCTGCTCCTTTTTTTTGAACCCAGGTGAATGTGAGAGACAAGCAGGGATATATCATTGGCAGGGGACAGCCATTTTTTTCAGTAAATAGGAGGAGGTGAAAAGATTGTTCAAGGAAGTTTAATATAGGTTGGAAACTCATTTACAGTAGAATTAGGGAGCTAGTCAAAAAGTTTGATAGAAACAGTAGACCACTATGTTAGACGTGTGGAAACAGTACACTTGAGCTGGAGAAGGAGGAATGGAGGATTTTGTGCCTAGTGTGATGATTCTAGATAATAGGAAGTAGAGAAACAGAAGTATGAGAGGTAGCCTGAAAATGTCAAGAGAAAAAGTTAAAGAAGAGACCAAAATGAGAAACTTGTTAATCTAAGCAGCAATCAGTTCCCAGGTTTTAAAGTAGAAAGTGTTCTCTACTTATACTGTTTAGATTCCTACGTGAGAAGATGATACTTGTAACTCATAAAAACTTTCTCACTGTTAGGGCAGTTAGAAGGAACATATTTATAGACAAAGATCACAGGTGTGAGTTGAATATGATCATCTAAAAAAATAAAATTAAAGGGCGAGGGGAATGTACTGGGAGAAAGGGAAGGGGGAGAAGTAGATTTTAGAAATTATCTCATATAAAAGAGGCAAGAAAAAGCTTCTTTAATGGAGGGGAAGTGGGGGGTGGGAGATGAGAGGAAGCAAGTGAACCTTACTTTCATAAGAATTGGCTCAAAGAGAGGAACACACTCACACTCAATTGGGTATAGAAATCTATCTTAACTAGAAGAGAGGGCAGATTGCAGGAGGGGTAGTCAGAAGCGAAACACTTTTGAGGAGGAACAGGGTGAAAGGAGAGAGAGAATAGAATAAACAGGGGAGGGGGAGAGGATAGAGGGAAATATAGTTAGCAGTAGTAACTGAAAAAAATTTTCAAGCAAGCTAATCTGATATGGCCTCATTTCTCCCCCTTACCCCCAAAAAATGTTCTTTAAAATGTGAGACATAAGTTATCTGTGACTTAATGTTATAATTCTGGTATCCCTTAACAAGCTTTGTCATAATGTATACAGTTGATATTTAGCCCCTTGTCCTGTAATTTGTCTTAATATACAGTTTAAATTACACAAAGCTTTCAGGTTGGCATGAAAAGTAAAGGCAAAGGGAATGGACATTAAATAAGATATTTTGATACTTAGAATTTTTAAAATTTCTGCATTTTGCCATTACTATGGACTAAAATTATCAGGATTTGATAAAAAACTCAAGACCTGGAATTATTTCTCCATCATATATTGTTATACATTAATGATTAAACATGTTATTTACTACATGTCAGATGCTATCAGTTACAGTTCCTTATTCCATGTTTAATATTAACATAAAAGCATAGTATATATCCAGCATGTCTTGTCTTGTCATTTTAAATTCTGTTAATTAAAAATAATATTAAATTAATCTTTCTGTAACTTTGTTTCCAATGCAATTGTTTTCTTTTCCTTTTTAGAGGTGCTAACTTTGTTTTTCTCTGACTTTGTTTTAATTCTTCTATCTGATGATGACCTCAAAAGAACAACTAAACCTACACCTCATTTAGATGGGTAAATATTTTTCATTTATTTTTCTTCTGCTACTTACTTTTAATTTTTTTTATTAAAACCAAAAATTTAACATTTAGTCGTTTTAATTTATCTGCATAGGCACCATGTTGTTTTTGGACAAGTGATCTCTGGTCAAGAAGTTGTGAGAGAGATTGAAAACCAGAAAACAGATGCATCCAGCAAACCATATGCTGAAGTACGAATACTTAGCTGTGGGGAGCTAATTCCCAAATCCAAAGGTGAGGATAAATTAAACATTTATAAGCATATCACAAATATTTAAAATAAGCAGTAACTCGAAGTTATTTAATAAAAGATCATTACCCCGTGATTACTAATACAGAAAACATTCGTCTTTTTAATTTTGTCTTTGATTATATTGTTCGTTCATTTAATTTGTAACTGTGTTCCCTAATTTTGATTTCCAAATAATGCACCTTTCTGCTTTTACAACATTTTAGTTGTTTCAAAAAAGGAATTAATAAGAGATTGGAAGTTAAAATGGAGCAATTTCAGATTGGTAAACTTTTAAAGGAATAAATTAATTCCTTATAAGCTCAGCTAGCATCTTACAATGTTTGGGGAAATATGTTTACTGCAGAAGGTAGTAATTCCATTCCTTACATTTATATTTTTATTGTCAATTTTCTGACATGCTATGCATAATCTATTTGAGATATTTTGTTGAAAAGTCCTTTGATTGAAAAATATCCCTTTGTAGAATGGCTGTCATTACTATACACTTTCAACATTTAGTTCATTCAAAAGAATGAATGAGAGCTATTTCAAAGAAATGAGCATTAAGCAGTATTTTAGTGTTCCAGTATAAAAACCAAGTCTGTTTAGATGAATCATGCATTAGACTACCAATAGAAGCCTTAGAGTTCATAGCCTTTCAGTGTCTTCATCAGTATTGTTCAAAAGGACCCTTGTAAAATTGTTGTGCTCTTTCTTGACTTTTTCAGATAAAGAGACTGTTGTCATCAATTTGGAATCTTTGAGTATTTAAGTTTATACAGAAACCAAAGCGAGATTGATATAGAAAAAGCAGAACCATGGTCCTTACTTAATTTTCTCTGTTTTCCAACAGTTACAGTTTATTTCTCTTTTCACCTTTCTCAATCCTTGATCATTTTGGCAAAGAAAAATTTTCATCTCTTTCTTGTCATTCCATACGTAGGCTGGTAGTCTGAAGAGACAAAGCAGTATTAAATTTGATCTTGGATTCTTCAACCTCTTAACCATCATTCCTATCTCTTACCTTGTCTTCCTTACATAAAAACAGTGGATATCATCCATTAGTTTATGTCCTGCTTAATGCCCTAGGATACAGTAAAGAATGAAATGTTTGTAGAGCACTTTTAGCTTCTTGCATTCAGGTATATCATACTAATTTAAGTAAAAAAATAAAAGTGGCTGCTAAAGAGGATAAATGAGACTGTGTGAAACTTAAATTGTAGTATCAGCTTTGCCACTTGGTAACAGTATAAACTTGGGGATAACCTTCAACTTCTCTTGGTCTTTCTTTATCTTTAAAGGTATTGAACTAGAAGATGATCTCTAAGGCCTTCCCAACCCTTAACGTTTTAGTGATTCTGGAGTTTTTGTTAATTTTATCATGTTGAGGACTTACCCTAGGCTTATTGATATTAGCTCTTAACCATCTTAAAAGATATTCCTACAACTAGGATGTTATGGTCTGTTAAGACCTGCTTTTTACCATACTGTTAAACATTGATAAATCATTTACTATTAGCTTTTCTTTTAATTTTTTACTTCTAAGGTCTTTTGAGTTGGAATCTGTTCTCGAAAATTCGTTACTTGAATATGATAGGTTTCTTTGCAGCTTTAAAAAACAGAGCTCAAAAGAACAAAAAGAACTAAATATCCTTTAAACATTTTCCATAAACAATTCCTTATGTATTTACACGCAGATATACTTCAGATAATAAAAGAGTAGAATTGATAGAATTATTTAATAGAGAAAGAGAACATGAATTACAACAAACTTTCATGTAATTTGATTTATATTACTTTAAAACACCTCTCACTTTGGAAGGGTATTGTGGCATCAAACCCAGGCATTGTTTGGCTCCATGTGACCAAGGCATCATAGTGTCGGGTATATTCTTATCCCTGTCTTCTAGAGACCAGATAAATTTTCAGAAAAGTTGGGGAAGATAGCACTCCTAATTCCTTGTCCAGACCTTCCATGATGAGGATAGATTTGTTTCAGGGATGCTATAAGAGATTTTCCATGCTAATTCTTTTCTGATACACACCTATGGAAATGAGCAGGAATATTTGTGGCATGAGTTTAATTGAGAACAGAGTGGATGGTATGTGCTTTTTTATGTTTTAGCAGTGTCATTCAAAATGTTTGCCTGAGTGGCTTTTACCATGCTTTTGGAGGGTACAGGCAGTATAATGCAAACAGTTTTTACGCCCTATTTTCTTTTTGACAATTATACCACATTGGAAACAAAACAACAGCTTTGTTTAATACTGTAGGGTGTTCACCATCATTATATTTTTAAAAGCCTTGTTTGAGAGTTGTGCAGGGACACCCCCACTTTAAAAAAGAAATAAATACAGAATCTTTTTTTTTTCTTTTTTTAACTGCCTGAAAGAAAACAAAAAGACTTCTGAAGAAAACTGACTGTCTGGGCCTACCTGTATATTATCTTGGTGAGTCCTGGGCACTCTTCTTGGGTCTTTTTCTCCCTTGCTCTATTGGAGATCTGCTTCTTGTAGTATTCCTATATGCCAGAGAATGTAATTGTTGAGATCCATAGATTAGGCTCTTATAAAAGATGCAGAGATGGAATACTGGAGACTAATGGAAGCAGGGATTCTGTGTAGAGGTTGACAGTCCTCCAAGGGCAGAATGGATGAGTAAAGAATACAAGCACATGACCCTCCTTATGATAGATTTATCTTAACAAAGGAGTTTCTTGTGACTTAAGTAATGTTTGCAGGTAATTCATATGCTATTGCCATTGATAGGAGGAATTTTTAAAAATATTTCTTCATAATAAGAAAAAAATACTCAATGATAGCCCACAACTGATTGCTTTTCAACCCAAAAAGGAAGGGACAGTTAGAGTAATAAAAGTGGAAAGCCATCAAATCTTGTATATAGGAACCAAATGAAATAAACTACCAGAGTCTAAATTTTGATGATCCTGGCCACCCAGTCCAGTGCTTTTATGATGTAATCAAGAAAATAAATGCAGTGAAATTGGTTGAGTAGATTGTTTTAGTGACGCTTGTTACTGAAAGCGTAGTGGGGAGTTTGAAAAACATGTAGAATGTTTAAGAGACACTTATATTAAGGGTAAAAAAAGTTAACTTTAATAAAAGGAGAATTATTTCCAGGTCAAGTGGCATGAAGTTGATGTGGTTTCTTTTTAGGGTACATTTTATGAAAGTCTAGAAGTAGTTTTCTTTGTGAAGGATGAAAGTGAGATTGGTAGGAACAAATTCTGTATGCCACAAGAGTAGAAATTTCTCCCTAGAGATGTCTTCTCTTCTATCCTCCCCCCTTTCTTTTGGGAGGAGAATAGAAGAAATAGAAAAGGATCCCTGATACGTGATTTTATTTGTGTAGGGCATTTCTTGATAGAGATGCCACTACCACATCGGCTCTCCTATAATTTTTTTGGGGGGTGGGTAAGGAACAAGACATGAGAAACTGCCAGTGAGAAAGCTCCCTCTGCTAAAGTAGATCTCCAGCTTATATCAGTTTAGAACAGTGGTGTCAAACATGTGATCAGCAAGCCACATGGAGGCCACAATACTCCCAAGATTAATATATAATTAGGGTAATTTAATAAGAATACAGTAACAGGTAATATTAACATGTGGTTTTCTAAGTCAATAATATGGCTCATAAGGATCTATGGTTTAGTGGCCTCCGTTTCCATGTGAGTTTGACACCACTCGTCTTAAAGAGTTGTCTGTGGGCACTAAGTATGGTCTTGGTCTGTGGTCCTGGAACCCAGTTCTGTTTTATTCTGAGGCTACTTTTCTTTCCTCTATATGATACTGCCTTATATCATCTGTAACCCCTTGGTACACTAAGAGGTGAAGTAACTTGCATATAGTAACAGAGTCAATATGTGTCAAAGACAGGACTCCAAAGCTTCCTCTTCCCCTTCTGCCCCCAAGTCCCTTAATGGGACTCCAGATTAATTGATTTTCCTTTTTTAAAAAGTTCAACAAAGTTAGGAACTTTTTCAGTGTAATGATGAAGTATAAAAAGGATACAGTAAGTAAAATTATTAAGCAAGGTTGAAGACACTCATTAGCCAATTCTCTGGTCTTTATTTAAGTATTAATTCCTATTTTGGTGTAGTATCATCTGCTGTGAAAAATATTTTTAATTAAGGTACAGATATTAACACTTATTCATCTGTATAGATCACCTAAGAGAGTAGGTCCCATATTAGTGGCTCAGGTAGAAAATAATTTCTTTAGAGTGAGAAAGAAGTATACAAATCCCTGCTAGTTCAATGTTATAAGGACTTTAACTAACCCATGACAGTACTTCAGTTTAATTATTTTCCCTTATTTCTTTTCTAGACACTAACCCTTTTTCGTTTCATTTAAAAATATTTCTTTCTCTCTCAGGTGTTTAGGACTTAAGAAGGGAGACTAATATGATGTAAAAGAAAGAATAATGATAGACTTGGAACTCCAGAAACTGAGGGCTTAAATACCACCTCCAATACTTAGCTGAATGGGCTTAGATAAGTCACCAAACCTTTTTGAATCTGTTTCCTTACCTGTAAAATGGGGAAAATAATAGAGCGGAGGCTCTTGACATTTTTGTGTCATGGACCACTCTGGCAGTGTGGGCAAGCCTGTGAATACCATCTCAGAAAAATGCATAAGATAAAATACATAAGATTATAAAAGAAACTAAATACACTTGCCACAGCATTTTTTTATAGGCCTCAGATGTAAAAATCCTGCTGTAGAATCTGTTTCATAGAGGTTTCAGGGATCAGATGAGATATGTATGGTAAAATGCTTTAAAAACTTTAAAATTGGCATGTCATTCAAACATCACCTTTTAGGGGTTTGTTTTGCCTGTACCTGTGAACCTAAAAAGAGAGATAATGTCTAGATCACTACAGATAGATTAAAAAGTTCCCCAAACATTCAGAAGTTGGAATGTGTGTCATTTCCAGAACAGTCTCACTCTACAGAAAGTGCAGAATAGCATAAAGGTGCTGTAAGTGCCCCGAAAGAGCCATTTTAACTCCCTCCACTTCCAGGAATCCCCATCCCCTATGGTCTTCTGACTAAAGCAGCATCGCCTCTAGTTTGGACTCCCAGTTTGTATTTGCTAAAGAGGCAACCTGTTACTTTCCCTCGCCCGTTAAAATTCTAGTGAGCCCCTTCTTTGGATCATTATTGTTCCCTAAAAGTTGTCAGGGAAATGAATGAATGAATAGGTACAAGATGAGCTCTCCAGATAAAACATGGGTGGGATCCTCGAATATTGGATCTGGGATGAACCTGAGAGATTGAACAGAGTATAGAAGCAAACATTGGATTGAGTCAGAAAAACTGTTTGCAACCATGACTCCACCATTTACTGCTGTGATTGTGGTTACAGCACTGGTCTCTGATCCTTAGTTTTCTTATCTCTGAAATGAGGATAATACTAACACTGCCTTCCTTACAGCTTTGTTTTGAAGAAAATGCTTTATAAACTGTATAGCACTACATTGTGCTTGGTGAAATGTAGCCACTCGATTAAAATGAGTTCTCTTTGAAAAGGAAAAATACACCAAAAAATAACCCCAATTACATATCACACTCAGGTGTTAGGAGAGCTATGTGGGACTGGCATTTCAACTAATAGAGTTTATGTAAAGATACTATCTAGGCCAGTGACTTTATTTTGCACATTAGAAAACGTAGGTCTGATCATCTAACGCCATACACCAAAGTCAAGTCTAAATGGGTGCATGATCTAGGTATAAAGGCTGATACTGTAAATAATCTGGGGAAGCAAGGAATAGTTTACTTGTCAGATTTATGGAATAGGAAGGACTTTATGACCAA
>CM053588.1:244050174-244132187 GCA_028646515.1 Pseudochirops corinnae
TTTTTTTTTAAAAAAAAAAAAAAAAAAAAGAAAATGCCCATACACTTGGCCTAGAGATTCTACTGCTAGGCATATACTGCTAGGAGTTCAATGACAAAATACACATCAAAATACTTATAACAGCACTTTCTATGTTTGCAAAGAACCAGAAACAAATGACATGCTGAATGATTAAGGAATGGCTAAAAATTTATAGCATAGAATATAAGGGAATATTACTGCACTGCAAGAAATGACAAAGTTTATGACAGAAAACCAAGAAAACACTTACATGAAATGACTAAAAGTGAAAAAAGGAGAGTTAGGAAAGCAATATACACAAGTGACTACATAAATTCAAAGGTTAAGAACCACTAGCATTAAACAACCAAAAACAAATGTGGTCAAATTATAAAGAATAAGCATGGCCCCAAAGAAGGCAGATTTATTCTTGCTCTTTGCAGAGACTAGGGAACAGTGGGAAGCAGGGGTTGTGAATATTAAATATATTAACAATAGACTATTTTTGACATATTTATTTGTTTGTTTTTCCTATTCCTTTTTCTTTTAAAAAAAATTTGTAACGAGAAATGACTCTTCTCTGGAAAGGAGCAAGGGGAAACCTAGGTAACATTAAAAAAGATATCAACAAAAACCTGTTTTAAAAATAATCAATATGCAATGTTCTGATTTTTGGAAAACTACAAATTCTAATGGAAAGTTCATGAATTAAGACTCCACTTTGTACAAAAAGAAAAAGGCTTATGGCAAGATTATTTAAGCTGAAGCAGCAGCCCTAGCTGGAGCTGATGTTATTTAAACAAACACGTAAAATTTCATGTCGACAAGAAAACCTTTCAAAAATCTACCTAGTTAATTCTCTTCTATAACCAAAGATAAAAACCAAATGTAAAACACATCAAAAAAAAATTTTTTTTGGTGGTGGGGAAATAGGTTGGGTTCTGGAACTGTAATTGCATTGCTGAATGGTAAATTCCAATGTGGAATATTCTCTCTACCAGTGCAAATCAGTAAAAGGTCTGCAATATTTAAAACAGACCCATTACTGGTCTTTTCATTGAATTCATTCAACCCTTTCATGAATAAATTAATGGACTATCTAAATCTCATTAAGACATTAAGTGACTTGCCCACGGGATAGCTAAACTGTGAACA
Source organism: Pseudochirops corinnae (assembly GCA_028646515.1). NCBI lineage: Eukaryota > Metazoa > Chordata > Mammalia > Diprotodontia > Pseudocheiridae > Pseudochirops > Pseudochirops corinnae. The sequence continues at coordinate 244,051,330 of CM053588.1, forward strand.
CAGGTCTTCTTGACTTCAAGACCAGGCCTCCATCTACTTTGCCATGCTGACTCTAAAGAAATATTTAAAATAACTAATCATTGGTAAAGATCTCCCAATTCTTTAGCCATTTTCTATTACCTGTGGCCTCAATCATCAACCAACAGGGTGAAACAATTTTCCAGTCCAAGACAACTTAGAGGGTCTGCAGGACCTCTGTGGAGTGGCAGTGGAGCAGTCCAGTAGTCCAGCCACCTCCAGCAAGCCAGCAGCTGACTTTTGGGGCAACTGTATCAGCTGGTGGCTTCCTGAGATCTCAGACCACAGGCAGTAATGAGTTGGACCACTGGTCAGAAGGAGATTACAGGGGACCCTATGCTGGCCCTGGGTACAGGATACTGCTGCATTGCCCATACATGGTTCCAGGTCTCAGTACTAGGGTGAGGAGGAGCAGTAGCACACCTGAGTGTGCAGCTGACGGAGTATTGGTCAGGAGAGCAATGACTATCCTCTCCTTAGATCAAACTATCTTGGAAAAACTGAAAACTTAAAGAACCCCAGAACAAGCTTTCCTGAAAAAAGCAGCACAGAAAAATCTGAAGTTTGGGACAGTGCCCCCTCTACCCCAAGAGCAGACTCCAACTTGAAGGTTTTTTTTAACTTAAAGTAAAAAGTCAAGAAATAGGCTGGGAAAATGAGTAAACAAAAGAACCTGATCACAGAAAGTTTTTATGGTGAGAGGAAAGATCACAACATAAACTCAGGGAAAGATAACAATGTCAAAACACCTCAAAGAAAAATGTGAAGAGCTGCGGAGTTTGAATGCAGATAGAAGCAAACTACTTGCTCTGTTTCTTTTTCTTGTTTTGTTTCCTCTTTCCCACTGATCATTCCATCGGTTATAATCCTTCTTCATACCCTGACTAATGACTAATGTGAAGATATTTATATTTGATTGCAAGCTGCCACGGCAGGGGGGGGAGGGGGGAGGAAGAGAGAGAAAATTTGAAACTCAAGGGACTGTGAAACTGAATGTTGTAAACTAAAAATAAATTAATAATAATAATTACGTGCGTGCATGTGTATATATGTGTGTGTGTGTGTGTGTGTGTGTATATATATATTAAAAAAGAAAAATGTGAATTGAACTTAGGCCCAAAATGAATTCCTAGAAGACCTCAAAAAGGATTTCAAAAATCAAATAAGGCAGATAGAGGAAAAATTAGGAAAAGAAATGAAAGTGATACATACAAGAATATCATGAAAAAGAGTCAACAACTTGGTAAAGGAGGCAAATACTGAAGAAAATTACATCTTAAAAAACAGAATAGGCCAAAAAATTCACTGAAGAAAAGAACTCCTTAAAAAGCAGAAATGGGGGTGGCTAGGTGGTGCAGTAAATAAAGCACCAGCCCTGGAGTCAGGAGGCCTGAGTTCAAATCCAACCTCAGACACTTAACACTTAATAGCTGTGTGACCCAGAGCAAACCACTTAACCCCAACTGCCTTGCCTTCCCCCTCTAAAAAAAAACAACAAAAAAACCAGAAATGACCAAATGGAAAGGAGGTAAAAAAGTTCACTGAAGAAATAATCCCTTAAAAATTAGAATCAAGCTATTGGAAGGTAATGACTCTGATTCTATGAGACATCAAGAAATGATAAAACAAAAATCAAAAGAATTTAAAAAATAGAAAATGTAAACTATCTAACTGGAAAAACAACTGACCTGGAAAATAGACTGAGTAGATAATTTAAGAATTACTGGATTACTTGAAAGCTATGGTCAAGAAAAAAACTTAGACACCATAGCTCAAGAAATGATCAATGAAAACTGCCTCAACATCTTAGAACCAGAGAGTAAAAAAGAACCCACTGATTACCTGCTGAAAAAGCTCCCAAAAGGAATACACCCAGTAATAGCATAGCCAAATTCCAGAGCTCCTAGGTCAAGGAAAAAAATATTCCAAGTAGTCAGAAAGAAAACAATTCATATACCATATAGCCACAATCAGGATAAGTTAGCAGCTTCTACATTATAGGATCAAGGGGCTTGGAATATGATATTCTGGAGGGCAAAAGAGTTGGGATTACAACCAAGAATAACCCACACAGCAAAACTGAATAACTCCTTCATAGGGAAAAATGGATATTTAATGAAATAGAGAACTTTGAAACAGTCCTGATGAAAATATTACAACTTAATAGAAAATTTGACTAAGTAAACAGGAGATTTAACAAAGTTAAACTGTTTACATTCCTACACGGGAAGATGATACTTTTAACTCCTAAGAACCTTATCATTCTTGTAGGGTCAGTTAGAAGAACACATAGACAGAGGGCATGGATCTGAGTTGTATTATGATGGGATGATATCTAAAGAAAATAAAATTAAGGGGTGAAAAAGAAGGATTCACTGGAAGAAAGAGGAAGAGAAAGATGGAATGGGGTAAATTATCTCTAAAAGAGGTGTGAAAGAATTTTTACAGTAGAGGAAAAGATGAGGTGGGGGAGGGGGAGTTGGTGGTCAAAATAGGCTCAGAGGGAATAACATGCACTCAGTTGGGTATAGAAATCTATCTTAAACTATATGGAAGTAGGAGGTGAAAGGGATAAGAGAAGGAGAGACTGGTCAGGCAATGGTCAGAAGAAAAACACTTTTGAGGAGGGAAAGGGTGAAAGGAGAAAGAAAGAGAAGGATAAACAAGGAAACCAGTATAGAAGTTAATATAGTAATTGCAACTGTACAGAAATTTTTACAGCAAGTTTCTCTGATAAAGGCCTCATTCTCAAATGTCAAGAGAACTAAGTCAAATGTCCAAGGATACAAGCCATTCCCCGATTAATAATGAACAGGCAGTTTTCAGTTGAAGAAATCAAATCTATCTATAGTCATATGAAAACACGCTCAAAAACACTTGATTTGAGACATGCAAATTAAAACAACTCTGAGGTACCACTTTACATCTATTAGACTGGCTAATATGACAGAAAGGGAAAATGACAAATGCCAGAGATGATGTGGGAAAATTGGAGTTATAAACTAATACAACCATTCTGAAGAACAACTTGAAATTGTCCAAAGGACTATAAAACCATGCAATGATTTGACCATTACTAGGTCTATATCCCAAATATATTTTTTTTAAAAAGGGAAAAGGACCTATTTGTACAAAAATATTTATAACAGCTCTTTTTTGTGGCAGCAAAGAATTGGAAATCAATTGGGAGGAATGGCTGAACAAATTGGTGGTAAGACTGTAGTAAAATACTAGTGTGCTATCAGAAATGATGAGCAGGATGCTTTCAAAATCCTGGAAAGACTTACACAAACAGATACAATGTGAAGCGAGCAGAACCAGAAGAACAATGTACACAATGACAGCAATACTGTACAACCAAGAACTGTGAATGACTTAGTTATTCTCAGCAATATGATGATCTAAGAAAATTCTGAAGGACTTATGAAAAATGCTATCCATCTCTGAAGAATGAACTGATGGAGTCTGAATACAGACCAAAGCATACACTTTTTACCTTATTTTGGGTTTTTTTTTTGGAGGGGGGGGGGTCTATGTTTTCTTTTGCCCATGACTAATATGTAAATGTTTTGTATGACTATGTATAATCGATGTCAAATTGCTTGCCTTCTCAATGAGGGGGGAGGAAAAAAAAGGAGGGAAAGAACCTGTAACTAAAAAAATAATGCTAACATTAAATTATGCTAAAAACTGCTTTTTTTCATGTAATTGGGGGGAAAGAATGGAGAGGTAGGTTGGGGATAAATTGCATACATCTTTAAATTCCAAAGAGTTTATATTTAATCTCAGAGTTGCTTGTGGGTTACTGGGATTTACTGAGTAGGGGGATGAAAGGGTCATACCAGCACTTTTGGAAAATCACTTTGGTAGTTATGAGGAAGATGGATTGGAGTGAAGAGAAACTCAAGGCAGGAAGATTAATTAGAAAGCTATTACAATAGTGGAGGCAAAAGAAGAGAGAGCCTGAACAAACGTGGGAGTTATATGAATAAAGAAGATACAAATGCAACAAAGGTCTTATGGATATGAAAGACAAGGTCCAGCAACTGAGTATCTGGATATGGGAGTGAGAGAAAATGAAGAACTGAAGATGATGCTATAGACAGAGGGAAATAAAAGGTTGGAAGAGGTCAGGTAATGTAGGGTTTTAAAAGATAGGATTTTATTTGAGCCGGGAGATAATGGGGAGCCACTGGAATTTATTTAAAGGGAGAGCAGGGCCATAGGTGGGATAAAACTTTGATCTAAGAAAATCAACATAATAAGTGAGTGGATGACTGACTGGGGTGAGGAGAACCTTGAAGCAGAGACCAACCAGAGGGCTATTGTAATGGTCCAGGTGTGAGGTGATAAGGACCTGGATTAGGATACTGGCAGAAGATGTATATGAGAGAAATTAAGAAGACAGAAACAATGGGACTTAGCAATTAATATAGGAGTTCAATAGTTGTTGATGGAGATGGAAAAGGATTCATACATAATATGGTCTTGAAATACTCAGGCCTTCTATAATGAAACAAACATGGTACTGAGGGAGCCTAAGAATTTGAATGTCAGCATTGATGAACTTTGCTACAGTTTTTATAATATTTGTTACAATAGCTTAGAATAGAAGCTGCTCAAAATAATTGCCTAGTCCTATTACACATTAAGCATAGAATAGTATCTACTATGTAGTGAATCACAATCAAGTTACACATTAATTGTCAAACAAATGCAACAAGTTACAAGGGAAGCATGATAAAATTAAAACTATTTCCTCCAAAAAGTACATTACAAGAGTTGTCATGACAGGTATGGAGGATAAACAGTTATGTTCAGCAAATCTAGTATATAAAGATAAAACAGATAATAATGCCTATTTTTAACAAATAGTACCTGGGAAAAGTCATAATCCTGTTTTAATTCTGTTTTTAAAAACTGTAGGAACAAGGCCAACTAGGTGGCGCTGTGAATAGAGCACCAGCCCTGGAGCCAGGAAGACCTGAGTTCAAATACCACCTCAGACACTTAACACTTACTAGCTGTGTAACCTTGGGCAAGTCACTTAACCCCAACTGCCCTGCCTTCCCCCTCCAAAAAGCAAAACATAAAAATAAAAATAAATAAAAACTATAGGAACCTCTGGAGGCTATTCATCTTACACTAAACTATTCACAACCTTTTATCTCATGTGCATATGTGTCTATGCACATACACGTATTACACAGAACATATGACTAAATTTATTAGTAAGTTTTCCAGTTAATGTCTGATTTCACCTTAATATCACCATGATGAGCACAGAGAAATAAAACACATGATTAATAAACCATAATTTCTCTTAAAATAAAGCAATTTGGAACTAGGCTCAAAACATCACCATATTGTACATTCCTTCTGGAGAAGCCACTATTACGCCTAAAATATCAAAGAGATTAAAGAAACAGGAAGATGACCCATACCCAAAAAATAATTATTGTAAGTTCATTTTGTAGAAGTAAAGAATTGGAAATTGAGGAAGTGCCCATCATTTGAGAAATGGTTTAATAAATTATGCTACATGAATGCATTATTGCATCCTATGAAAGGATAAAAGGTAGTTTTAGAGAAACTTGTATAAACTGATGCAGTAAGGTTTACAGAATCTGAAAACCAATTTTTACATTAACAACACTGCAAAGACAAACAATACTGTGAAAGTATTAAGAATAACCACTATTCTAGAGAACTAAAGATGCTACCCACATTTGGAGAGAAAGGTAATGTATTCAAAATGCAGAACAAGACATACATTTTTGGTCATACCCAACGTGGAAAATTTGTTTTGATGATCATGCAATTTTGTTAAATGCACCCTTCCCCCCAATTTAGAAGGTGGGGAGGTAGGAAAGAGAAGGCAGCATACTATCCCTTCACTCCCCACAAAAAGAAAAGTAATTACAGATAAGCAGGACAGCTTTCAAAGCTAAATTCTCAATTTTTACATACTTTTAAAAAGCAAGCTCTCTATATAACATTGATTCTCAGCTTCATCAATCCTCTTTCTATTTTACAATGTATATGGCAATGCTAATTTTATGTAGTGTTTGTTAAGTTCAGAATAAAAGGTGAAAAAATATTTTTAAAGATTGGGAAAAGAAGGAGGTTGGACTACATCATGGGTTCTTGAGGTTCAAGAATTTTTAAAAACTGTTTTGATAAAAATATTTTAATGTAATTAGTTTTCTTTTAATTTTATATACTTCATTTTTTACATTTAAAACATTCTGAGAAGGGAACCAGATAGCACATGATACTTCAAAAAAGTTTAAGAAAAACCTGGACTAGATGGCCTTTAAGGTCCCTTCTAGTTTTACATCTATAATTGTCTTTTTAAAATTTAATAATTTATTTTTTCCCCATTACAAGTAAAAACAAGTTTAACATTCTATTTTCAAATTCCAAGTTCCAAATTCTCTCCCTTCCTCCCCTCCCCTCTTTACTGAGAAGGCATAGGTTATACATATCTACATCTATAATCCTATGACCTCCCTAACCTATGAAATCACAGGTATGGATAGAAACAAATCAAAAATGAACATAGATAAGCCCATTATTTGGGTCATAAGTAGAACCGAAAGTTGGCTCGATTGTTTCTGTTTGCTCCCACAAAAGTATATACAAAGCTAAACCTATAGCCATTTTCAATGAAATATGAGTTTGGCACAAATTAATTTCAGGACATATTAGGTTTACCCTTCCATGAAGCAAATGTGCGATAGAACAGAAATATGCAGTGCTGGAGTTATAAGACCTGGGTTCAAAATCTACCTCTACCACTTCCTGTTTGACTCTGAGCAAGTCATTTATCCTTTCTCTATGTCTCAGTTTCCATACCTGTAAAAGGCGGAAGCTGGACAAGAGGACTTTTTTTTTTTTTGCTTTTTTGGAGGGAAGATAGGGCAGTTGGGGTTATATGACTTGCCCAAAGTCACCCAGTGTGCGTATGTGTGTACGTGTAGTGTCTGAGGCCGAATGTGAATTCAGGTCCTCCTGATTCCAGGGCCGGTGCTCTATTCACTGCGCCACCTAGCCGCCCCACAACTAGACGACTTCTTAAGTCCTTTCAGTCTTAAGTCTATAATATTATACTACTAAAGAGTAAGGAACAAATTCCAGTACCAACTTTAAAGGTAATGAGAAAATAATAAGGGGTACTAGGAGCTAAGTCTATAGGTTACTAATAGAATACAAGAGTAAGGTAAGAGTCATAGGAAGAAATCACAGTAATTTGAGTTAAGAAAATACTACTTTGTAAGAAATTCTTAAAAATCATTTAAACTATTGCCTGCAAAGGCAACAATTATCGGGAAATTTTAGGGATTAGTTTAACTATACCCACACAGGAAGAAAAGAGGAAGAACGCCTGTTGACCAGAGGACAACCAAATGTAGCTGGATGAACAATACAGAATGTTTACCTATTATTCTATATATATCTTCAACAGATAAGGAAAACCAGTAAGTAGGGTCCAGAATAGAACAAGAGATGAAGATGGATTATTTTTTAAAACTGTAGTTATCTTAGTGACCCCAAGCTTCTCTGCCAACAAAGGCATGTTTTTTTGAAAACCAATGTTCTTCCAGAGATACTGTAGTTTGTTAGTCATGGAACACCTCAACATCTTACCCAAAAGGCAGAGGAGAGATACTCAATGGATGTGAGTGGGTTCTAACTATTAAAACAAGAAATTAGGAAGGAGGAGTAGTGTAAAAGATTGTCACTAAAAAAATACAGGATCAAAAAAGATATGCGCTGGTTATGTGGCTAGCTCAATAGATGACCAAAGGACAGTTGGTTTTTTCAATTAGTATCCTCTAGATCAGAGGTATCAAACTCTACCTGCAAAATGAGTGCAAACAAGACTGAAATATAATTGGGAAATATTTAACAAAATAATTAAAAATAGAATGCAAAACATCTTAATTTGTGGTTTTCTAAGTCCATATGCAGCCTGCAGGGATCAGTTTCTATTTGAGTTTGACCCCACTCCTCAAGCAGTTAGGTGGCAAAGTGGATAGAGTTCCGGACCTTCATCTTCCTGAGTTTAAATGGCCTCAGGTATTTCCTAGCTGTGTGACCCTGGGCAAGTCACTTAACTCTGTCTGCCTCAGTTTCCTCATCTGTGAAATGAGCCAGAGAAGAAGAAAAAGTAAACCACTCCAGTAGCTTTGCCAAAAAAAAAAAAAAAAAAAAAAAAAAAAAAAAAAAGCCCAAACCCAAATGGAGTCATGAAGAATCAGACACAGTTGAACAACAACCACTACTCTAGATGACAGGAAAAGTACACTAGGTGGATTCACCATGGCAAATTTGTGGGAGGGCATAAACAAGAATTTCACAGGATGGACAGCCCACATCTCTGAGATCAAAAAGACATGAGTATTTGAGTAATTGTGGAAATATGTCAAAAAGGAAGTACTTAAAAAAAATCGGGATGTGTGTCCCCACATACCTATTTCTAAGCAAGGAATTAGAGCTCAGAGTAAATTACAGATGTTGTCATGGTAACCAAAGGAACCAGGGAACCGGTGAAGGCTATATACTTAAGTGATAAGTTCTGCCATCTCTTCCCTCTCTCCTCCCAAATTAACCTTAGAAATGAAATTGAATATTGGTTTGTCAAGAAATAAAGAGATGGAGGTAGGGACTGAATCTGTGGTTTTATTGGCAAGGTCAACTCCCAAGTGAGGACATTACTTCAACCAGTACAAGTTGGCACCTTTTCTAAAACTTATATTCTAATAGTTTCCTAGAATACTAAGAGACTGAGGCTTGTCCTAAATCATATCAGACAAGCACATGTTTTTAGAGACAGACCTTGAACTCAAGTATTTATGGCTCTTCATGCTACTTCTCACTAAAAGTAAAAGGAATTTTAAAGAATCACAGATGACAAAGGTTCACGGCATTTTAGTGAAAAAGCACCTCAGCAGCCATCTAATTCAACCTATACTGCAAATTCTCACTACAATATATTTATAAAGTAGCTGTTCAACTTCTATGTGAAGACTTCTAAAAAAAAAGGAAAACCATCACCTCCCAAGGAAACCATTGTTTCTACTTATGGACAGCTCTAATTGAAAGCAAACTCAGATATTATTTAGTGTAATTGTATACCTAACATATGAATCCACTCCAATAAATAACCTTAAGTTAAATCTCTGCCTGAACGCTACCAAGATGGACAACTCAATACCTCAAGTGGTAGTTCATTCCATTTATATACAATCCCAATCATTTAGGAAGCTAGTCCTTACATTGTGCTTAAACTTGTCCCTTCTCCCTGTCAATTCCACCTATGAGTTAAAGCAGTTGTTTTCTAGAGCTAGGAAAGAAGAAAAGACAACTATTTTAAAATTCTCCTGTATGTTTTTCTCTTGCCCATTTTGGTAAGGTCAATAAATATATTCTAATTATAAATATAAATATATTCTAAGTTCCTATTTGTGCAATGAACCTAGGTAGTAGCCATACATTCCAACTAATTGCCTTCAAGGAGCTTACTTCTACTGAAAGACTAGGGATTCAACAGGTACACCAACAAGTACAGATCAAAGAAAGGAGAGAACAAGGCGGGGTGAGGGTATAGGAAGGATGAGAAACAGCTCTAGGCACTGGCCATGGAGTCAGGAGGACCCGAGTTCAAATTCAGCATCAGACACTTAACACTAGTCATGTGACCTTGGGCAAGTCATTTAACCCCAAGTGCCCTGGCCTTCCCCCTTCCAAAAAGGGAAAAAAAAAATAGCTCTAGGACCGCTGAACAGCTTATGTGAAAATACAGAGAGAAGATATAAAACACCGAGTTAAGTGAACAACTAGCTGTCCCATTTGGCTGAAATATGCAGTTTATAAAGGGAAATACTGTGAAATAAAGCTGGAAAAGGGAGAGTTAAAAAAGTAAAGAGGCTTGAACACCAGGCTATGGAGTTTTATCTTACAGGCAATGGAAAGTTACAGATGTTTAAGAAGAAGAGTGACAAGGTCAGACCTGTGATTTTTAAGAAATTATTTTGATAACTATATGGAGAACAGACTGGAGAGGGGAGAAACTGAAAGTAAAGAAAACAACTGTGAGGCTATTACAGAAGTCCAGATGGAAGTTAATCAAGGCCTGAATCATGAGTAGAACAGCTAGGTAACTGACTGGAGGTAGTGACTGAGACTGAGGGAAAAATCAAGAATGACTGAGCCAACAAACCTAAGTGATTAGATAGTGGTAGCCTCAACATAAAAAGGGAAGTTTAGAGGAAAAGATGAGTTCTGCTTTAGACATGTAACATCTGATATTTTCAAGGGACATCTAAATCCAATAGGTAGATGGCAATGTGTTGTTGGAATTCAGGAGAACGTTTTAAGTTTGGATAGTATGGATTTGGGTGTTATTTCATTGAAAAGATACTTTAAACCATAGGAGTGGATCTGATGGCCAAAAGATCACAGAGGACTCAGTTACAGACCACTGTAGGACACCCATACTAACATAGCAGTGGATAGATGATGACCCAGCATCAAAAATGAAGAGTGGTCAGACAACTTAGGAGAAGCCCAGTGTCACAGATGGAGGTCATACTAACGGAAGAATAAGCATTCAGGATAATAAACAGTATCAAAAACTGCGGTTAAGGAGAACCAGGACTGAAAAAAGATGATGAGAATAAACAGTTGGAGAACAAAAGTTGGAGGGAGAAGAGTCAGGGATAGGAATTTTAATTGCAAGGGATTAAGAATTCAGAGAGAGAGAGAGAGAGAGAGAGAGAGAGAGAGAGAGTGTGTGTGTGTGTGTGTGTGTGTGTGTGTGTGTGTAGAGAGAGGGAGAATAGACTACTCAGAGTCCAGCAAGGAAAAGGAGAACAGATATAGGGCAACTGAAAGGGATGGCAAGGTCAAACAGTTTCTTAAGGATGGCACAAACAAGCCATATTTCATCCTGTTCCTTTAGTCATTCCACATTACGTGTGGTTTCACTTCATTTTATTCACAACAGCTTCTCAATGTCTCACTTAAAATCTTGCACCCAAAATGAAGCTACCAATTCAGAGGGCAGTGGATTATTACTACTACATGATTAGTTGTGGATTCATATTTGGCTAGCAATCTACTAAAAGCCAAGTCTTTTCACATAAAATGTCCCACAACCCAGCCCCACCTTTATACATTTAATTTTTAAAAATTTAAATACTGTGTACTACATAGATCCTACTAAATCTAAATTTCGTCATGAGAATTTTAGATCAACTATGCCTCCATGCTTCATGCCATCTATATCTTTACCTAAGTCATTGATTAAAAAAATATTGACAGAAAAAGAGCAATGGGAGAAGTCCTATGGCAGGCAGGTTACTATGGACATTATTTCATCAACAATCTTTAGGTACGGTCACTCAAATCAGTTTATGCACCCATCAAAGGGTACTGGCATCTAACTAATTCTCTATCCTGTCCACAAAGATATCATAAGAAATGTTATCAGATATCTTGCTGAATTATATCTGAGCATCTACATCTCCAAACCACAGTAATATCTGGCCTATCAGAAACTCAGATACCCAAAGACCTAGAAAGAATACTGCCAAGAGCTAGGAAATAAAAATAACTTCTGGGCACACAAATAGAGGTGACAAAGTCCAAATACTTTGATTTTAAGATTCCATATAACCTTTATCCAGAATAAATTGATTCTTAATATAATACACATAGAGGTTGGTGACACAGTTCCTTAGCCCACAACAGATAATGAAAGAAAGTGGGGAGAAAAATGACAGCTACACTTAAAGCAGTGAGAAGCACCAGGGGATAAAAACCATAAACCATCCAGTCAACAAATATTTATTAGGTAGCTATCATGTGCTAGGTACTGCTGTAAGTACTGCTGAGGACACTAAGAAAAGCAAAGACAGTACTCTTGAGAATCATCTATTTTGGAGGTGGAGAGATATGCAAATAATTATTTTAACTGTATATAATCTGTTTTTCTATAACCTGTAATGGTGTGTCTGTCTCTTACACCCATTACAATTAACTCTGATGAAATACTAATGTATGAGTAAAACTTTCTTTAAACTTAAAAAAATTTTTGATAGCTGTACAGAAATGCACATACATGTTTATGTATGTGTGTATATTCACAATACAGATATATACACATAGATGAATACATATATATAGTACACGTGAGAGAAAGCACTGAACAAGAGATTAGAATGGATTACTTTGAAAAACTACAAAGTTCTTTTAATGACTTCTACAGCGTTTGATAAAGGACTCCTGCAGAAGATCATTCTTGAGGTAAGTTTAAAAGAAAGCCAGGTAAACAAAAAGGGGGCAAGAATTTTCAAAGTACAGTAGTCTAGGGCCATTTCCCATCAGGACAACCAAGCCAACAATAACACTTCATATCCTGAGGGTATCACTCACAACAAGTAAAAGTTAAATTACTTCAATGTGTTCTTTAAAAAGGTAGGGAATGGAATACATTTTATAAGGACTTCAACCGAAAACATTTTTTAAAAAAATTCTAGGAATAAGCTGAAAAATTTAACAATTCAGAGTAATTCATGCCTCAAGGTTCTGGACTTTGGACAGGGTTCACTGTACTCTGAAGTTGAAAAAATTTCAGTGCCTAAGAAGGTGAACATACAGTTCAATGAGCCCCCTTTTTTTTTTTTACTACGGTTTGATTAGTTTTTTTCCCCTTTTTTTACTTGAAGTGTCAAGTTGTGGTGGTGGTAAACAAAGTACCACCTTTGAAATTTCCAAAACACTACATAAGTTTTAATCATTTTAGGTTTTTAACTTAGCCGGGAATTTGCTATTTCACTTGAGAAAGTTCTGGAGAGCGATGGAAATTACTGCACAAAATTTGGCTTCCAAAAGAGAGCCTAACAGGTTCCAACCAATATAGCTCTTTCCCTAAGAAGCAGACCTAGCTCTTCAGAGACTGGCGAGAGAGGGGAGGAATTAACATGCTCGCCCCAGGGCAAGGTGGGCCAACACCTGCACCTTAAGTGTCCAATCCGGTAACTGAGAATTCTTCTGGCCTGCAAGACGCGCGGCTCCGAGCCAGAGTGGGAACCTCTCAACAGTTCGGAGAGATCAGGACGAGACTGTCTACACATGAGCCTTTAAAAAAAAAATAAAAGCAAACAAGCAAACAACTCCCAACCTGCCGAGGGCTGGGGCTGCTCCCTAGTCAGCGGGCACATATGGCAGCTGCCGCCTCGGAAGGAGGGAGGGCGGAAAGAAGGGGGTACGAGCCCAGAAGGGCAGATCGGGCGGGGAGAAAAGCTTTCATCAGTCCCCAACTAAAGGAAACAAACCTCAGCCCTGGGAGCAAGCGCTCCCTCAGGACGTCGCGGCCCCTGCCCCGGCCGGCGGCCTCCGCCTCCCATGCGCCGCGGCCCTCGCTCAGAAGCGCTCGGGAGCTGCCGAGCTCTCCGGGGCTCACTCGGCCGCCGCCATGTTACAGTCTGTGCGGCAAAATGCGTCAGGGCGGGAGGCGGACGAGTGGGCGAGCGAGGAGCGTGCGGGGGGAGGGCCGCCGGGCCGGCGCTTCTGTTCCACACAGCCTCCGCAACCCGCAGCCCCGCCTTCTTCTTCCCCCCTCGCTCGCTCCCAGGGGCTGGGCCGACGACGCCAGCACCGTCCCACCGGGGGTCCGTCAGTCCGGGCGGGCGCTGGGTGCCCCACGGGGGGAGGGGGAACAAGACGGTTAACTGAGGGCTGGGCTCGTCACTGCTCCGCCCCCGGGCCCTGGCCTCTCCCTCCCCTCGTCTCCCGGAGCCGCGGCCACAGGCTCTACCGCCGCAGCACCCAGAGCCTTGAGCGGCCTACCTGCTCCGGTGCGCGGCTCCCGGGTCCCTGCGCGGCGGCTCCCGGGGAGGAGCTTCAAATCTACCGCCGCCAGAAAAGGCGCCCAAACTTCCTAACCGCCTCCCCTGTAAGCCCCTTCGCAGCGTGGAGGGGAGCCGTCGCGCCGGAAGTGCGTCACGACAAGTTGAGGTAACCTCCGTACCCTCGCGCCTCTCCCTCCTCCCCCTCTCCTCCCACCCTCTCCACCCCAACCAGAGCTGAAGGGGGAAGCCCTTGCTTGGTGAAGAGTCACGGGCTGCTGCGGTGGAAGGAGCTCTGAATGGGAAGTGAAAGGATGATGGCCACTAAACTTCATCTGTCAGTTGAACGAGTTCTTTTATCTCATGGGGGCCTCAGTTTCTTCATCTGTTAAATGAAGGGAGTCTGGACTAAGTGACTTTCTTGAGCTGTAAAATGTGGTCTGCTTTTAAGTTGATCGACATTAATTGTCTCAAGTAAAGCTGGTTTTCCTTTATTCACACCTCCATTCTTTTTTAAAAATTTAATTTATTCCGAGCTTAAATAAAACAAGCTTTTCCCTAACAGTAGAATAGGAAAAAAAGACGATTGTATATACTGCAAATCTATTATTTACAATTTGCTAGTCCTTTTAAATATTTACGAAAGTTATCATGCAACTTTTTTTCTCCTCCCCACCCCCCATGGCTATCTTTAAGCCCTCCACCAAAAAAACAAAACAAAAAAACCCACCTGCTGAAAGCCTTCCATAACTCCATAACCCCTTTTAATTCTACTTCTTTCCCTTTGTTATTTATTTCCTATTTATCCTATAAACTGCTTGCTTTTGTTTATGCATTTTGTCTCTCCCCTTAGGATTGCAAACTCCTTGAGGGTCCTCGGCACTATCCTTTGTCTCTTTTTGTATCCCCAGTGTTCAGCACGGAACCTGGCACACAGTAGGCACTTAATAAATGCCTATTGCCTGATACAAAGAAAGGCAAAAACCTGCCCTTGCCCTCAGGTGGCTCACCTTCTTAAGTGGAGACCATATGCAAATAAAGAAGGCTTGCAAGCTATAGTTATTTTATGTCTTTTTAAAACAATTTTAAAAGCATTTTTGCTCTTGTGTGAACATATACTAAATATGCCCCCAAATTACTATTTCTTAATTTGTTTGTATTTTCTGGTATTTTGATATTCTTTGACCTTTCAGACTGCAGTTTTATGTGGAGATGATATGACACACACAGGTGTGTACTGTTAGAAAGCTGCTAAGTTAGTCCTCTTCGGTCAATAGCATTTAATAAACATTTCACTTTAAAGACACCCACCGTGAAAGTAATAGAAGACATATGACACTGTCTCTCAACTACATACCTTTGCACTGGCTGTACCCAATTCATGGAATGTAATCTCTCCTTATCTCAACTTTTGCAAGAAGATTACATATTTTCTCCTCAGACAGAATGACCATAAATATCTTGGGAACAAGGTTTGTTTAGTTTTTATCTTTCTACACCCCTGTATGTAGTGTCTAACCTGACACTTTTAAGGATGAGGTTGGTTGATTTACTCAATCAAGTCACCTGTATCCACTTAAAGCTGTGAGATGCCTTATTTCCTCAACTATTGTTGTTTGTCCTTTGTCCTTTGTTCTTGAAGGGGACCATGAGATCAGGGAAGTGATGCCCTGACATGCCAGTAAATTGGATTTAAGTGAGGGAAGTTCAAAGTCACTAGCCTCACTCTCGCTTCCAGAGCCATGTGGGTGGCAAGATACAGATCAGGAGTACTGGAGATGGCCCTGTATGCAGTTGGAGACCTTGACCTTCTTAAACTAAGATCTTTAACAGGTCTCCTTTGTCTGAGGCAACCACCTCAACTATAGGCTTTGAAGTGAGCAAAGTACTTTTAGTGAAGTACTTTTAGAGGGAAGTTACATAGAACAATAATAGGCTGAGGAAACTTGGTCTTCAGTCCTAAGTGTCATCTGAAAATCATCAAGTGAGTTTAAAAACCAGTCATTCCAGTGACCAGAGCAAGTACAACATTCCAACTAACTCCTTAGAGAAGAAACAGCTTAGGAGGACAAGAGGGGGGAGAGCAGAATATAGCAAAGGCCAAAAGAGAGTGCAAACCTAGACTATGAGGGTCCAAAAGAGAGGGAGATGAGGACGGCTAGGTGGCTCAGTGAACAGAGCACCGACCATGGAGTCAGGCGGACCTGAGTTCAAATCCGGCCTCAGATACTTAACACTTACTAGCCCTGTGACCTTGAACAAGTCACTTAACCCCAATTGCCCAGCCTTCCCCCCTCCAAAAAGCAAAAAAAAAGAAAGGGACATCACATTTTGTTCAGAGCATCATGGAAGGTTTCATGAGGGAGGTAACATTTGAGTTGGGTCTTAAAGGATTGGTAGGACCTTGATAGGCCCAGAAGGAGAGAAAGGAAAAGGAATGGCACATGCAAAGATTTGGAGGCCTAAAGGTTCAAGATATGCTTAAGAAATAGCCAGTACTGTCCAGTTTGGATAGAGTATAAAGTATATGAACAGAAGTAGTGCCAGACACAGCTGAAAAGGTAGATTAAAGAAGGAACATAAAGACTTTAGATCTCAAGCTCATTGGACTTAATTCAGTATTCAAACTCAACTACTTTAATGTGATGTTTTTTTGATCCTGATTATTTTGGTCATTCTATCTAAGATTAATTGGAATGGGGACAGACTAAACTTAGAGAGACCAATTAAGAATTTACTATGGTAACTCCTGTCCCAAAGCCCATTAGTATGGGACTCTCTCTTGATTGATGGAGATCAATCCTGGTGAGGGTTGAGGCAAAGTAGATAAGATGGGTAGATCTCTAGCCTTCTTTAGTTTTCTTTGGGACTCTTCAAGCATTGAGTTGATTAGGGCAGTTGTGGCTTCCAGCTTTGAGAGGGAGGATGCAACAGGCCAACCCCACTTCAGTTTGCTGAAGAAAAAGACTCTGGGAAAACTAATATTAGAGGAGCTAATGTCCCCATCCCCAATGTCTTACAATAGACACTTTGGGGAGTTTCCCTTTGTATGAGGAACAGCCTTTTGTTTTACCCACAGTAGAGACCCTCAAAACAAAAGAGCTAGCTCTACATACACTGCAAAGTGAAATGATCCAAGAACAGTTTATATAACAGCAATATTGTAAAAACAGACATTGTGCTCGAATTTGTTTTGCTTAAATATACATGTTTATAGAGGGTGTTTTGTTTTTCTTGCTTTCTCAGTTGTGTTGGAGGGGAAAGGGGATGGGAGTCAGAGAATAAGGATCTAAAAGTAAAATTTAATTTGTTTAAAAAGAGATTGCTTCCCAAATTGATAAATGGTCAAAGGATATGACCAGGCAGTTTTCAGAGGCAGAAATTATCATATGAAAAGATGCTCGAAATCACTATTGATTAGAGAAATGCAAATCTGACTCTGATATGCCACATCATACCTATCAAATTGGCTAACATGACAAAACAGGAAAATGGTAAATATTGGAGAAGATGTGGGGAAAATTGGAACACTAATGCATTTTTGGTGGAGTTGTGAATTGATCTAACCATTCCGGAGACAATTTAGAATTTTGCCCAAAGGGCTATAAAATTGTGCATATCCTTTGACCCAGCAATACCACTTCTAGATCTGTATCCCCAAAAGATCATAAAAACGAGAAAAGGACCCATATGTACAAAAATATTTATAGCAGCTCTTTTTGTGGTGGCAAGAATTGGAAATTGAGGGGACATCAATTCAGGAATGGCTAAACAAGTTGTGGTATATGAATGTAATGGAATACTATTGTTCCATAAGAAATGAGGAGCAGGAGGACTTCAGAAGAACCTCGAAAGACTTATATGAACTGATGCAGAGTGAAATGAGTAGAACCAGGACAACACTGTACACAGTAATAGCAACACTGTTCAATGGCTAACTTTGATAGACTTAGCTCTTTTCAGCAATGCAAGGATCTAAGACAACTCCAAAAGCCTAATGATGGAAAAGGCTATCCACATCCAGAAAAAGAACTGTGGAGTCTGCATGCAGATGGAAGCATACTATTTGCTTTCCTTTTGTTTTGTTTCTTCTTTCTTATGGTTCTTCCCATTAGTTCTAACTCTTCTTTATATCATGACTAAGGTGAAAATATGATAAATATGAATGTATAAGTAGAACCTATATCAGATTGTCTTGGAGAGGGGGAAGGAAAAGGCAGGGGAGAAAATTCAAAACTTAAAATCTTAGGGAAGTGAATGTTAAAAGATACATTAATTAATTATTTTTTTAAAGAGGTTGCTGTAAAAGTACAGGTGATTATTAATAAGAGCCTAAGTTAGGGTGATAACAATGGAAATAAAAAGGAGGTGATGAGGTGTGAAATATTTCAGAGGACTAGTTTATATTTAATATGGGAGATGAGGGAAAAGGGGGGAGTTAAGAAGACCCCAAGGTTTCAGGTTTGTGACCAGCAGAATGGTAGTTTGATTAATAGAAATAAGGAAGTTGAGAATTGATATGATTTCCATAGAATCATAAAGTGTTGAGTAGAAAGAGTTTATGGATCATTTGGAGCAGCTCAGATAGAGCTCTAGACCTAGAATCAGAAAGAGCTAAGTTCAGATCTGTATAGTAAAATTATTTCTATACACACATTCCTATTATCTATATCTATATATTACATATCTTTTTCACTGAAAACATACAGGAGGCACAGGAGTTCTCGGTCTTCAGCCTCTAACAAGTTCACTCTTGATCTGGTTAGACAGGCAGATAGCTTTGGAGGAGTTAATAATCAGCTTTATTCCATTCTAGTCTTCTCAAATGGTGGCTAGGAGAACCAGCTCCTACAGCATTCCCTAATCACCCTTCTTGGTGGGGTCAATCAAGACACACGCACTTGTGCACTCCCCTAAATTCCCTCAAGCCTCAATGGGAGCAGGTTGAGGCACACACAGATTCCCCTATGGGTTCCCTGTGGTTTTTTCCCATCATTTTCCCTATGGTTTTTCCCATGGGTTCCCTGCTCACTGACCAATGCCCACCTGCTTTATAGGGCAACAAGGCATCTTGCCAACATCAAGCTCACAAGTTAACTTTAGCAATATCGTCATTCTGTGTGTGCAAGCCTACTAAATATTACATTATGTCACCCCTTATCTCATGGCACAGCTTCAGTAGGACTGTCTGTCACTATGATTCTGGGAACTACTATCTAGAACCCTTGGGGCTATTCTGGGAGTTATCAAACACCTGGAAATTAGACATTCCCATGGCCATGGATCCTGAGAAACTAACTCTAAGATGGATAACAAAATTCTCCTTACATACAATATCTGTCTATTATAATATAACTACATTTAGCCTAACCCTCTCATTACTATATGAGGAGCATTGCTTTGAGCCTAGAAAAGGCAATTGTTGGCCACATGTACCTTTTAATAAAGGCAGGACTTTGGAAGAAAGAATTGAAATGGAGGACAATGCCTAGAAGCAGCACCTGCCTCAAGTAGATGAGGGGATCCAACGAGTTGACATGTAAAGCCCTTTGTAAACTTTAAGGCACTCTATAAGTGCTAGCTATTATTAAATGCTGCTACTTCCATTCATCTCATTGGAAGACCAAGGAGAATTTCAGGTTTGGGGAACTCCAAAGGTGTTTTGTTGAAAAGAAAGACCCTAAAATATTTCTGAAGAGGTGCAGTTTGGCAATCAAGTAATAAGTAGGAGTTACAAGACTAAAATATCTGCAGGTGGGATAGATGGAAGCTGAAAGAGAAACCCTGCCCTTAGTAAGGAAGCAATTGAGTAGAAATGAAAGAATGAATAAATAAACAAATGATATAATGGTAAGGAGGGAGGAGAAAGAGAGACTGAGCGAGAGATACTGCCTGAGTGTGCTCCTTAGGCTGTGACTTGGGTGGGGAAAATCACTTTAGGGAGTAACAGCCTGTCATACATACATAGCTCTGAGGAATTAAGGCTTGGAGGAATTGAACTCTCCTTGAGAAAAGCATTTAGCTAAGGGTTCTTTCCTAATCCAGTGACTACTTATTTGAGGTCCCTTCCCGTATAAGTGTGGAAGCTAAGCTACTGTACTCTCAGCTAAAAGAGAGGGCAGAGCCCACCCTTCTTTGTACATCAGGGTCCTTGACTCATTTTTTCGGTCATGGCACCCTTTGTCAATCTGGTGAAGTCAGTGGATCCCGTTTCAGAATAATGCATTTACGTGTATAAAGTAAAATATGTAGGATTACAAAGGAATGCAAAAATTTGTGAACCCTTTGAAATCTATTGACCCTCACTGAAGAACCTGTGCTTTAAGGGGAGGAAGTAGTACATTGGCAGAGAATTCCAGCTGAAGCCAGAGGTTGGAAACTTTGTTTTCAGTGGTGTGTGGGGTACGGATACCCCAAAAATCCCCTCCCCAAGAAAAATAAACTTCCCATTAATAATTTTAGATGAATGCATTTCCAAACAACTTTATACAGGAAATAAATTATAACTCTAAACTGATGAGGTACAGGCTCTGGGAACCCCCTTGAACTCTGATACAATCCTGAGGCCATCAGCCTCTCCTTGTTATTCCTTAGCCCTCCACTGTTTCATTTCCAGGTGGAGGAATGTAGGGCAGGAGTAGGGAAAGAATTAGGTCCCAGGGGTGTTCTTTTCCCCAAGTCAGCCTCCAAAAGCTTCTTCGGCTTTTTTTTCCCTTACTATTCCCAACACAAACACAAAACATTCCAGAAACACAGACACACAGAGACAGACCAGACATAGAACATTACAGAGTGCACCCAGAAGGTAATTCTAATTCAAACCAGTCAAAAACTCAGAACCCTTTCCAAATTTGTCTTCCTTTCATCTTTTCTCTTATGCTCATATTTAATTTGGTTGGGGATCATTGCTGACTCCTGCAGGTCAGAAGACCCAACTAATTATGGAGGAAACGCTTCCCTCATTGAGTTACCCATGAAGCCTACCAGATGGTGTCCTTATCTCAGAGTCAACTCAACCTGTACTTTTAGCTGAGAGCCACTGCTGGTCCCTCCAGGTTAAAGAAAAACCTAACAAATTAAGACTCAAGAGACCCAGGAGGTATCTTACCTACAAGCTATTTGAGTATAGTTTGCATGACTGTCTTTCCCACCAGCTGGCTGGAGTTTCCTGGTTCCTCTCTGTATGTTCCTGTTCCTCCCAAAAGTTCCTCTCTCTGGAACTTTACCCACGTGGAGCCCGAACTCCCCATCTAAGTCCAGAGACCATGGGAAAAGTGTCTGGAGGGCGCCTGCCTCGAGACTGAAGTGGGAAGCAGTTGCTCACAAGTGGGGGATCCCAGACAAGCCTCCAAATTTGAGTGGGGCAAGGGGACCCCAAAAATCCCCTCCCCAAGAAAAATTTAAAAATCAGAGGCATCTTGAGGAAGGAACAGGAAGTTTTATTCTCTTCCCGTGCAGGAAGAGGGCGGTCCTCTCCATGGCAGAGGAAGGGGGGGATCAAGGAGAAGAGGCATGTTACAAAAGACAGAAAAAGAATTTATACCCTAAGGTGGTCAAGCCTCCCCCTGGCTGTCCCTTCTCCCATTGGCTAGGAGGCAGGCTCTCAGTCTTGGTGTAAAATCTAACCCAATGGTGGATAACAAAGAAGCCCTCCACTCTCTCCTATTGGCAGGGAGGTGGGACAAGAATCCAAGGTACCATCCATGGCCTTATTTGGTAAATGCCAAAGCAAGGGAGGGGAAAAGGTCACAAGCAAGGGTGGAGGTCAAAAACTCCTGAGAGGGGCCTAAATGCTTAAGGATGTGGTATACAAGGATGGAGGACTAAAACTCCTGAAAGAGGCTTCATGCAAATGACAACCAGGGAAGGGGAGGAAGAGTCCTAGGTTGTGTAAACCCAGGACTCGGGCTCTGGTCTCCCTTCTCATTCTGAGGAGTCTTCACAGAGGGTACACAGAGCATACCCCACTCAGTGGCAAGTGGTAGCAACCAGTAGTAACTAGGACTAGTGGAACATGATCGAGCAGTGTTTACATGAGACCAGTGAGGAGTAATACCTGGCTAAGACTACATGGGCAATTAGGTGGTTAAGTAGATAGAGCACTGGGCTTGGAATCAGGAAGATTCAAAATCTGAGTTCAAATCTGGCTTCAGACACTTCCTAGCTAGGTGACCCTGGGCAAGTTGATTAACTATACTTGCCTCCATTTCCTTATCTGTAAAATGAGCTGGAGAAGGAAATGGCAAACCACTACAGTATATTTGGCAAGAAAATCCCACATGGTGTCACAAAGAATCAGACACGCTTAAATGACTGATCAACGACAAAAGACTGCATGACTGGAAGAGACTGCCAGTAATCGTCAAGACATCACCAGAAGACATTGCATGACTGTCATCCGTGTCATCAGGGACAAAAAGAAGCCATTTCATAAGTACAATCTGTTCATATATGTTTCCTATTATTTGTGCCTCATCATATGTATTCCCCAGGTATTTCTACTTTTCCCCCAGAGGTATGTGAATTTGTGAAAGAGAATATCCCAGGTTTATAGAAAAAAATGTTCCCTTGTTACTTTCTTATTCTTATATTTCTCTATATCTTTTCTTTGAACTAATTGTGTCCTCTGCTTAGGAAGTGTATATACATTAGTGGGGGCTTGTGAACTATGATTTTAAGGGGATGCATACCCATAAGGTTGCTTGAACATTAAATAACTTGTCTAGGTGTTTTGATGGGGTGATAAGGACCTGGACCCCTAAAAGGAAAGGACATGTCTTTGAAAGCAACCCAGTCCCTAAATTTTCCCACACATTTCAACAGCCCAGATACACTGACCTCTCACCCAAGGCATATGGCCCATGGTGTCTGGGCCATCCCAGTCCACCTAGATACTTGACTGTCCTTTCACAGTAGTTCTTGACCCACCCATCCCAGGCTACTCCAATCTTTTCATTATTGCACCTGACCTACCCCAGGCTATTTACCACTCCTTAATCCCATTCAGATCTTTTCACTGTCCCTTTTTTGTACATAAGCATCAGTCTCACTCCCATTAGGTTGTAGATTTACTAAGAATCTAGCCTGAACTATTGGTATTACAGTAAACCTTGCCACTTAGACTGGAAGACAGTTTGAGTGTTTGAATTCTTTCCAGGTGAAAGCTGCCCTGTACCCTAACACTTTGGGGTTCCCAGCAACCCCAAACCACATCAGTTTTACCTGCAAGAGGTGGGTTTACTATCACATGCTACATATAACACTTTATGTTTCAGCAAAGACTACATATACATAATCTCTTGATAATCATACACCCCTCTGAAGTAGTGCAACTATTATTGTGTGTATTTTACAGATGAAGAAACTGAGGTGAGGAATTTTCCCAAGACAACCCAACTATTAAATACTCTGTGAAATATCTATATTTAGGGAGTGGGATCATAGGGTCATAGACTTAGAGCTGAAAGGGAACTTGGAGATCATTTCATCTAAATTATTTATTTTAAAGATGAGGAAAACTGATTCCTAGAGATTAAGAGAAAGATGAATTAGCAAAGGAGTCAGAGAAGCAGCAGCAGAGAAGTAAAAGAAAAACCAAAAAGGATAGTGTCATGGTAGAGAGAAGGATGAATTTCAAAAAGGGGGTAGGAAACATGCTTCAGAAAAGGCTTATTGAAGGTAAAGAAGGTAAAAAGGTGATTGAATTTTTAGCAATTGGAAAGTCATTGGTGACCCTTAAAGAAGCAATTTTAGAGTGATAATCGTTATATATATTTAACAAGTGAATAGTCAATCAATAAACAGTTTTAAAAGTGTCTACAGGCACTGTGCTAAGCTCTAGAGATACAGATAAGGGCAAAAGATAGTCCCTGCCCTCAGGAACTCAAAATCTAATGGGAGAGACAACAAGGAAGCAAACATGCACAAAGAAGCTCTATGTAGAATAAATGAGAAATTATTAAGAGAAAGAAGGCACTAGAATTGAGAAGGGTTGGCAAAGGCTTCCTGTAGAAGATGAGATTTTACTTGCAACATATAGGAAGCCAGGAGGTGGATGAGGAGACAGCCAGTATAAATGCTCAGAGCTGAAAGATGAGATGCTCCACTTTGAAAGGCAGTTAAAGATGTAAGAATGGTTTAAGGCATTGAGGACCCACTTAAGGTTGTGTAGGATGAATCTGTAATCAACTCCATCAGAATGGTTACACAATTTTCTCTACCAACATTCAGCAGCATGTGTGTAGGAATGAAGGTGACAGATGGTGGGAGTCATCCAAGGCTAAAGCTTGGCAGGGTGCAATTGGCAATATGATAAAAGGGACCAGGGATTTAGAGAGGAGGATAGTATAGAGTTTAACTGGTTTAACTGGAGAGGTGAAAAGCCAATAGATTATGATCAGATAAAGGGATATAGGCGTTGGTTGTTAAGAACTGGAGGAATACTAAACTCTGGGAAGATAGGGTCAAGTCTTATATTTTTCTATTCCACAAGTATCTAGCACAGTGCTTGAATATATATTTTAGAATTAGGAATAATTGACTCACAGGTATGAAAGTGAGTTCAGAGATAATCTAGTCACATTCATGGTCTTTGAAGTCCAGTGAAGCAATCCTACTATAGCTCCCTTATTAACTCATTATCTGACTCTCCACAGTGGTTCTTCCAAACCTTTTTATCCCTCCTTAAATTTCCTATGGTTCCCCCTCCTCCCACTCTCTCAGCTGAGAGCCCTGCCTTATATTTTACAGAAAAAATTCAGGCCATTTGCTATGAGCTCCCTCTTCTCTCCTCTTTCTCATCTCCTATCACTTACCCCCATCTCACATGATGAAGGGAAGCTTCATCTCCATCATCATCATCTCCACTCTTTCACTTATTTTCAATCTCTGTCTACTAGCTCCTTCCCCACTGCCTAACATGACCATGTTCCCCCCTATCTTTAAAAAATCCTCTCTTGATCCTTCCATTCACAATAATTGTCCTCCTATAGTCCCTATACCTCTTCTGTCCTGTATTTCCACTTTAAAAGGCCACCTACAGTAGGTGCCTCCACTGTCTCTTCTCACTCTCTTCTTAATCCCTTACAACCTAGCTTCTGATCTTATCCATGTCTGTCCAAAATATATGACAAGATGGACCAGCCCTACAGGATATTCATCCAACTGTAGAACAGAGATGGTCTTTCATTTTTGTATTTGTATCTCCATTACAGAGCATACCATTTGGTATATAAAAAGACTTAATAAAAGCTTTTTTATTCATTCATATGTAGCCTGTGCACAGGGATAACCAAATCATAGAGACAGTTTTGTCCTGAAGTACCCCCCCACTTTTTTTCCTCTTTGGACTGAATCACCCCAACCTGCCTTTGGAAGCAGACCTGATCTAAGAGTCTGAGTTTCTTTCCTAGAGTAGGACCAGCCAAAGCTACAACTCAGACTCTCCTTCAGGATACCGGAATAATGGTGATGTGTGTGTGTGTGTGTGTGTGTGTGTGTGTGTGTGTGTGTGTGTGTGTGAGATGTTGGGTGGAAAGAGGGAAGATGTATTCCTGTTACTCTTCACTGCAGTATGTGAATCCACAGCAGTGTGTTTCTCATTTATGTGAAATCAGTCACAGTAATACCATTGACTCTTAAACATGAAATATTTACTAAATGTCAGGCAAAAGTAAGAATAATCATAACATTTATTCATTAGAAGGCAAATGCAGGAACAATTATAATATTTACTCAATAGAAGACAAGAACAGGAAAAATCAAAATACAGTTATCCCTTCCACATCATGACTTTCCCCATTTTGGTTTCAGTATGTCAAGGGTTGACATAAGAAATTTAATGGTAATTTTTTGGGAGTTTTGCGGAAGCTGCAGAAGAAAAACAAAGGCCAGCAGTTGGCACAGAAAAAGTATGGAAACTCAGAATTGCAATGCAGTATTGTATAATATCAGTGGGTAGTATTGTATAATATCAACATATTTTATCATTTAATATCATAATAATTCAGACTTCTTCTCTGGTATGAAGGAAGGGCCAAAATATTTTATGTGGATTTTCTAGATCATGAGGGTGCCACGTCCCTAACCCCTGCCATGTGGAAGGGATGACTAGTATAATAGTCCCACCATTAAGTTGGGTCACATTTTCCCACCAGTGCGTATAGTGGGGGAGAGAGTGGGTACATGCTTACAGAAATCTAACAGGGAGGCACATGACTTCGGATGAGAGGCCTTGATGTCCTGCATTTCTCTACAGAACAGTTTGTATCACCTGTTACTTGCTGGACAGTATCTTTTCCCCATTTGATTCTCATAGTTCTCTTGCTATACAAAGTCTGTTGCTTCTGGGCCACTGAAGGAACAACAGACTTTTATTGATTGATTGATTGATTGATTATTAGATTTTTTTTTTTGAGACTAAATCTCCCTATCTTGCAAGAAGTGTCACTAGTCACCCATGGGCCTAATCCTAGTACTCACTGGTAGGGAAGCTTTAATATGCTCTCTTTTTCTGAGTTGGGCTGGTTCTTCCTTTTCAGGCAATCTGGTGTAATGTTAAGGGAATTTGAAGATCTTCCCTGCCTCTTAATAGGCCCTTAATGTGACTTGCTTTGAGCTTTGGCCCAGCCCACATGCTTGAATCACATGGAGCCTGTGGTGGGAGGAGCTCGTGCAAGGGGGGAGCTGAGAAAGAGTGAGGCAGAGCAGCTAGCTTGAGTGAGAGAGGGAGGAATTTTGCCTAGGGGAGCTTGTTTGTGGGGAGGCCTAACAGAGGGAAGGTATGGGGATGTTGGTGTTCCCTGGATTGGTGATGTGTATAAACTTCTTTGTTGCCATGGTGGAATTGGCTTTCTGTTATCTGAAGAAATCTCTTGGTTTTGTCTTTAAGGAAGAGAGTTTGTTATATTTTGTGATTCAGCCCAGGAAATATGTCTACATATTCATAGCAGCAGCTGTGGGTATCACATTGGTGATATATCTGGTATCCCTCTGTGCTCCAAGGGGCTCACTATATTAATGCCAGACTTAGAAGAAAATCCATAAGAAGTTTCCTTTCTTTCTGGGTATAGGTGGCTCTAGAGAGCAGTCTTGCCTTTTTCCAGACAATCAGCTCTTAGCAAAGCAACGCGTCCCTTCCAATCAGCAGAGTTCCCAGTAAAACAAATGAAGATATTATCAGCTCCTATGTATCTTCTGTAAGCAACTCCTCTCATTGCTTCGTAAATCTTCTATCCTGAACTCTTCCTAAACTCAAATCTTTCTACTGCTTTCTTTCTTCACATCCATTCAGCTGCCTTTTCAAGTTGGAGACAACTAGCCCATGGGACTTCTCCTCTGACTGGTGAATTCCTTCCCAGAATTTCCATTTGAGAAGTGTCCAAGCCAGCCATGCTCACTTTTAACCTTTCAACCTGCTGACTTTCAGATTTGTCCTTCATTGGGTTTCTTCCCTTGTTCTCAATTCCCCTCATCCCCACTCCTATTATGTGTTGGTTTCTATGAGAATGGAAGCTTCTCAAGGGCATGGTTTTTTTTTCCTTTTTGCTTGTACCTGTATTTCTGGTGCTTAGCACAGTGCCTAGTACATAGGAAACACTTAAATACTCTATCCTTCCTCTCCTCTATCTTCTAATACCTCAAACAAGTGTTTGCTTTTCAGTAATGATCCATTTATACTTTTCATGTAAAACTAAAAAACTCCACTATTCTATTAGGTATGATCCATAAGTCCTTATATCATCTTCTCACAGTCTCCATAATTATTTGATTTATATTTTATCAATATCTTTAAAAACTCTGAAAACAGTCACATGTGATAGACCATCATGCTCTGTAGCCATGATTGCTACAGTTAGCATTATGCTTTCAAAAAGGTCCTCTCAGTACATTTATCCAAAGGACAGTTTTCTTTCTGGTCCTCAAAAGAGTCTTTGTTTCTTCATAACATTTTATTGGAGAGGTTATATTTCTTCTTAACCTGATTTATTAATTGTTTTTCCACAAATATTAAGCAACATGTCCACATTCAAAAGTGGCACTACCTTACATATCATGGTCTAAAAGGGGGGGAAAGGAGTAAGGATTTTTTTCCATACATTTGGAAAAAATCACAAACATTACCGGCAAAAGGTAACCAAGAAAATATCAATAATCACTGACCTATATGTCTACTTTTTCAGTCACTACAAAATCTTTGTGAGAATTATCTATACATTCACTGAAGGCATCCTTGATAAAGGTATGAAAAGGAAAAGGTAGGCTTCCGTTGACTACATCTTTATAGTCACGCAGTTGACTGAAAGGTTCAGAGAATACAAGATCCCATTGTGCCTGTTAGCTGGCTTTAAAAATAATTTGATTTGGTAGAGCAAAAAACAACCTTAAAGATTCTTCTCCAACAAGTTATCTCCCATGTACACATCAAAATCATTCATGATTCCTTGAAAAAAAATATAACAACAGATAATTTTGTTGGATAACCCTCTGATTTTTACTATCAAGCTGGGCATAAAACAGTTAGAGATATACTTGCCAAAGGCGTTTGTCACCGTCATGGAGGATGTCCAGCACAGAATTCAAGTGGAAAATGATTCCCAATAGATGGTGAGTTCCTCCAAACGCTCCTGTTTCCACTCAGCATTGTACTGGTTACATCAAGCCTAGTAACACTGCAGTCTCTTAAATGTGTCTGATAATCATTAAAAGAGTTCAGTCTAGCTACTCTGAATGCCTACACAAAAGTCACCAAAACAATGCCTAGTTTCCGGACTTATTGGAATAGCAACAGAAAAAAAACACACCACAAACAGCTATTTACAAGTGAAAGTTCTGAATGTATCCTGATTATACAACCAATCATGGCTGAGAAAGCCAAAATGTATAACCTCAATCAGGATCCCGAGCTGCTGCAATGAATATGACTACAATTCCCAGAATGCCGAAAATCCCAGTTTCGAACTTTACTTTATCGCACTGCACTTCGGGATATGTAGTATATTTCCTCTCTTTGTACGAGCTGCCAGGACGGACATTTGGCGCTGCTGAACCAGGGGAGAGGGAATTCCTCTTCCCGGACAGGGTGAGACTGGAGGAAAGTGGCGGGGGTGGAGGGATAGGGAGGTGGTTGGTGAAAATTAGTCCAGTCCAGGGGGAAGTCCTGGGACTGTTAAGGGTCACTGTCACACCAGACCCACGTGTGCCCCGCCTCTTAACCTCATGGGCTGGCTCTGCTGCTGGGCAAGGCATGGAACTCGGACCCTCAGTAAACTTCTCTTTAAAATGAGGGGTTCGGATTAAATGACCCGTAATAGCCCTTCTAGTTTTGAGCCTATAGTGTCTGAGTCAGGGTAGCCTCACTCGCCCCCAGGCTGAGGTTCACCTCCGTCCCCCGAAGAAAAGGATTATTTTAAAATTTTTGGGCGTTGGGAAGGGAAGATGGGATCCATGGTGTACGCGATGGGGTTTTGTTTTTCCCTCCTTCTTGTTTGGGGAGCTCTTTCAGTGCCAGAAGGCACAGAGGGAGCTCTTACTGCTCTCTGGGCCAGGGGGAGTCTAGGTTAGGCTTGCGGAAGCCCCCAAAGTGGAGCAGTGGCTAACCCACTGCTCGTGTGCTCGGTCTCAGTGCCCAGCCATGACTGGCCTCTCTGGGCAAGAGAGCTGGTCCGAGCATGCTGTGATTTAGAGCTGAAAGGGACCTTACAGGTCCTCCGATCCAGTGATAATTTTACGGATGAGGGAACTGAGACTCAGAGAAGGTAACTGACTTGCTTAAGGATCCAGACGGAATCATAGCCTCTGACGCTTCTCCAGGCTGGTGGGTGGGAGTGATTACGACAAGCATTAACTTCGGGAGGTAAGGGGGTGGCTGCTATCAGTTCTGCTGATGAATGTGGAGTAGGGTTTGAGGATTTGTACCTAGGGGTAGAGAGTTGAGTCTCTTTTTAGACTGGCTTCTATTTTAACTCAACAAAATAGCTCCTTATTGAAGTGTCTCATGGAAGACTAACACACTAATGTGTTGTTTAGCACTGTGCCTGGCACATAATAGGAATAATCCATGGTTATTGAATTGAATTAAAATACTTTTGGTGGAGTTGTTCAGGAAAACAATTCAGGAATAACATGAGAAAAGTGCTTACTGTTTACACAACTTGATTTAGTAATGATATCACCTTGTATCCCCAGGGAACAGGCTTACTTTGTAAGAAACTAGAAATACTAGGATTTTAAAGAAAAATGGGAGACATATCTAGCAGGCCCTAGAACTCAAGCTATGCTCTTTCCTATAATCCAATTATTATTCCTCTAACTTCGGAGTTCCCTACAAATTTATGTTATGCACTTTCTACTGGACCCTCACTAGGGTTAGGTAATCCTTTTACTACCCTACTCACCTGGGAAACTTTTCCAAACTTTTTCATCCCTCCTCAAACCTCCCAACTCTGCCCCTCCTTTCTGCTGAGAACCTTGCCTCATATATAATTGAAAAAAATTGAGGCCATTGGGGAGAGCTCTTATATTATTCAAATGCCTTCTGCCACTGGCTTCTCCTTTACCCTTCTCTTACTTGAAGAGGTGGCATTTCTCCTTGTCAAGGCAAAGTGCTCTACATGGACAAGTGATTCTATTCCATTCTTTCTCCTTGGGCAGATTGGGCCCCTCTTTCATCCCTACTTTGATTTATCTTCAATAATTCTCTGTCTACTGGCTGCTGCCTTACTACCTGCAAGCATACCCCTGTCTCCCTCATCCTTAAAAAACCCTCATTTGATTCGTCCCTGTCTCCTTATCTTTCCTCTCTTTTGTGACTAAAGTCCTTGAGAAGGTCACCTGCAATCCATGCTTCGGTTTCCTTTCCTCTCATTATCTTTTTAACATTCTATAGTCTGGCTTTTGACCTCATCATTCAATTTAAACTGCTCTTTCCAAAGTTACAATTGATCTCTTAATTGGTCAAATCCAAACGCCTTTTCTCAGTCCTCTCTCGGGACCTCTCTGCAACTTTTGACACTGTTGATCCCCCTCTTCTCCCTCATGCTCTTTTCTCTGTAGGTTTTGGTGACTATGCTTTCTTCTGGTTCTCCTACCTCTTGGACTCTACCTTCTTAGTCTTGTCTTCTCATTCTTCTCTAGGTTGTACTTCTGACTCTACCATGTCCCAGAAACTTCTTCATGCTGGAGACTCCTTTACTTCATCCGCATGCTGTGGCCTGTAGCCACTCTGTCTGACTGGATGGTTCGTTCCAGAACCTCATTTTAATGAGGATATGCAGACCAGCTTGTCCTTGTTCCTTTCCAGGCTGTGCTCCTGAATCTCCTGGAATTTCTTTTCTGGGGCATGCCGCAGATCCAGGTACCTTCATTGTCCTTCTACTTTTCATCTTCCTTTTATATGTTGTCTTTGCCCTTTAGACTGTAAGCTTCTTGAAGGCAGAGGCTTTGTTTCTGCTCGTATTTGTCATCCCGCTTCTTGGCACCTAGTAAGCACTTAATAAATGTTTATTGACAACTTTTCAGGATCTTCTTCCGGGCCATCTGCTGTATGTGTTGCTCAAGGCTCTGTCCTGGGCCCTTTCTTCTTTCATTATGTTATTTTTCTTGGTGATCTCATCAGCTCTCCAGCATTCAGTTATCTTCCTTATGTGGATAATTCTCAAATTTACTTAACTAGCCAAAACCTCGCTACCACCCTCCAGGCTCATATCTCCCAAGTGCCATTTGGATACCTCACACTACATGTCCAGTAGACACCTTAAACTCAACCATTCTGAAACTGAACTTATTATCTTTTCCCTAAACTCTCCTCCCTTCCTACCTTCCTTCTTACTGTGGAGAGGAACACTGTCTTTCTTAGTACCCTAGACTAATAATCTAGGTGTCATCCTCAATTCTTCTCTCGCCTCCATATCTAATCTGTTGCTGAAGCCTGTTAATTTACCTTATTAACATCTCTCATGTATATTCCCATTCAGTGGAGTACTAGAGCCAGTAAGTACCAGGTTCAAGATTGTTAAATTTTCAGCGTGAGCATTTACACTTCAGAAAAATCAGGGCTTAAGTTACTGTTTTGTCGATTGTCTATACTTAAGTGATGAAGAAAATGTTAGTCACGCACATTAAACTGAAAGTATGTCATGGGTACATTCCCCCTTCCCCTAGAGAGCTGGTTGTTAAATATTTTAGGAGTCAGCTAGGTGGCACAGTATATAGAGTGCTAAACCTGGAGTCTGGAAAACCTGAATTCAAACTGACCTCTGGCACTTATGAACTGTGTGACTCTGGGCAAGTCACTTAACCTTTGCCTCTGTTTTCCTCATCTGTAAAATGGGTTTAATAATAGCATCTACCTCCCAGGGTTTTTGTGAGCATTGAATACGATGGTGTTTGTGCAGTGTTTAGCACAGTACCTAGCACATGTTCAGTGTTACAGAATGCGAACTATCATTATTATTACTCAGCACACACTTGCCTCTGACATTGCCATTCCCTTGTTTCAGGCCCCCATCACCTTACACCTGGACTATTTTGTAGTCTCCTGATGGGTCTCCCTGCCTCAAGTCTCTCCCTATTCCAGTCCATCTTCCATTTATCTGGCAAATTGATTTTCCCAGAGTCCAAGTCCTCCTGTCTCATTTGCCAGTTCAAAGGCGAACTTAAGTGATTCCCTACTACCTTCAGCCAGGATCAAACATAAGATCCTCGAGCTTTCATCACCCGACTTCCTCTTCTTTTCCAGTCTTGTTATCCCTTACTCCCCCCATGTACTCTGCAGGCCAGTGACACTGACTTCCTTGCTGTTTGTCACACAAGACCATCCACCTCTTGACTCCTGGCATTTTTCTTACTGGCCCCCAAGCCTGGAACTCTCTCTAGTTTCATCTCTACCTCCTGCCTTCCCTGACTTCCTTCCAGTACCAGCCAAAATGTCATCTTCTACAAGAAGCCTTTACTGATCACCCTCAATGCTCCTGCCTGGTGCCTAGTATAACTCCAGGCCTCTCCTCTTGTCCTCTCTGTGACATGTTTGTGCAATTGTTTGTCAGCCGGCAAAGATTCCAGGGTCATTCATTGCTTCCTGGGCCATCTCCCCTTCTCTGAATTTTGTCCTGCCTCTAGACTTGAGTGACTCCTGAAGAGAGGGTGAGGCTGGTGACTTTGCGCAGCTCTGCTTTGCTTTCAGTGGTCCTCTTCAAGAAAACGAAGGACAAACAGCAACATATAACATGTTGTCTCTCTGTTAGACCGTAAGCTCCTTGAGAGCTGATACTCTTTTTAAGCCTTCTTTTAAATGCTTGCTGTCTTGATTTCCCTATTCCTCTTACCGTCTCTGAGACTTCCTTAAACAAGATATTCTTCTTTCCCTGTCTAACACTCCTCTATATGCATTCTGATGCCGTACTAGAATGTATGCTTCTCGAGAGCCTGTACTGTCTCACTTCTGTTTTTTGTATTCTGAATATTTAGCTCTGTACCTGGCATTTAATAAGCCTTTAGTAAATTTTAATTCATTCGAAAGGACTTGTGTATGAACAGAGTGAGTAAGCAGAATCAGAAGAATACACGTTCTGAAGTCTGGCTTCCACCCTACTGGGATTATTGCTGTCTAGAAATTTTCATTCTTTACATAAAGTGGCCAAGAAGGGAGGGGAATGTAAGGACTGTCATTAAGGGCAGGATGTTGGGTTTTAACAGAGAGTCGTTGGATGTGGGGAAACCTGGATTTGAATGCCAGTGTGACTATAGGCAAGTCACTTAACATCTTTGAGCCTCAGTTTCCTAATCTGTTAAATGGGCATAATATATATCTCATACATCTCACCTAAATCTATAAAATGAGGATGTTGTTCTAAATGACTTTTAAGATCCCTTCCAGTTCTAAAGCTAGTATCTTATGGACTGAGTATTAGCAATTGTCTGTCTGTTTTCTTTTTAAAAAAAAATTCCTTGTTTTTACTTTTATCAGAAATTCTTTCAAGGTTTCCAGTCATCCAGTCATAGGCTCATCCAAAAGAATCAAGTCAAGATACAGCAGATTTAACTGAGTACTAAGAATCTAATTAGGCAGCTAGGTGGCATGGTAGATAGAAGGCCAGGCCTGAAGTCAAGAAGACTTATTTTCTCAAATCTGGCTTCAGATACTTACTAGCTATGTGACCTTAGGTAAGTCATTTAACCCTGTTTACCTCAATTTCTTCATCTGTCAAATGAACTGAAGAAGGAAATGACAAACCACTCCAGTATCTTTGCCAAGAAAACCCCACGTGGGGTCACGAAGAGTCAAACATGACTGAAAAGCAGCAAAAATCTAATCATTTGATTCTGTGGTTCTGTAGATAATTTTGTAATCCATTTTAATTAGTAGAAAAAAATGCAAATGCTTTCTACTGCAAAATAATGCTTTCCAAATCTTTGAATGTCAGGATCTAAAATCAAAGGATATGTTACTATGGCAGGATAGACTCATTATAGATTTTCTCTACCCTCACTGTAAATTGGTCTTTACCATAAATAGAAATCAGTGTCTCTCCCCTGGTTTAGATAGTGGGCTGACAGCTAGCACTGCATGTGCGCACGGGTGTGTGTGTGTGTGTGTGTGTGTGTGTGTGTGTGTGTGTGTGAGAGAGAGAGAGAGAGAGAGAGAGAGAGAGAGAGAGAGACACTCTATTGCTTCCCCTGATGGAATTAAATACTAACTTAACACATAATTGAAAAAATAAAATAAAAAGCCTTAGGAACAAATTGAGACTAAATGAGAAATTAATTTTAGGAGAAAGTCCATAGATTGAGGAAATATACTATTTAATAGGTGTTTCAAGCCATTGCTTGTATAATTACCGAGCACCTACCCCCATTCCTTTTCAATTCAATTTACAATGCATAACTAAGATTTGTTTTTATATGTCAGGTATTCTGAGTTCGTATTTATTCATTTACCGTATCTTGTTATTGTCCTGGACTTTTTAGGTTCCTTGGCTGATGATTAAACATTCTTTTAATTGACAGATTTGCCCAAGGCCAAGTGCTTAAATTGTTTGAGTTCTTTGAGGGCACTGTAAGAATAGAGTGGGAAACATGCCCTTTGCTTAGGAAAGCATTTTTTTTTTTTGCTTTCATGGCCAAATTTATAAACTTTCCATTAATGGTAGGTTTAGGAGCAAATTCAAAAAGTAGAGTCTAGGGAAAATAAATTGGTTTGAGGCCAAATTCTGCTGCATTAAATTTTGATGAATAAGATAAATCCAAATCAAGGATAAAAAATAACATTTCCATCTGAACTTTGGAATTAGATGATAATACAAATATAACAATGATAACTTTTTTTTTTAACAGGTTCTGTATACTGAAATGAACTTCTGAGTAGCCATGATGGAAGTTCAAAAGGCAGAGCCAGAACAGATGTTTTTGTACCAACCTATCTCACATGATGGTTACAGCTGTTTCCTTTCCTTGCAAAGAGTAATGCAAAAGAGAGAAAATTTCTCCTAGGTTTCTTTAAGTAATCCATAGAGTGATTAGTTACCATCATGCTTCGTCTGAGGGCTGCTTATGAATTCTTCTGGAGAGTCTTTCAGCGTGGACCTAAAACCATCGACCCTTTGCTTAACCAAATAAATAAATGTGTGAATGAAGAACAAATTTTTGATATAGTTGGAAAAAATACAGACAAGCTTTCAGAAAAACATGTGGGATGTGCATGTAAAGTACTTTGGCAGTTTCAAAAGGAAAAGTCTGATCTGATGAGAAATATTCCTTATGTCAGAGACCATCCTCAGTTTCTTACTCTTCGTATTTTAGCTAAGGATAAAATGGAATTAATGGATGATGATACCCTGGTGAACATATTGTATATTATGTTAAGGTAAGCAATATGATTTTCAGACCCCCTGACTTATACTAATAGTTTATTTTATTTTTATTTGGTTTTTCTTTTTCTTTGTCCTTAATTTTTAAAAAAATGTCCATCTCTTGCTTTTTGTAGCACTTTCATTTCTAATACATCTTCCTCCTCACTAGGCAGGAAGTCATCACTTGTTAGAAAGAATAGAAAAGAAAGAAAAAGTAAGTTATGCAAAACCAACCAGCTCATCATAGAATCAGATATCTGTCAGTATTTATAATGTTCCATACATGTAGCCCTGTTCTGCTGCAAGTAAGAGAATGAAATATATTTTCTCAACTCTTCTCTGGGGCAAGCTTGGTTATTAACTTACATAGCTTTTAGTTTCATTTTATTTATCCAGTTACATTGTTATTGTTATGGTACATGTTGATTTCTTGGTTCTACTTACTTCACTTTGTCTCAGTCCATATACATATTTCCATGTTTCTCTATATTCTTCATTCTTGTTCTCTCTTAGAGTACAGTAATATTCCATTACATTCTAGCACTGCAATTTGTTTAGGTATTCCTAATCAATTGACATGTACTTTGTTTCCAATTCCTTGTTACCCCTAAAAGCACTGCTATGAATATTTTGATATGAATGGAATCTTTCTGTCTTTGACCTTCTTTCAGGCTACATACTTTAAAGTAAGCTCTTTGATGGACAGTTGAGTCCTTTTTTTTTTTTTTTTAGAATAATTCCAAATTTCTTTCGAGAATGTTTATAACAGTTTCCCAGCTCCATTAACATTTTATTAATGTGTCTTTCTTCAACCCTTTCTGTGTTTATTATTCCTCACTTTTGTCATCCTTACCGGTTTGTTAGGTTTAAGGTGAAATCCCAGATTTGCTTTATTTTTATTTTTTTTGCTGATTTTTGTTCTGGGGCAACCACAAGCAGCACAAGACTTAATGCCCTGAGTTAATTAAATTTTGAGGACAGTTTCAATACCTTTTAAAGAAAAACTAGCATAACTTATATGATGTAAGGCTTTGGGCCAGCGTGCCCACCACATCTGTGCATGAACTCATTAAGGACAGCAAAATAAGGCTTGTCTTTCTGTTGTCACTTAACATAGTCCTGTATACCCTGAATAGCTGTCCTGTCTCTTCTTTGAACCTCCTCTTTTCTCAGATATAGCAATCCTTTCTACCCTTTATCCTTGTCCTCCCAGCTCCCCCCTTTTTGATGTCCATAGCTTTTTTCCTGAGCCTCAGCCCATTCTGAGTTTCACTCCAAACCCTGTTTTTCCAGGGCCATGTCACACTCTTATATTAAAACATCAATTACTTATCGTTTTTTCCATGGTTGTACACACACCTGCTTTAAAACTGAGTTACTTGGGGGCAGCTAGGTGGTGCAGTGAATAGAGCAGCAGCCCTGGAGTCAGTAGGATCTGAGTTAAAAGGTGACTTCAGAAATTTGACACACTTACTAGCTGTGTGACCCTGGGCAATTCCCTTAACCCCAGTTGCCTTGCCTTCCCCCTCCAAAAAACCCACACAAAACTGAGTTACTTGATGAGTTGGCTCTCCCATTAGACTATGAAGTCTCTGAGAGTAGGGACTGAGTCTGCCTTTCTTTGTGTCTGCTTAGCCCAGTGCCTGGCTTAATAAATACTTGTTGACTGACTGTTTAGACAGCTTTCCCTTTGATTTTCATTGAAATTGTATGTCTTCGTGTCTGTCAGATTTAATTTTTAAGAGCTTTATGTTTGTCCTAGGCTAACTTTGCTGGTAGAATTTTAGTCTGTGGGATCTCATCTTTCATTTTCTTTACACATAGTTAATAAATGTTTGGAATTAATTTAATTTAGTTCAAGGAAGCAAGTTGAAGAATAAACTTTTTCCCTCCTAAATTTATTACGGCATTCAAAGGAATGTAAGTCCTCACTTTTATGATATAATACATTCTTGGAAAGTGTATATGATGTTTCCAGAATATGACATGTTACATTAACATATTTTAATATCCTCAGCAAAAGCTGTGAGATAAATGTGTAAAGGTGGTAACAAGTAATATTACAGTAGTAGCTAAAATTTAGGCACTTTAAACTTTACGAGGCAGGTAAAAATTAAATCTATGTGTATGTTGCTTTCCCCCATCTTCCTTAAACATTTACCAGCACCCATCATCAGTGGTAAGAACTGAATCTGTTTTCCTGACTGCCGGACCTGCTCTTACTGTACTGCCTCTATAGATCTTTATTGGGCATCATTAAATGAATAGAGGAGCAAAGTACTGACTAACAAAGGATGGGAGCTGATTATGTAAGAAAAAAAATAACTTGCTCAGTTTTGTTAAATCTTTTTGAGCCACTAATATATTTTCTCCTTTAATCACGAAGGTTTACTGTTGAAGCCCATGATTCTTTAGTTGAGCATCTGGTTATGGAAGCATGGAGGAGGGCAGAAAGGCAAGTATTGTGGGTAGTTTCCATGGAGGAGAGCCTGTCTTGTTCATCCTGGTGTGGGCCTTTATGGAGGGGAGAAGGAATGCCTGTCATAGGATTGAGGGGCCAGAAACAAGGCTTAATGTTGAATTTTATTACTAAGTAGTATGTATGCAGTTGGCAGGTATGTCCCAGTTCTAGATGTACAGGCTTGTTATCCTAGAGTAGTGACTACTACAAGTACAGAAGGAACAGGTTTGGTTGGCAGTCCAAGGACTTGGGTATCCAAAATGTGGTTGAGCTCTTTCAGAAGGGCTGTATTTTCCAAATTGACTTGCTTGGTTTACTGAGCATGTTTCCATTTTAAAGCCTTAGCATTTGTCATAGGAAGCCCTACTTCATCTTCTGTTTCATTTTAAGCTACCATAAGTTTCCTGCCACTGAATGTTCTTCCTGAATTATTAACAGCTGCATCCCTGTGGGACCAGACCTACCAAGGATGGATCTTTCTAAGAATAACACTCTTGGTGGCCAGAAGGCTAAAGGAGATTGAAATCTTTAGGGACATAATAGGGCAGGAATTGGGAGCTTTTTTTTTTCTGTTTCATAGATTTTTTTTTTAATAACAGAAAATAATCAAAGATCACACATGTAAAAAGCAATTTAATTTGTTTTGAGGGTTTGTTTTGTTTGTTTGTTTTGAGAGAGAAATTCAGGCATTCCACACATTCCCTTTTACAGCTAAGAACAGGAAACATAAAACTTGAGTTAATAAATATAACAAAAAATTTACAACATAAATACAGTGAATTATTAGCTATTGAAAGACCAGTCTTTTGGAAACATTAGGCTTTTGGAAACAGCCATGGCTCTGGCAGGGAAAAAAATGAAACAAACCCAGATCTCTTTAGTAGTTTAAAAAAAAAAAAGCATCTGCAAACAAGTGGTCATGGCTTCAGTAGAGCTGAAGACCCGAAAATTCCACCCAGTGTGCTGTGATTGGTTGTTTTTTATTCAATAAGTGTTTGAATTGAATTGACTCAGTTGCCACAAAGAAAGATGAATGTTCTCTGGTCTTTTATAAACAATGTCCACCTTCCTGTAGGTATAGGATAAGCTAGGGGAAACAATAGATAAGTGGGAAGAAAAGGCAGAAAAAAGCTGACTGAGATCAGCAATTGCTTGTTTGTAGTAGTAGAGACTGAGCAACAGACTATTCTAGACAAAAGTCAGAAGGTGATCTTGGATGGTGTGGGTCAGTCTGCACCTCTATCATGTCTTTGGGGGAGGAGTACAAAACAGCCCTCTTTGCTGCACAGTGTATTGAAAGGGGAAGGACACTGAATTTATAGTCAGAAAATTAGGGGTCATAGTTCACCTCTGTTCCTTCTACTGGTGTGGCTTTAGGCAACATCCTTAACTCTCTGATTTCCTTAGCTATAAAATGAAAGGGTTGGTGGTCTAATATCTAAGGAACTTTTCAGATTTAAATTTCTGTGGTAAATTATTTCCACCAACATTTATTAAGCTCCTACTGTGTGCAAGGTCTATAATAGTCCCTGGGATTATAATGTTAAAAAAAAAATCCCCTAATCCGTGCCCTCAAGATATTTATTTTAGCTCTTGAAGGCATGAAATCATAGCTCTGAAAGCATGACTCTAGGTACAGGGTTCCACATTATTATATATAGTAGTTGACAAATAAAAAAAAATTAAAACTGACCATGCTGTACATGATTTCAGTTTCATATACCATCTTTACTTTCTGACCTTTTTATATAGACCATTTTTTAATTGAAAGCATAGTAAGTTTATTTTAAAAAGAAAAAACAATAACAGCCTTTCTCTTCTTCCCCGTAAGGATGACAAGGTAAGGACAAAGAGTAATCTAAAAAGGTATTAGCTAAGACACTTAGCCTTGCTAGCATCTATGATTCTAGTGCCCGCATTGTATAGATGAGGAACTTGAGGTCCAGTGACTTGCCTAAGGTCAGTGGGCTAGTAGGTGCCATATCTGGGAATAGAGCCTTCGTTTCCTAAATTCTAGCTCATTGTTGTTTTCATTATATCACATCTGCTTCCAGCCCTTCCAGGGTTTAGATGCTCATCTCCCTCTAGGGTAGATTAAAGAGAAGTGTGATGGGCTTGCGTAAATCTCAGAAGAGAAAATGGCTATCTATAGACAGTAAGAAAAAGGTAAGCCCTGAAAAATGCTAATGGACAAAGACAATATCATTTCTTGTGTATTCAGGCCTAAGATGTCACATACCCTCTATGATGTCATGATTCACTAAGAGGCAGCTATAAAAATTCTTTGCAGATCTAAAGCTATGGAATTAGTACCAGTTAAGATGGATTCCCTCCTGTATAAAAACATGGAGGCCATGGTATGAATGGCTCTCACTGGAAAGATCTGAGCGTATCCCTTCCTTCATCTGGTTCAGTAGTCTTTTAAAAGGCAGAAGATTTTACTGACAAATGGAATTAACTAAGCCGTGTTATTTACTATGGTATAGTGGAAATAAAGCAGGAACAAGAGTTAGAAGGTTTGGCCATACTAGTCTGCCATCAACTCTGTAACCTTGGCCAAGTCAGTTCACTTCCATGGGCCTTAATTTCTTCATCTGTAAAATCAGGGGTAGAGAATAGAGAACCTCCAAAGTCCCTTACAGCTCTAAAGCCCTCTGATTCTCAACTCTCACGTTCTGTGATTCTAAGCATAGCTTTGACATCTCAAATAGCATACTAAAACACTGACTGCCATGGATGAAGAACTTCTGAACAATTTTCCAGTGATTATGAAACTGATCTGTTTTAGGGATGTCTGCCAGTTTTTCCCCTGGTAGGTATGGGAGAATCAGATGCCCTCCACTTTAAGCGGAATAAGGGCATACTAGGGGTTCTTGTCTGTAGCAGTGATACAACTCCCCATAAAACACAACGTCTGGTGATTAGAACAGCTGCATTGTCCTAGAGTTTTCTAAGGTATCATAGTTGACGGACCCTTTGCTGAGCTTAATGCTTCCAGAATCAATTAGGAATTTCATAGTGGTGGATCCTCCCTCCACTTCATCTTTATGAGCAGCTATGACTGAAAAGAAAAAAAGGTCACTGGTGACCAACCCCCTGATAATGAGCCTTTCCAAGCTTAACTTGACTGGTCCTCAGATGAAATAATATAATAATAGCTAATATTTACCTATTACCTTAAAGTTTGCAGAGGACTTTTAATAAGCATTTCATTTTATCGTCACAACTCTTGGAGATAGTTTCTCTTATCCCCCTTGTTTATTTTTTTTTCTTTACAGATGAAGAAACTGAGTTAGACAGCAACTTAGTGACTTGCCCAAGCTTTTTCAGTTAGTAAGTGTCTGAGGTTAAATTTGACCTCAGGTCTTCCTGACACCAGGTCCTGTGCTTTAGCTGCTCTAGATCCATTCCAGAAACCTTTTCAGTTTGGTTGTGACAGCTTCTGAGGACCCAGAATTACCTTTATGTTATGGTGAGATAGTACTTCTATGTGGGTGGTAAAATGCTTGAATTGGAGTAGTACTAATTTAAAATGTGTGAATTAGGGTATTGAAGTAGTACTTTAGTGGGGGTGGAGTGGGATGGATTATGAATAGATAAAAGTTTTGCAGATTTATAGCATTCTTTTGTCTCATCAGTGATATATTTCAAAACTGTTAGCTTGCCCAGGGATAATAAAAGCCATTCTACTTATATATTTTTATAGAATTTGCCCCAAGCTTCTTTAATGTCTAGGAATCTTTTAAAAAACCATCTTACTGTTCCCTAGTGTTATTGCAGACTCCACTTTTGCACTAGGTTTAGTTGGTTCCTGCCACAGACATTGTACAGGATGTTGGGTCTTGTTACAATATCATTTGAGGCTGTTGTGCTTGGAATTCTAGTTAAAGTCAAACATTAAAGCTGGTATGTAGAGGGTTGGAATGGAGGGCCTCTGAGGTCCCTTTTAGCTCTGAATTGGCGATACTAGGATTCTGGTGGAATAGCTGCAGAATCGCCATCTAATGAGGATAAGGTCATGATGAAAAATTTCCAGGTTTTGGAGTAACCTGCTTCCTAAACACCCCTGCACAAATTTACTCTTCCTTTAAATACTATCCAAAAATCTAGTGCAAACAAAGTGGTCTAGTGGTTACAAGGTAAGAAGAAAGTCATTGTATTATAGTACTTAGTGTTAGTAATGTAGCAGTCATATAAAATATTTTAAATGGTGCTGAGAGATTACTGCCATAGGATCTTAGAGTTAATGCTAGAAGGGGCCATAAAGGCTTTCATCTTACAGGAAATTCATTCTCAGAGAGGTTGGGAACTGCCAGAGCTCACACAGGTAGTAAGTAGAGCCAGCCAGGATTCAAATGCAGTTCCCCTGACCTCCAATCCATGGTTCTTTCTACTACATCATGCTGCCTTTCATTTAAGAAGATATTTTTGGGAAAAGTAAGAAAACTCTGTAGAAGAGAATTTTGAAGATAGGCATCCCTATTCTTCCTCTTTTTTTCCCTGCCTTTCAAAATAGTATATAATGTCATGATCATGTTCTGCCATGGTATTTTGTTCTTGTGTCAGGAAATTTTATTTTCAAAGTACTACTAAATAATAACCTAAAATATCAAATATTCTAGGCCATGCGCAAAATGTCTAATGATGTCAGTCTTTACCTCAAATGAGATAACATAAAGCTCTTTGCATATTAAAGTGCTAAATAAAAATACTAGCTGATAACTAGTTACTAAACACATATATGCCAAATCTCTCTGTTGTGTGCATGTCCAATGAATATTAACTTCTCATTGTTCATAATTTGAGAAGCAAACATTTTTTAAAGCCACCTTAAAAAGGTGACTTTTTCTATTGGTACATACTCTAAAGTAGTGACTTCCAGACTTTTGGGTCTTAGGATTCCTTTGTACTCTTAAAAATTACTGAGGACCCCAAAACTTTTGTTTATGTGGGCTATATCTGTCAATATTTACTGTACTAAAAATTAGAACATGTTAGTATTATTATAAAAATAATGTTGGTCTCATCCACCCCCTGAAAGGGCCTCAGCTTATCCTACACCTACAGGAAAGTTGGCATTATTTATAAATGACCAGAGAGCTTTCATATTTCTTTGTGGCAGCCAAGTCAATTCAATTGAAACACTTAGGGAACTGAATAAAAAACAACCGATCATAGCACATTGGATGGAATTCTCAGATCTTTGAGAACTGCTGCTTTAAAGTGTTACTAGGCAATATTTCTCTTGTGATTGAATAAATGCAGCTTGTCCTGCAAAAATAAACTTTTCTATAATAATACAGTATCCCACCATTGAGGTCAGAGGTCCATTTAAATAATTGAATATGTGACTGTGGTGTGATAGAGTAGGTAATTGTGTGCTCCTAAAACAGAGTAAGGAGTTTATGTTAATATCATATCAAGTGGAAAAGTTACATAACTGCAAATTTGAGGTATTTTATTTATTTATTTGTTTGTTTTTTTAATGTGTATTTTTATTTTTTTAAATTAATTTATTTATTTTCTTGTTTACATCATTCATTTCCACGAGATTTTGAGTTACAAATTTTCTCCCCATCTTTCCCCTACCCAACACCTCAAAACAGCCATCCCACTGTATAACCCCTCCCCCAATCTGCTCTCTCGTATGTCCTCCCCCTCGCCCCTCCGACTTTCCAGTAGGGCAGGATGGTTCTCAAAATTTGGGGTATTTTAGATGAATTTATTTTCTTACTACATAACCATGAATTGAAATTGTCCTAGTTCAGAAATTTAGAAGGTAATACTTGATGAGCAAAAGTGATTGATTTGTGTTTGCTAAGTATTGGATTATCTACTTTATGTGAAAGTTATTACTAATGTTATTTCTTGTGTGTTTCATACAATAGGTTTGACCTTAAAATACTGTCAAAATTCTCCAGCTGCCTAGGGGATCAACATATGCATTTAAGTCCTTTAATGGGAAAAATAGCTGACATTTTAAACAGGAACTTGGATTCAGTGCAGGACTTAAGGTAAAGATGGTAATAGTGGAATTCAGTCCAGCCAGATCCAAAGAGATCGAAATAAGTCATATGCAACCAAAGATGTATATAATTTACCATCAGATTGTATCTTTCTAATTTTCTCCATATGGAAATAGTTCTTTTTAAAACTGG
This sequence comes from Pseudochirops corinnae, assembly GCA_028646515.1. Taxonomy (NCBI): domain Eukaryota; kingdom Metazoa; phylum Chordata; class Mammalia; order Diprotodontia; family Pseudocheiridae; genus Pseudochirops; species Pseudochirops corinnae. The sequence goes on from CM053588.1 coordinate 244,095,668, forward strand.
CAAAGGGGAGTTGTTAATTTTGTTGACTGGTATGACTTTTCTCTTAATTAAAAAGTAAATCCTGAAGGTTACTTGAACTTCCTTCAAATTCCTGTCCTTCTGCTTCAACAAATATTGTTAAGTTGGGTCTACCATTAACTATTCTAAGTATCATGAGAACTGTGAAGAATATGTGGGATGACACTGTCCCTTGCCTTCCTAGAATGTTTGGTCTAGTAAACTTTCTCTCTTATATTTTTGTAATAGACTAAAAAGACTGTACTGAAAATGCTCAGCTTTCTTTGTTCCAGTTTTAATAAGCAATAGGAAAACTAGAGGGAGGTTTGAGGATATTGAGCCCAAGGGAAGAGTAAGTGAGAGGAAGATGGAAGTCATTTTTAGCATGACTGTGAGCGCCAAGCCAAGAATTAAAGATAGAAGGGCTTAAATGGCTTAAATGAACAGTTTTTGATGCACATTGTTAACTATACTTAACAGATAAATGACAGAGTTGTAGTTTGTTCTGATAAGAGAGAGAGATTGGAAAAGGGATGACCCTGGAAATGATTATTAAGAGTTAAGAGTAGTAATCAGCTTTCATTCATTCGATATCATTGTAACTAAAGAAAGGAAAGTACAAAATCCTGATGTCATTAGATTTTTTTCCCCAGACTTTTTCCTTTAGATTTTGTGCCGTGGTTAACAACAGATATTTATTCTGACCTACCCTCAACTTTCTCACTAATTTCTTATGATGATTGCCTCAAATGTAACTGATCTTATCAGTTATCTTTTTTTAAAAAATAACTCACCTCCCTATCCTACTTAATGATGAGATTTTTTTCATTTCTGGATCTATTGAAATTAGCATTTTAAAAGTGTTGCCCAGGTTTCTGAGGTCTTGGTTTTGTAACCAGCACGTGCCTGTGTTGATGGAATTTAAAAATTTTTTTTGTATTATAGAAAATAGTTTTTTATTTAAAAAAATGACAGTGATAACAACTGACCTTTATGTAGCTCTTTAAAATTTGTGAAATGTTATACACAAAAGTATCTCATTTGAATCATTTGGTAACCCTGCGAGGTAGCTGCTATAGGTGTCACACCCATTTTACAGATAAGGAAACTGAGACTCAGAGGTAGTAATTGACTTACCCGGTAGCAACCCACACAACTAAGAAATGTCAGGGAAGAATCTGAACCCAGGTCTTTCTGACTAGGCATCCAGCATCCTTTTTCCAGTGCCATGGCACCTTCCTCTAAAGGGAAACTAGGTAGTTCAGTGACAGCACTGAACTTGGAGTCAAGTAGACCTGTATTTGAATGCAGCCTCAGATACTTCCTAGATATGTGACCCTGGGCAAGTCACTCTGCTTTAGTTTCTCTTCTGTAAAATGGGGATGATAACCGCACTTAGCTCACAGAGTTGTTGTGAGGATCAAGTGAGTAAACATATGTAAAATGCTTTGCAGCTTTACAGTGTTACATGAATGCTAGCTGATGTTATTACGCCTAATAACAATAATAATAAGAGAAATAAAACCAACACCACTTTGTATTGTGTACTCATGCTCTGAAAAGTGAACGTAATGACACTGAAGGTATCAGTGTCCCTTTTGTTACTTTTTAATTCGTGAGAAAACCACTTTTAAACACACTAAAATGGGAATATTTTACTTCACTTTGGTAAGCAGCTAGCACCAGTTTATTCCTGACTACTGAAATGTTAATGTTGGGGATACATAAATAGCAATTGCAGTCATAGAAATGCTGAGAAAAAAAAATTGAGGGTTTTAAGAACCCAATAAAGTATCATTTTAACTTTTTTTGAATTAACTTTTGTTTATTTTTAGTTTACATGATTCATTTCCACAAGATTTTGAGTTACAAATTTTCTCCCCGTCTTTCTCCTACCCACCTCCCCAAAACAGTGATCCCACTGTATACCCCCTCCCCCAATCTGCTCTCTCCTATATCCTCCCTCATCACTCCTCTGACTTTCTGGTAGGGCAAGATGGATCTCCCTACCCCAGTGTCTGTATATCTTATTTCCCAGTTGCATGTTAATAATAGTAACAATAATAATAATAATATATATACACATGTATTTAACATTTAACTTTAAAACTTTAAATTCTAGATTCTTTCCCTTCCTCTCTCATCACCCACCCCCACTGGGAAGACAAGCAATTAAATACAGACCATATGTATGTAGTTACACAAAACATCTCCACAATGGACATATTGTGAAAGACTGACTATATTTCCCTCCCTCCTATCCCGCTTTCCACTTGTTCTATTCTCTGCTTTGTCTCTGTCCCTTTACAAAAGTGTGTGCGTCTAACAAGCCTCTCCCCTAACCCGCTCTCTCCTTCATCATCTCCCCTCTCATCCCCTTCCCCCCTACTCTCCTGTAGGGCAAGATACCCAATTTAGAGTGATGTCATTCCCTCCCTAAGCCAAGTTCAATGAGAGTAAGGTTGACCCATTCCCTTTTGCCTTCCTGTTGTTCCCCTCCATTGTAGCAGTTATCCCTTGCCTCTTCTATATGAGATAATTTACCCCATTCTGTCTCTCACCATCTCCTCTCATTATATTCCTCTCTCATCTCACAATTTCACCTTTGAGATATCATCCCTTCCTGTTCAGTTGATCCTGTGCCCTCTGTCTGTGTATACTGTACACATATATACATACACTCACATATGTATTCATATATATATATATATACATTTTAACTTCTCTTGTCTTGGATTTGATTTTATGTTGGTTTTTTCTTTTTATGTGACCATTTCATTATATTATGTCTATGATATTTTTCCCATTTTTCTTCAAATCTCATCATTCTTTTTTAAGAAATGATTGTGATTCTTAAAATAATGTGTAATGCTTAAAAAACATCTCTTTACTTTTTAGGACATTGTCAGTCTTGATGGTGAATATAGCTTCTGTCATCTCACAGAATTTTTGTGAACGACTTGTGAACAAAGCAGAGCTTCTCTCAGACACAGTGGACCATTCCCAGTTTAATACTTCGATAAGAATATTGCGATTTCTCCAAAATACTCGATATAATTATCACCCCTTATTAGAAAAGTGCAATTCTGTACTCATCAGCAATATTGCTCATCTGAATTTGGATACCCTCGGTTTTATTCTTTCATTGTACAAGTCTCTGCAATTTAGTCATTTTCCATTTCAAGTATTAGCCAGAGAGAAGCTCTCTAAAATGACTGATGTTTACTGGGATCCTGCTTCCTTCGTAAAATTATTTGTTGCCTTGGGACCTTGGGCTAGCCCAACGGAAGAGAAATGGTAAGTCCATCTGAAGATGATTTGCTTCTTTCTCTGGGGAAATATGGAGATTTAAAACTCAAGTTTCTCCCCTAGGTTTGGGAGGGCAAGCAGTATGCCCAGTTATGTTGCAGAGGTGAGCAGAAAGCAATTATGGATTTTTTGTAATTATGGAAATATACTTCAAACACCTTTTTCCATTGCTTATCTGTGGACCGTGGTTAAAAACTACTAAGTAAGTATTGACCAAATGCTGCCTATGCAAGGATGCAGAGAGATTGACAAATATGCCATGGAAAATATCAGAGGAATATTTTTCCCTGAATGGACCCTTTTTATACTGTGTCTGAAGGTCTCTGGAGTAGTTGAGTTCACAGGAAAAAGGGCATTGTTACAAAAACTCTGGTTCCTTTCTCGGTGTGGGGGTGGTCCTCACCCCCAGAGCAGCACTTTACACTAGTTGGTTATTCAGGTTTCTTGGAAAGATGAAGCCCTGTAGCCATGTCTATTAGTGGACTTGGGCGAGAGTCCTTTGTATTTCCTGTTGGGTTAAATAAAGCCTGTTTTTGATGTTTTGTTAGCTAGAATGCATGCATGCAATTATCTTATCATACTCATTATTAAACAGTGGTTTTTTACTATTTTCACAAGGATTTGTGGTGTTTTTGTGTGTGTGGCATGATAAACATATATGAACTAGACTTGGTTTTTGCCTCCTACAAGCAAGAGTTACTTATTGGCCAAACACTGAAATAGATAACAATATTGACAGGAAGGCAACTAAACAAAATTAAATTAAAATGTTTCATTAATGTTGCGATACATTTTTTTAGATTATTGAGTGATTATGAAGTCATAGTCCAGAACAAATAAATGATTGTTATTTTCTAGTTAGTTTACTGCTTTTATCATTCTTTAAAATAAAATTGGAGGTAGTTTGAATTTTATGTTTTTTGGAGGGGGGATTCAGTTGTATAGTTTATTGGTATTTGAGAGTATTATTAAGTTCTTATAATAATTATTTAATTTTAAATTTTAGTTTTATTTGCAGTTTTGTTAGAATTTTAAGATGTCTTCATATTACATGACTGTGTCTATTTATTAAGTTAATATATACTCTGATATACATATATAGGGATATATCATAGAGTTTAGACCATTGAGAGAATAAGAATCATCCAGTCTAGCTACCTTATCTTAAAGACAAGAAAACTAAATCAGAGAGAGGTTTAAAGTTACCCTATAATCGTCCTTGCTTACTCAGATAGCCAAACCATCATTCAAGTCCTAGTCTTCTAAATCCCAAAACAGTACTTTTCTTACAATACTAATGGACGTTTAATTTCTTAACTGCTGCATTGAAACTACATGCTACTTTTTTTAAATTTTTAAACATTTTTCTTTAAAGTTTTGAGTTCCAAATTCTATCCCTCCTTCCCCTTCCACTTCCCCTTTCTCAAGACAGTAAACAATCAGATATAGGTTGTCTATGTACAATTATGTAAAATATTTCCATATTAGTCATTTTGTAAAAGAAGAAAAATGAGAGAAAGAAAGTGAAAAATAACGTGTTTCAGTCTTTATTCAAATAATATCAGTTCTTTTTCTGGAGACAGATAGTATGCTTCATCATGAGTCCTTTGGAGTTGTCTTAGATCATTGTATTGCTGAGAACAGTTAAGTCATTCATGGTACTTTATGGTACAATATTCCCATTATTGTGTACCATGTTCTTCTGGTTCTGTTCACAATATCCTCCTGGACATTGCATCATTTCATGTAAGTCTTTCCAGGTTTTTCTGAAATCCTGCTTGTCATTTTTTTAATGGCACAATAATATTCTATCACAATCATATACCATAGTTTGTTCAGCCATTTCCCAGTTGACTGGCATCCCTTCAGTTTCCAAGCCTTACTCACCACAAAAAGAGCTGCTATAAATATTTTCATACAAATAGGTCCTTTTCTATTTTTCCTGAATGTTTTTGGGATATAGACCTAGCAGTGGTATTACTGCATCAAAGGATATGCACAATTTTTAGCCCTAGAATGGCTTGGATCAGTTCATAACTCCACCCATAGTGCATTAGTGTCTTAGTTTTCCCACATCCCCTCTAGCATCCAACATTTTTCTTTTCTGTCATATTAGCGAATCTGATAGGTATGAGGTGGTAACCTCAGAGTTGTTTTAATTTGCATTTCTCTTATCAGTTGTGATTTAAAACATTTTTTTCATATGACCATAGATAGCTTTGATTTCTTTGTCTGAAAACTACCTTTTCATATCCTTTGTTTATCAACTGGGGAATGGCTTGTATTTTTACAAATTTGACTCATTTCCCTATATTGATAAATGAGGGCTTTATCAAAGATACTTGTTGCAAAATTATTTTCCTAGTTTTCCTTAAAATTTTGGTTTTGCATTGGTTTTGTTTGTGCAAAACTTTACAATTTAATATAATCAAAATTGTCTACTTTATATTTTGTAATCTGTCTTTATCTTCTCGTTTCCTAAATTCTTCCCTTATTCATAAATTTAACTGATAAATTATTCCATGCTCTTTTAATTTGCTTGTGGTATCATGTGTAAATAATGTACCCATTTTGATGTTATCTTGGTACACAATGTGAGATTTGCTCACTGTTTTCCATTTTGTTTTCTACTTTTCCCAACAGGTTTTGTCAAATCATGAGTTTTTGTTCCAAAGATTTGCATCTTTGGGTTTATCATATACTAAGTTACTATGTCCATTCACTATAATGTGATTTATACCTAATCTATTCCACTGATTCACTACTCTGTTTCTTAGTCAGTACCAGATTGTCTTGATTTTTACCACTTTATAATACAGTTTGAGATCTGGTATGGCTAGGTCACCTCTCACTTTTCCCCCCATTGATTCCCTTGATATCCTTGAGCTTTTGTTCTTCCAGATAAATTTTGTTACTATTTTTTCTAGCTCTATAAAATCATTTTTTGATCATTTGATTGGTATGTTACTGAATAATAATTATTTTAAGCAAAAAGTGTGTAACAGGAGTTGACTTAGTAGAGGAACATTCATCCCTTTTCAAGTTTTGCAAGGAGAATTTTTTGCACAGGGGGATTTCTCATTTTTGCATGTTGGGAAGGAGTGGTTCAAGCTGAAACAGTGAGGCCAGTCTAGTCTTAGAAAACACAGAAGTGGGAATGTGATGATTGGATGAAATGATACTTAAGTTCTTCTATTCATTCAGCAGGGTGGTTTTGTTGTTGTTGCTGCTGCTCTGGTTGTTTAACATCCTCTATTTGTATAACATGGTGCTAAGTATTGTTTGGGATAGAGGAGAAATAGAAAATATAGTACCTGCTTTCAGGAAACTGATAGCATAGTGTTGTTGGGGAGATAATGTGCAAGTAAATTTTGAAATAATAGTAAAATGACTAATTAAATATTACGTTGTATGGCATAGACAGTAAACATCTTAGTTCAGAGGAAGGGACATCTATATAGATTGGAATAGTTAAGAAAGCCTTTTTGGAAGAGGTGGGACTTGACCTGGGTAGAATTTGGATATAGGCAGAAATAATTAGGGAGGTCACTGCACACGAAAGACAAAGCAAGAACAGATGTTTTCCAAGCCCATGCTCTGGAACTGCCTTATAGGAAATCCTAAAACATAAATGGAATCTTTTGATACTTCATTAACTAAGTCCTTTGGACGGTATCCAAAAGAGATTTTTCCTATTCTGAGTTTTCTTTGATATTATTAGAATGTGGTTCCAGCATTTAAGATTTCTATTCAAGTATTAACATTTAGGTGTAGTAGGCATATCTGTTCATACTTTGTAGAATTACTTGTTATACATGCGCAGCTAGCATTGAATAATTTCCTTATTTCACTCTATTTCAACATCCTAAGCCTAATTCTTCAGTTTTTAAGGTATTAATACAAAACAGCTCTTTTTATTACAGTTGACTTATAAAATTAGAAGATGCAATAGTTTTAGTTTTTATTGCACAATACTGTAGTTTTCTTTTTGAGATAATGAGTGATTCCTGTCCTCCAACTATATGAATAAAATCAATAGGGATGAGATTATCCATTGAATTTTTCTTAGGAAAAAGTTTATTTCTTTCCTTTTTTTCTGAAAAAATTCCCCTCTTCCAATTTTGGAGAATTGTCAGCTTTTCAGTGGTTTCAACTTTTTCTCTGTTTTCTAGGTTTATGTCAGCTCTTGAAATGATGATGGATGAACTGACCAGTCAACAAGCATTAGCCATAGTGGTCACAATGGGAGAAATGAATAGCAAAGATTCGTATCTGATTGAAAAGTAATTTTCTTTTTATTTCTGATTCTATAACCGAATTGTCCTTTTACTGTCATTTCAAGAAAAATGTGTACTTTAGTACAACTCTTTTTGCATGTGGACAGCTGTCCTTTGACTATTTTATAATTTTCTTTTGCAAAGTAGATAACAGTAGCAATGATACTGTAACTTCCTGATTTATAGATCCTTTTAGATCCAAAAAGAACATGATAATGTAGGAAAATGTAGAGAAACAAAAGACATGGGCACTCATTTTCAAAATATTGGTTCCTATTAAAGGGAATTCATGGCTACACAGACTTTGAAACAAGTTTCCATTAATTATCTACTAGTGTTGTGACCTTGACATTTTCATGCACATTTATCTCTTTAATTAAACAAAAGAATTTAGAACAAGAGAAAGTGCATAGTTTGTTTAATGTTAATTAAATGGAATCAACTCTGTTATCTGGTTGTCAGTTATTTATGTCTTTCTTTCCTCTCTCATCATGCTTGCTTTGGGGTCACCTAACTACTTTTGATCATCATCTTTATCAGAGAGAGAGATGGCTGGGAGTAGAGGGGGAAAGGCAATAAATTGTGCTATTTAGTAGTAACTCTGATAAAGATTGCTGACTGGAAGAAATAAATTTAATGGCGACAATCAGTTTGGGATTAGCTCTGAATTCAAGAAACTTTTCTGGTTATTGGTTGTCTAATATGAGCTGCTAAAAATGAAGAATTTATAATAATAATTGTTTGACTTTTGCTTTCAGAATTGCTTCTGTCTTACACAAATACTTGCATGTTTATAAACCAGTGGAACTGGCAAAGATAACCACAGCCTTGATGCACTTGCAACTTCATAATTCAGAGTTTACTAGGACTCTCAGAAAATTCCTACTTAGGTGAGTTTAAGATAAAGCTGTTTGTTTTAGTTTTCATGATAAACCACCCACAAAATTTTTGGCAGCGTAGCTGTGTTCAGATGCGATGTGTCTCCTTTTGAGGGCAGAATCTACTGGGGTTAAAACTATGTCCGCCATGAGGACTTTAAGGCATAATATTATTTATTATGACTATTATAAAATAATAACATGGAAATAATTACTCCCACTTTGAAGGACTCAGACTAGGTGGTCCCTGGAATTCTGTGATTCATATTGGGTCAGACTGATATGTTTCCAGCCCCTTCACCTATCCTGGACATTATTTTGTGATTGGCATGTAATAGGCAAATTGGCATTTGTCAGGCCTTGGGATGATTCAGGGCCTACTCCCAAGCAGATCTGGTTTCTTGATTTTTTTTTTAAAGCTTTATTATAAACATAATATTCAGCAACTGTACATCAGACTGACCTCACTTTGTTACTATTTACATATAAGTAAATTTAACGTCAGCTTAAAAAAAAGTCTTTTAACTTCTTCAGTCACTTACCTAAATCTCCATCAGGAGTCTCTGTTTTCATGTAATTTTCTTTAGTGTGGTCATAGTAGGCACTTTGTTCTTCTAGCTTTTTTTTTTTAAAACAGCATTCTTTCATAAAGGTCTTCTAGATTTCCTTATATTCCTCATATTTGTTGGTCTTAATTATAATATTCTATTATAGTTTATCAGTTGACTTATTTTGGAATGTTTTTCAGTTAAAAAAAATAAAAAGGCTATGAAAATCTTTGAACACCTGCCTTTTCTTGTTTGTTTTTGATAAAATTCACGGGGAGTATATCCAAACATTAGAATTATTAGGTGAAAGCATGCTTTTTTAATTTTGGGGTTGGGTTTTTGTTTGTTTGTATGTTTGTTTTTGAATTTTTACTACTAATTTCCATATTGCTTTACCAAAAAAAAATTCTACAGGTTTGTCATTCCATTAGCAATGAATGAGTATATGTTTATCCACACTCTTGCTGTCACAGAGTTTTTAAAATCAGTTTTTGTTCATATTCTTTGTTTTTACATTGCCTAGATTTTCCTGTCTCCGTCCATTTTCTCGTTCTTAGAGTCTTTTCTCATAACAAAGGAATTTTTTTTAAGCAGAAGGAGGAAAGATTCTACAAAATCAGCTATCAAATTAAAAAAAACACCTGCTCTTACATTCAGTGTTCCCTGGTCACGGACCTCCCATTTATATAAATGAGCAGGGGGCACCGGCTCCCCTTCCCTGGGGCCAAACGTGGACATTGAGCTTTATTGACTTTCGTTATTATTTACCAACTTGATAGGTAAAAGGTGGTACCTCCACATTGTTTTCACTTGCATCTCTTTTATTATTAACAAGGTTGAGTGTTTTAAAAAGTGACTGTTGCCCATCTATATTTCCTGGAAATTATCTGTTAATATGGTTTGATTGTAGGTGGTTTAGAAGGCTTTTTGTGTTATTTTTCTTCTTTATCTGGCTCTGATTTCATTGGTTTAGAGAATTCCTGGTACTGAAATTTCCTCTACCGATACAGATCTGCAACTGTTCTACAATTAATAGTTTTAGTGAGTTGACAGGGATGCAAGAGGTTTAGTGACTTCCCCTGGGTTACACAGGTAGTATGTGTCTGAGGCTGGGCTGGACATGGCCCAGGGTCTTCCTTTTCCCAAGCCTGTCTTTCTTCTGCCTACTCTTCCATTTGTCTTTCAGATTGGGAATTATTTTAAAAAAAATTAAACGAACAATTTCTTACATAGTTTAGATTTTTTTAGAAATCTTTTTTGTACATGAGTGCATTTCTCTTGTCCCTAAAAACCATCTTTTATTTGTGGAATAGAAAAAAAGGCCATCTTCCCATCACAAATGAGTCTCTGGTTTCTTTCAGTGACCCATTATTGTTTTATTTTTATCTTCTTCCTTCTTAAATTTTTTTGTATTTTTGATCTGTGCCACCACATAATCTAATCAAACAGGTTGCCTAAGTGAGCCCAAATCAGATGAAAACATAATGGGAAATATTTAACAAAAAAAAAAATTAAATACAATAGAACATGTGTGTTTTTCTAGGTCAGTATGTGACCCTGCAGAGATCCTTAAGTATGGTTCAGTGGCCCCATTTCTATCAGAGTTTGACATCATTTATCTAGTCAACATATAATGTTTGATTTATTTCAGCTACCATTTATCGCTTGGCTACTTTAGACGAAGTAATATGTTAGGCACTGGGGATTCAAAAAGAACTCCAACAAAAATGAAACAGTCCTTCCCTTCAAGGTGCTTACTTTCCAATAGATGACAACAGTGAACTATTTCTGATTTAATAAATGTTGTTTCAACCTAATGTAATTTATGTATAAATGCTTTTTTTTGTAATGGTGGTTTTGTCTTTTTTATTTTTCATTTTTTTATAGCCATTTGAGAAATAATGTTATCCCTAGTGAAATTTCTATGCTAGTCCGTGTTATTGCTATGCTTCCGTTTCCTCATTTGGATGAATCGGGGCTTTCCCGGGTAGAATCCATTTTACCACAGTGTCGATTAAATGACCTCAATACGTTTGCATTATCTCTTTCAACGTGGATTCGACATGACCGTTCGTATCTGGACAATGTTTGTAAGAAAAACATCAGATTACTTCCACAATTAAATGCCTACGGTTATCAGAGATTGCAACAAGCCAACAATTTGAATGTATTGTGGGAAGAGCTTAAATATGTTGGTGGAGAATGGTTTGAGGAAGAACTTCTTGAAGAAACAGTTGTCACCTTGCAGCGCTTGAGTGACCAAATCACACACACAAACATTACCAACTTCTCAGCTTTTATTGTCAAGACTAACTACATTAGTGCTCCAGTGCTTGACAAGATAGCTTCTGTGACAGTTCAGCACATCAATAAGGTACTGGTTGAATTTCATTGTTTCATATTAAGCTTACATAAACATTACAGGGAATTGTAGTCAGTGGAAGGTTGGGCTTTGCGTCATATACCAACCTGGATAAACCATGACCTCTTCGTGCCTCTAAGTTATAGACTGGTTGTGTATGATCTGCATCCCCACACCGTAGTTCTTCATAATAGTAAAATCACAGATCCTGTTGGTGCTATGAGTATAAATATTATGTTAACTAGTAGAAATATGATTACATGATTTTGTGTGGTTTATGTAGTAGAACCATCCTGAGTCCTTGTGGTACATTTGAAGTCATTCTACGATTTCTAGTTTGGTTCTCTATCTTCTACTATTAGCATTTAGACTGGCTTTCTCAGCTCCAGCCCTCCTCACCTGCCACCCATGGGTGATGATTTGAGAATCTAATAACAGTCACTTTGGCTATGTTAGTAGCCAAACAGCTGTTGAAAATAGGAAAGAATGTAGGTGATCCAGTGACTTTTGAGTACTCAAGAATTGTCAGAGTATCTTCCTGAGGTGGTAGGAAAGATGAGTGAGGAAATTCAACCTAGTCCGTTAAGCTCTGAGAATACAAAGACAAAAATAAAATGTTCTCTGCCCTCGAGGAGTTTACATTCTGTTAGGTAGCATTCACTGTATAAAGATGAACATGAAAATCATTCCTTTCAACTCAGGTGTTGCTTAATGATATAAATATTGTACAATGGGATTCATTTCTGGAGACCGGATTATTTATGTCAAGGTGAAATCTTTGGTAAAGCTTTATATTAATGTTAGATGAGATGATAATAGAAACTCTAGCATTTACCTTTAGATGTCTTGAAATGACTACATCTCAGAGCTCAGCAAATAAATTTTAGTTCTCAGTTTTAAAAATCTCAGTCATTTCTGCTTTTGTTCTTATTTGCACCTTCAGAATTCAATATAGATTACTAAATGAAGGTCATCTTCTAGTGTGTATTTTTTTTTAAAGAATGTTTTTTCCTATTGAAAATTTAAGGTTATCTTTGGTTCTTGAGATGCCAAGGCATCTGGCATTTTGAAAGATACAGTTTTACTCTGGATATGAGAATTGTTGACTTGAATAAAATAATTTTATTGAAGCACAATAAGTCCTGACTACTAAGAGTTCAAAAAAACCAAACCCTCTTCTGCTTGCATAATAATCTGATTGTATAAAAATATTAAGCATTGCAAATGTTAGCAATGTATTGGTATATTTTTCATTTGTGTACAAGATGAAATCCTCGTCATTGGAGGGAAATCCTGAATTGATGACATCATAGGTCTACTGGAGTATTTGGGTATATCTAGTATAATTCTGAGAGAAATTTATCACTCATAAATTCTGTTATTAAGTTTTATGCACATTAATTTCCAGATTTTGCACTTTCTCTGATCCTTGTGTTACTCTAATGAAGTTCAGAACTAAGTAATGAAATGGCTAGTTGGATCATAGTATGAGGGAGAAGATAATCCATCAGCCAGGAAATCCACTGTCTTTATAAGTGGCATATAACTCTAGAATTTTTAAAAATCAAGCTTCTTTAGAAAGTTATTCTAGATGGCCTCTAAGACCCCTTCCAGCTTCAAGTCTATGAATCTATAATCTAGTTGCTTTACTGGATTCATATTTAAAACTTAACTTTATTCTTTTTTGTTCAGATCCATCCTTTGGCAATCCATTCTGTATTACTTCCCTTCAGCGTCCTTAACTATGATCCACCCCAAAAGGATGAATTCTTTGAAGTTTGTATCCAGCACCTTAACTCACATTTAAGTAGGTGTATTATGTTGAAATGAACTGTTGGGTTGGGGATTGTTTTCGCTGTGCAGTTTTAAGATGAGCATCAAAGTTTGGTCATAAAGAAATAATTCATTGTTGAATACTTTTAAAAATAAAAAATTTGGGTCAGTTTCTATCCATATTCAATATGTATTATAAACTATATTCTTTCCTTTATCTTCATTCCCAATGGATTTAATCTCTGTCATATTTGATGGAAGATGAACTTAAACCTTGATTTCACTTTCCCCAAACTCAGTCCTTGGAGCTCCTTAATGCTTACCATATAATAATATTTCATTATACCCATTTATCATAATTTTTTCCCTATTATTCCTCAATTAGTAGATATTCTATATTTTTACTTCTTTGTGAACAGTGCTACTATGCATACTTTGGCATGTATTGGGCCTTTGTTTCTGTCTTTTGACTTCCCTGGATTATATGTCCAGGAGTAGAATTGCTGGACCATAGGGTGTGGATGATTTAGACACTTTTCTTAGTTTATATTTTATTGAGGGAGACATTATATACACATATAAGTGTTTGTGTGTGTGTGTCTACATATATATACATATACATACAGTGTATGTGTGTATATACACACACACATATATAAAACATAAACAAAATGAATAGAAAGTAATTTTGTGTGTGTCGGGGGGAAGTAGCAGCTGATTGAAACAGGAAAGGTCTTATGTACAAGGTGTCATTTCAGCTGAATTTTGAAGGTAACAAGGTATTCTAAGAGGTAGAAGTGAGGAGGGAGGGCATTCCAAGCAAGGGTGATGACATCCTGTCCTGTGAGAAAAAGCTAAATGTCTGTCTGGATGGTATAGGATGTAAAGGGGAATTGATTTATAAGAAGGGTAGGTTGGAGCCAGGTTGTGAAGGACTTGAAATATCAAGTAGAGGAGTTTAGATTTGATCCTAGAGGTAATAGGGAGCCCCTGGAATTATCGAGCAGAGAAGTGATATGGTCAGATCTGTGCTAGTCAGTAAATATTTATTAAGTGCCAGATATTACCAAACACTGTGCCAAGTGCTGGGAATGCAAATAAGAAAATAAAAAAGATAATCCCTGCCCCTAGGGAGCTTGCAGTGGGGGGTGGAGGTGGGATAGAGACGCACAGAAGAAAGCTAAAAAGGAGTTGGAAGGGAGAGAAAATGGTACCCAAATGGAGGATGTGGTGGACTCTAGTCCAAGGAGTGCAGCTGATGGGAAACGAAGAGCTGGTGGGGCTCTGAACTGTCTTTAAAAAGAAGCTTTTAGAGGAGTTCTTTGTCCTTTCCTTTAGCCTGGGCGCGGAGAACCTGTGGCCTTGAGGTCACATGTAGCCCTCTAGGTCCTCAAGTGTGGCCCTTTGACTGAATGCAAACTTCCGTAAAGTTTGCACCCCTGTCCTACCCTGTTAGTCAGAGGGGCAGAGGGTCCTGAAGAGGTGTGAACACTGATGAAATCTGGAAGGGATGATGAGTTTACTGATAAAAAGTTTTCTTGGGAGCATGATGGTGGCAGAGTCCAAGTCCAAGGAGTCAAGCTGGTGAGAAAAAATGTGTTATAGGAAGGAATTCTGCCAGCTTAGCAGAGAATAGACAGATAACCAGTGAGGTGACCCAGAATCTCAAAAACTGTCAATAGCATATAAACTTTGTAAGATTTTATCCAGCTGGAAGGACTTTGGGTGTGAGGTTGTGTGTCTGCCATCTAAAAGTAGAGAGGCACTGGTTAGTGGCTGTCAGATGATGGTTTTTACCATAGCAACTCCTGAAGCTTGAAGAGCGGTGATCTGTGTCAGTGGAGGGGAGTAGTCACATCAAGGAGATTCAATTCAGTAGGCATTTATTAAGTACCTGTTATATGCAAGCCACTTAGCTGATGCCTGGGGAGTACAAAGAAAAAATGGAAAATATCCTTCTTTCCTCAAGGACTTTACATTTTCCCCGGAAATCGCAAGTATATTATCAGAAAACAGACTAGTACAAAAAAGAGGGCTTGGAATTGTTACCTTACCCTTCTGGACTGGTTTTATTTCAGTAGAGGTAGTCACTGTATTTTTTATTGCTGCTACCTGAGAATATTGGATGCCTACAACTTCGCAGTTAGGGGATTATTTAAGAGTCACCTAGCTCTGTCTTCTCATTTTGCACCTACATATACATCATAAACATATAGTTGTTGTTCATGTTCATGTTTCAGTCATGTCTGATTCTTTGTGACCTCATTTGGGGTTTGCTTGAGAGATACTGGAGAGGTTTGTCATTTCCTTCCCCAGCCCATTTTACAGAAGAAGAAACTGAGGCAAACAGGATTAGGAGACTTGTCCAGGGTCATACAGCTAGTTTAGAGTCTGAGGCCAGATTTGAACTCAGGAAGAGTTCAAAGCCAAGCCCATCGGTCTATTTTCTGTATCACCCACAGACATATATGTGTGTAGATACACACATGCCACATATACACATGTATGTACACGCGTGTACACATGTATCAGAGCTGCCCCCAGGTGTAGCCACTTGGTCCTGTGCTATTGACAAGTGACTCAGAGAGGCAGCTTAGAAGGAAAGAGATGGCTTGAATAGCTGGTGCTAGAAGTCCTGTGGACACTCCACTGTGACCAGAGGACTGTGTGTAGTAGCTTCTCCCAAGCGCCACCCTCTCTAACACCCCCTCTCCCTCCCTACTCGTGGTGCCACCCCTAACCCTTTCCTTTCAAAGGTCTTTTGAATAATTAATTTAAACATCCTATATGTAAAAATCTGTGAGTTGTCCAGGGCTCTGCATCTTTTAAATTGAGGATCCTGGTACTTTTATGAATATTTTCTTTTAAGAATCTTATCTTCTTTCCAGATCTCCTTGAACCTCATCTTTTGGTGTTTCTTGGCTTTACATTGGCCCTTGCTGAGTGTTTTCCAGAAGATCTGATAAAGGCAGTATTTAACATTGAATTCCTAGCCAAATTGGACTTACAACTTCAATGTGCGTATCTATAACATTAAAAAAAATCCATCATGGGTTTTTTATGTATACAGCTCCAGCCCCAGCTGAACTGAAAAACCTTTTTTTGATGTAATTTAAGGTGTTAGGACATGTGGTAGGTCCTAGTCACTTTTAACTATATGGTAAATTAAAGTAATAATTACAAGAGGCAGCAAGGTGTAATGGATGCAAAAGCTTTCTACCTCTGACACTTGATAGCTGTGTGATCAAAAAATAGTTTATATACAACATTGAGTACATTGCTGAAGACACTAAATGAACTTCATTTTTTCACTATTTTGCTTTAAAAAATTATGACAAAATATATCATTAATGTGGTGGATTTATCATCAAATGCTTAATAAGGTATTACCAAATTTTAATCCCTGTCCTAGGTACTGGCAGTTCAAAGACAAAATTGAAATGGTTCTTGCTCTCAAAAAGCTTACATTTTATTGGGGGGGAGCCACCATACACATACATAAGTATAAGCAAAATAAATATGTATATATTTTTACTTTTTGGAGGGGGGAATGCAGGGCAGTTGGGGTTAAGTGACTTGCCCAAGGTCACACGGCTAGTAAGTGTTAAGTGTCTGAGGCCGGATTTGAACTCAGGTCCTCCTGACTCCAGGGCTGGTGCCCTATTTACTGAGCCACCTAGCCACCCCTAAATATAATATTTTTGGAGGGGGAAGCATCTGGAGATTAGGAAGGGTCTCATGTAGAAGGTATTTGAGCTGAGTTTTGAAGGAAACTAGGGATTCTACGAAGTGGGGAGGTGGGGAATACATTCTAGGTAAGGGGGATAGATAGTCTGTGTTAATAGAGTGTTTATAAGCCACCAGGTTTAGATTTTAATTCTAATTAGTATTTTAAATTTCAGACTTGCCTCCTTTTTTAAAAACAAGAGCCTGCAACCGCCTCATGGAATTTAATAGAGCAGTCTGTTTGGAATGCCCGGAATTTGAAATTCCTTGGTTTCATGACCGTTATTGTCAGCAGCAGTACAGTAAAGGTTTGGATTTCTTTCTTTCTTTCGTTTTACAACTCCAAATATTTTTAAAAACTTTTTTATTATTCATTTAGTATTTTTTCCCAAAATTACATGTAAAAACAATTTTTAAAAATTTTTGATTTTTAAAAAATTTTGAGTTCCACATTCTCTCCCTCTCTCCTTCCCTTGAGAGAGGCAAGCAACTTGATATGGGTTATACATGTGCCGTCATGTAAATGTTGTAAGAAAAGAAAGACTAAAACTCTGAGAAAAATAAAGTGACACATGGTATATATGCTTTGATTTGCATTAAAACTCTATCAATTCTTTCTTTTTTAAAAGAATATCTATTTAATTACTTTTAGTTTACAACATTCAGTTCCACAGTCTTCTGAGTTCCAAATTTTCTCCCCTCCCTCTCCTCTCTCTTCCCCCCCCATAATGGCATGTAGTCTGATATAGGTTCTATAGATACCTTCACATTAACCATTAGTCAAGTTGTAAAGAAGGATTATAGCCAATGGAATGAACAATGAAAAAGAAGGAACAAAACAAAATTAAAAAGAGAGAAAGTAGTTTGCTTCAATCTGCATTCAGACTCTGTAGTTCTTTCTCTGGATGTGGATAGCCCTTTCTATCATGAGTCTTTTGAGGTTGTCTTATAACCTTGTATTGCTGAGAAGAGCCCCTTCTGTCAAAGTTAGTTATCACAGGTATGATGTGTCTGTAGTTGTATACAATATTCTCCTGGTTCTACTCCTCTCACTCAGCATTGGTTTGTATAAATCTCTCCAGGTAATTATCAAGTCTAACTGCTCCTTGTTTCTTACAGCACAATAGTATTCCATTACATTCATATACCAACAGCCTGTTTAGCCATTCCCCAGTTGATGGGCATCCCCTTGATTTTCAGTTCTTTGCCACCACAAAAAGAGCTGCTATAAATATTTTTGTACATGTGGGTCCTTTTCCCACTTGTATGATCTCTTTGGAAGATAGCCCTCAAAGTGGTATTGCTGGGTCAAAGGGTATGGACATTTTTATAGCCCTTTGTGTATAGTTCCAAATTGCTCTCCAAAATGGTTGGATAAGTTCACAACTCCAGCAACAATGTGTTAGTATTCTAATTTTCCCACATCTTCTCTAGCATTTATCATTTTCCTGTTTTGTCACATTAGCCAATCTGACTGGTGAGATGTGGTACCTCAGAGTTGTTTTGCTTTGCATTTCTCTAAGCAGTAGTGATTTAGAGCATTTTTTCATATGATTATAGATGTCTTTAATTTCTTTTTGTGAAAACTGCCTGTTCATATCCTTTGACCATTTATCAATTGGGGGATGACTTGTATTCTTATATATTTGACTCAGTTCTCTGTGTATTTTAGAAATAAGGCCTTTATTAGAGACACTAGTTATAAAAATTCTTTCCTAATTTTTTACTTTCCTCCTAATCTTGGTTACATTGACTTTGTACAACACTTTTCAATTTAATGTAATCAAAATTATCCATTTTGCATTTTGTAATGCTCTCTTTCTCTTGTGTGGTCATAAATTCTTCCCTTATCCTTAAATCTGACAGGTAAACTATTCCTTGCTTTCCCAAATTACTTATAGTGTCAGCCTTCATATCTAGATCGTGAACCCAGTTAGTCTTTATTTTGGTATATGGTGTGAGATATTGGTCTATGCCCAGTTTCTGCTCTACTATTTTCCAGTTTTCTCAGCATTTTTTGTCAAATAGTGTGTTCTTATCTCAGAAGCTGAAGTCTTTGGGTTTATCAAACAGTAGATTACTATAGTCATTGACTGCTCTCTCTTGTGTACCTATTCTATTCGACTATCAGTTCTTTCTCTGGAGATAGATAGCATTTTTCATCCTAAGTCCTTTGTAATTATCTTGGATCACTGTACTGCTGAGAATAACTAAGTCATTCACAGTTGATCATCTTACACTGTTGCTGGTACTGTGTACAATGTTCTTCTGGCTCTGCTCATTTTACTCTGCATCAGTTCATGTAAGTATTTCCAGTTTTTTTTGGAGAACATTCTAACGGTCATTTCTTATAGCACAATAGTATTCCCTCACAATCACATACCACAATTAGTTCACCTATTCCTCATTTGATGGGCATCCCCTCAATTTCCAATTCTTTGCCAGGAATTTCTCCTTTTTTTGCTTTTTGGAGGGGGGAAAGTCCTAACAGTACTGCCCCTGCTTGTCTCTGGTCCCTTTTAAACATCTTTTTGCTCTATTTAGTATATTTTTGAAATATCTTAACACTTAAAAAAAAGACATCACTATTTGCCAGCTCTCCTCATCCCTCAAATAGAAATCTTCCCTTGTAGTAAGTAACTGTGATCAATCAAAACAAATAAATATATCGGTTATATCTGAAAATGGACAGCTCCTTCTTCAACTCCAGTGAGTCATCTCTGTGCTTAAATTAGGGGAGGGATGCTCATTTAGCAAGATCGAAAAACAGTTTACAGGCTAGTTTTTCATTTAATCTTTCAAACAGTATGAGAAATTACTGTTCTTATAAGGTTTAGGCTCATAGAAGTACTCAAAATTTTGTTTCTATTCTGTGAAATTGTTTAAATACTTTTTATTCTGAGGTTAATAAAGCTGTCTTTGAACAAAGTCAATTTTCTTTCCTTTTAGTTAATGACAGCATCAGTGCAGTACAACACCAGATTTATAAAATGTTGGGAGAAATATTAGGAGGCCCCAATTATGCAAAACCGTCAGCTCTCACACCTTATGGATACATAGTAGGTAAGTCATTGATAGTTAACAAGACCAAAATAATATAAAAATCACTTCATTTTTTTCTTCATTTTTTTAAACTTTAGGCATTCATTTATTCATTCATTCCCTGTACATTGGCTGAAACACAGGGTTAAGTCTTTAGGTGATTAATGAAGATATTTAAGTTATGGCCTGAGTCTTGAAGAGATTGATAGTCACTTAGAGGAAATAAGATGTTCACACAAGTAACTGTGCTTTGGGGTAGAGAAAGATACCATGTGCTTTGAGAGTTTAGGGAAGGCAGAGGGATCAAGGGAAACATCCTGGGCATGGCAGCCTTGGAACTGGGCTTTGTACAATGGCTATGATTAAAAATGTCCACAGTAAGTGGGGTAATGCTTTCCAAGCTTCATGAATGTCAGGATGAAGTTAGGAGGTCTTGTGTTTGAGTAATGGCAAAGGAGCCCCGTTTAACAAAGACCTATGAAGAGAAGTGAGAGAGGAACTTCCAACGTTGAGTTGCTCCCAGATTGTGGAGTATTTGAATGGTAGGTTAAGAAGACTGAACTTTTCTTTAGAAGGCAGTTAGGGACCATGGGAAGTTTTTAGGAGTTGGGGAGGGACATAATCAGATGTGCATTGGGAAAATTTGGCTGTAGTGTTTAGGATGGATTGAGGTGAGAAGAGCCTGGAGACAGGAGTGACATTGGTCAGGAGGCTGTTGAGGAAGTCCAGCAGAGAGGTAATGGGGCCCTGAATGAAAGTGGTGGCCATGTAGCATTGGGAATGGTAAAGAGAGGACAGATAGAAGAGACATTGCGAAGACAGAAATGACAGCGCTTGGAGGTTTTTTGCATGTGGAATTTGAAGGACTCAGAGAATTTGGAGGTTTTGAACACAGGTGGCTAAGACAACTGACAGACGTAAAGTTGCAATGTTAATGGAATAGGTGCAGGTGGTTGTATTACTTTGTTCAGAAAGCTGGAACCCTGTCTGTGGGATTATTTCTTGGATACTCACTTCTTTCTACTTATCTGTACTTATTGGTCTGTTAATTAAAGTAAGATCCTTAACCCCTTTAACACTGTCTTTCCTTTAGAAAAGCAGATCAAAGAACCTGTGCTTGCAGCCTACCCTGTGTGCTAGTGTGGTTGCTAATACAAAAGTCAGAAAAAGGAGTAAGTTGGGGGAAGGGGGTACAGATAGTAAATTTAGTTTAAAATGTGTTGACTTTGAGGCACTAGTGGAAAGAGAACATTGCTGAAGGACACCACCTTCAAAAGAGGAAAAAAAGGCCAGCACACTCTAAGATTATATAAAAATGAACTTCATTTTTCACTTTTTTTGCTTTGGCTAGGGACCCAAGTTCAGATTCCAGCTCCAGCCCTGACTAGCTCTGTCCTGATTGTGTGATGGCAAACAAGTTGCTTTAACCTCTCTGTGTCTCAGTCTTCCTTATCTGTAAAATATGAATGTGTACTAGAGAGGGAGCATAGCATAAGTGGACAGAGAACCAGCCTTGGGACCAGCAAGACCTGGGTTCAAGTCCTGCCTCCGACATACACTAAGTATGTATTACCAATGCAATACCCATAGCAGCTGCTATGAATTTGCAGGTGTGTTTCCCCAGCTGAATAGCAAAATACAACAAATTCTCTTCTTCAAAGACGAAATCAAGATATTTAGTCAGATAACAGAAAGTCAGTTCCACCATGGTAACAAAGAAGTTTATACACACATCACTAATCCAAGGAGCAACCACATCCCCAAGCCTTCCCTTGTTAGGCTTCTCCACAAATAAGCTCCCCAAGGCAAAAATCCTCCTTCTTTCACTCAAGCTGGCTGCTCTGCCTCAGCTCTCTCCTAGCTCTGCCCTTCCTGCTCTACCCTTTTGGCAGACTCCTCCCACCATGGGCTGCATGTGACTGAAACTGTGGGCTAGGCCAAAG
This sequence comes from Pseudochirops corinnae, assembly GCA_028646515.1. NCBI lineage: Eukaryota > Metazoa > Chordata > Mammalia > Diprotodontia > Pseudocheiridae > Pseudochirops > Pseudochirops corinnae. The sequence continues at coordinate 244,117,523 of CM053588.1, forward strand.
CTCAAAGCAGGTCCTGTGGGCCTATTAAGGGGCAGGGAAGATCTTCAGATTCCCTTAATGTTACACTGTGTGACCTTGGGCAGATCACTGAGAATTCTCTTGGTGCTTTGGGCAACTATTAAGAGTCTAAGTTAACGGCAGCTAGGTGGTGCAGTGGATAGAACACTGGCCCCAGAAACAGGAGGACCTGAGTTTAAATTTGCCTTCAGATAGCTGTGTGACTCTGGACAAGTCACTTAACCCTAATTGCCTCCAAAAAAAAAGAAACCTTCTAAGTTGTAGGGTAGTTGCTGACCTGCATTAGTAGAGAAAGGTTTTTTTCATCCAGGAATTCCCTCTGTTGACAAAATCACAGCTCTAGCCCCTATCCCTAACATTCCTACTTTCTACATTCCACGACTACTCTGAGAACTGTACTGTGTGTATGTATCTCTTTATACAAACACATGTGTATGTATATTTATTTAGTGCTTAAACTATTTTTAGTGGAACATACAGGGAGTAATATCTATAGAAACTGAAAGTGTGAGTCTGAAGCTTGGGGAAAGCCTGGGGGGAGATGATATGTTTTGGGGAGTAGTTCAGGTTACCCAAGAAGAATATGCAGATTGAGAAAAGGACCAAGAACATATCCTTGATAATATTTAGGAGCTGAGAGGAGGAAGAGGGGACAGAAAGAGGTAAGGGCCAGAGAAGTGAGAGGAGAAATTGGGAGCAGGGGGAGGTTTTAATACGTAAAGAAAAAAGTTTATTGATAGTTTTTGCTTTTTGCATCATGGTCATTTTCAGATTTATACTGAACATTATACTCTCTTATGCTGAAGATATTTAATATTAAACCAACCAATAGTATCACCATATCTGACAGCGTAGGCAAAATTCTGCACTCATCCCTAACCTTTCTGTGAAGTGGAGGGAACTATGTTTCATTATCTGTCCAGGGAGAAGAAATTAGAGAGAGGAGTGTCATTAATCCTACCAAAGGATGAGAAGGTCAAAAGGAGACATTACTCAGGGTCTTGCTGCAAAGAGATCAAGGGGGAGAGGAAGAGGAGGAGACCATGCTTGAAGACTGAAGGACAGGGAACTGGATCTGGTGATCGGTATACAACTGACAGTTTTAATAAAGAGCAATTTTAGTCCCAAAGTGCCCCTCCTGAATAAAGTCCAGCCTACTTAGCCTCCTAGCATTCAGGATCTCTGAAATTCCATTCTAGGACCTCTGAAATTCCTCTCTCACTTCTTTCCTTCATATGTTTTGATTAAACGGGGTGGAAGCCTGATGATTACAAGAGTTTGAGGATCCCTTGGAGGTGGTGAAAAAGTAGAGGCAGTGAATGTGGACTACTTTTCCTAATAATTTTAAGGAAGAGAAAATGGATAAATTGTCTAATGTGGATGTGGGTATACAAGGAACTCATAAACTTACTCAGACTTTTAAAAGACAACCTGGTTATTTGTCTTTTATGGTCTTTTATAGTTATCAAAATAATAATAAAGGTCGCCCTTGGAAAAGAATTGCGAAAATTCACCTCATTCTTTTCATTGCAGAAATGCAGTATCATTCCAGTGGAACATTGACATACACTGTCAAAAACAGTCATTGTGTTGGTTAGCTTCCTTTTAAATCTTTGCTATGAGAGGTAGCTTGTTAGGAGGTGGGGGAGGAATATATTTGGATATAAATGTGAGATAAAAACAAAAGTCATAAAGAAAATTTTTTAAAAGAGATACGTAGAAAAGGTAGATGCAAGGTCATGAAACGGAGGATGAATAGGAAAGTTTGGTACAATCCTGTAAAGTAGTGTTAGTCACCAGGCCCTGAGGTAAATTTCATCTCCAGAACCGAAAGACCAATGGATGTGATTGATGAGCTCCTGTAATTGATCTCTGGATAATCAAGGAGAATGGGGCGAATGATGAAAGGCCTAGAGGAGGGAAAATGTCCTGAGTTTTGAAAAAGGAAGACCAGAATGGCTTCATGCAGAGGAGGCCAAACCAGATTAATTCCATTTCTGTTTTTGACAAGGAAATCAAGAGAGTGCCGTAGACCAGTGATGAGGTAGAGAGCATTCAGCGAAGGACAGTCAGAATGGTGAAAGGCTTCCAGGTTATACTGAGATAGGGATCACATGAAAGAACTGAGGATTTTTAGCTTGCAAAGGAGAAACAGTTAGGCAGCAAGCCATGTGACCTTGGGCAAGTCACTTAACCCCAACTGCCCTACCTTCCCCTCTCCAAAAAGCAAAAAAAAAAATCAGCTTTACAAGTTGACTAGATAGCACTTGATCTGAAAAATAAATCTGAAGGTTTAATGAACTGCAGACTTAATAGGCATAGGCAAAATGATATGGCACCCTCAAAAGTTACTGTGATATTATGAAAAGAAGGATAGGGTACAGGACAAGGGAGAAGATAGTCCTACCATACTTGGTTTTGGTCAGACTACATCTGGAATGTTGTGTTCTATTTTTGCTGCCATATTCTGCAAAAGCCATTGATGAGGTAGAGAGCATTCAGCAAAGGACAGCCAGAATGGAGAAGGCTACAAGGTTATACTGAGATAGGGATCACGTGAAGGAACTGAGGATTTTTAGCTTGCAAAGGAGAAACAGTTAGGCAACAAGCCTTTAACAAGCATTTACTATGTGCCAAGTCCAGTGCTAACTATTTGGGGATACAAAGAAAGGCAAAAACACTTACAACCCTAAATGAGCTCATGTTCTAATGAGAAAGAAAACATAAAAGAAGTATGTGTGAATGTATGCGTGTATACATACATATGCATGCATGTACAGAGTGTGCACATACATGTATACACACATGCACACACAATGATCTGTATAGATGTCTATATGTGTATACTCATATACATGTATATATATGGATATATACATGTATAGATTTTATGTGTGTGTGTAAATACACAGTATAAATGGTAGATAATCTCAGATGGAAGGCACTAGCATTGTGGGGGAACCAGAAAAGGCCTCTTGTAAAGCAGGATTTGAGGTGACTCTTGAAGGAAGGCAGAGGTGAGGAGGAAGAGCTTTCCAGGCATGAGGACAGCCAGTGAAAAGGTAGAGTCAGGAGATGGAGCGCTGTCACAGAGATTAGCAAGGTGGCCCGTGTCTGTGAATTATCAGATTTGTGCAGATGAGTAAAGTGTAAGAAGAGATTGGAGAGTCTAAAAAGGGGCCGGATTTTTAAATGCTGAGCAGATCTCATAAGGAGAACGTGGTGGTTTTCTTTATATATATAGGAAGGGGATTAGATTTGTTCTCCTTGGCTTCCCCGGGAGAAGGATGAGAAATGGGGGAAGGTGGCCCAGAGGCAGACATAGCTATCTGGGTGTTGAATGAATTTCATTGTGAAGTAGTAGGCTCCCTCTCACAAGAGGTTGTTGACTTGTGGCTGGCTGACTCTTTGTTGCTGTTAATGTAAAGAGGATTCTTGCTCAGACGTGGGTTGAAATAGGACGTCTCTGAGGTCCTTTCTGATTCTGATATTCCATAATTATGTGGAGGCATAGAAGGTTAACTTTTGAGAAATTCAAGAATTTGAAGATGGGACAGTTCCAAGCCATGACAATATCCAAGGTGAGGCTTTTTTGGTGGCTAGCTGAAGTATGGTAGAGTGGAAAGATCATTGGGAGCTGAGGAAGGTGAGGAATCATGCCGGCAGGGTAGTAGATGTAAAATAATCCTAGAATCACAACTTTGACTCCAGATCATTTTCAATTCAACTCACACTGGTTTCTAGCTTAGTAAGTGTGAATGCCAACAGTGTGATGCAGTTGCCTATTAAACTAATGTCATCACATTTTATGAGGAACTTTGGCATTTTGTGATGAACTGAAAGGAGGGTGATCAGAAGGAATGAAGGAACTTAAAACTATGTCGTAAGAGTGACTAAATGAACTGGAGGAGAGAGAACTTGAAGGGGAGGAGAGGCATGATTACTGTTTTCAGACATTCAAAGGGCTTGCAATTTGGAAAGGGATTGGATTTTATGTGTAATTTCAAAAGCCAGAACTAGTACCAGTGGGTGAAACTTGTAGGGGATGTAGGTTTTAGCTAAATATAAAGATCTTATTAACAGTTAGAATTCTCCTTAAAAAATGGAAAGAGGTGCTTTGTGAGCCAGCTAGGTGGCTTATTGGGTAGAGTACTGGGCCTGGAGTCAGGAAGACCCGAGTCAAATTTGAACTCAGACACTATCTAGCTATGTGACCCCAGGTAAGTCACTTTACCTTTGTCTGCCTCAGTTTCCTCAGCTGTAAAATGGGGGTCATAATAGCACCTACTTCATACAGTTGTTGGATCAAATGAGATATTTGGAAAGCACTTAGCACAGTACCCAGTACGCAGTAAGTACTTCATAAACGCTTGTTCCCACCCTCCCCATCCCCACCCCTGTCCCTTTCCATCTCCTATCAATGAGCTCCCCATTACTAAACGTACTTATTCAAGTAGATGTTTACAGAGAATTGGATGGGAGACTGAATAAATGAATTCTAAAGTTGATATATAATAAATGTCTTACAGATTTTTCTTCCTTTATTGAAGATGTGAAAAACATAAAAAGAGGTTAATTTGTACTATTTCAAGTTTAGTATGTGTGGTATAATTACTCTTTCAGGAGGTGCAATATTTGCTAATACAGGGTGAATTAGCATTTGACCAAGTCAGTGCTTCATTTTCCCTAATTGTGAAAGGATCATTAATCCCACCTTCTGGTTCTCCTATAGGGATTAAAAGAAATACTCTGTTAATGTATTCTGAGCTAGCCCAGTGTTACACAGATTCACATATTAATCTTCAGATAAGTGTGCTCTGTTGGGCAGATTCTGCTGGGGGGGAAATGAGTTCTAGTTTATTAGAATGTTAGACTGAGAGTCGGGAAGAACCAAGTCCCACTCCCATGTCCTTCGTTTGTTAGCTGTGTAATTAATCCTGGATGTCATTTTTCTCTCCTTGAGTTTTAATTTCCTCATCTATCAGATGGAGATATCAGCTGACTCACAGAATAAAATGAAATAATGTATATAAAGTAAGTGTTTTGTAGACCCTGAAGCACCACGTGAACCTCTGATCACTTTTAGTAGTGCAGCAATTTTTCCTTTATATTGCTTTTTGTCTTTTTAATATCAGAATAATAAAAAAAATTTACATTGTCCATGGATCTGATTACCATACTGCCTTACAGATTTTGAATATATCTTGGATAAAAAGAAAAAGCCTCTTCCTCATAGAAATCAGGGTATGGTTTTGAATGAGCTGCCAAATGTACACTGGAGACCAGATACCCATGATACCAGGTCAGGACTGCCACCAGGAGCACAAAGGTAAATTGTATTCAAAGCCTAGATTTTGTTGGCTCAAAGTTATATCATACAATGAATTTATCAATCAGCAAGGAACTTTTGCTATAAATTAGCTTGTCAGTTATAAGTAATTAAGAAATTTGATGTTCTAATTCCTTTAAATTTTATTATTTTAAAATTGTTTTGTATGTGGTAGGCATTTAAGTGTTGAATTGAAAACATTTTTGTGTCTTGGAAACTTTTAATTATTCAGTGTCTTATTTTGATATCAAAAATAAATGTTGCTTTTGTTTGATATAGGGTTGCTTTGGAATTTCTGGATTCACGAGCATTTTGTAAAAACATCCCCCACTTAAAAGGAAAATCTGCTATGAAAAAAAGACATCTGGAAATTTTGGGTTATCATGTGATTCAGGTATAGTACAAACTCAAAATGTCCTACTATAAAAACTACACTCCTTAGGAGCGCTGCATATCAAAGTTGTATTTTTCCATCATGTCACACACTACCTGGTGGGTATTGAGTGCTCAGTAAATGCTATTCGATTTGTTGATGTTTTATCCTAATATGAAGTGGGCAGAATTATTTCATTTATTTGAAAATTTCAGAATTCCCTCTTTCATTATTTTGAAGAAAAGCAGAAAATTCTTATTTCCTCAGTTATTTTCTTTGGAAAACATATTGACTTGATAGCCGAGGGGGCTAGTTCAGAGTTAAAAAAGGCTCATGAAATCACAGACCTAGAGCTGTCAAGGGCCTCGGTCCTCCCTTTAACCCCCTGACCTCTTCCCTCACACCCCATTTTACAAATGAAGAATCTGAGGTGTGGAATGGTTAGGTGACTTGCCCAGGCTCACAGAGGGCACTAAGAGTCAGAGGCAGAATTTGCAACCAGGTCTTCTGACTCCGAAGTTGGAGCTCTTTCCCCAGAAGGGGTAAGGTTGAGAGATGGATTAAACCCATTAAAGAAAACTTCCAGTATTGGCCTTTGGGAGAAGAGAGAAGAAAGAAAGCAGAGGGAACAGAAGGAGCTATTCATAAGAAACATGATCCCATTAGCTGCTGTAGGAGATCTTTGGGATGTGGTGTGAACCAGATTCTTGCTAGAACTCTGCTTTATGGTAGCTTTTATCTTTTATTTTGTAAAAATAGGTTATATATCGGAATCAAAGTACTGAAGCAAATGCACTCTGGATCTTCCTATCTTACAGATCCCTTATTTGGCATGGAATTCCATGGAATTATCAACGAAGGAAGCCAGGATGGAGTATTTGAGAGAGCATATGTTTGCAGAAGTCAGATCATAATTACAGGTTTTATTTATGATACATCACATTTTAGACTTAAATTATAATAGAAAATATGAGCTTGATTAAAAACAATATTGTGAAATATTTAAGACTGATTAAAAACGATAAGATTGTTACTGTGTAACAAACCTGTAGTTCCTCAAATAGAGATTTAAAAAATTGTATACTTTTTCCCATGAAGCACTGTTACTTCTTTTGGTATGAAAGTCATGTGTTGTTTTTTTTTTGACCTAACAGTGGGTTGATGATTATATCTGAATATATTTTTTTAAGAGCATTGTAATCAGGCACTTTATTGGCACTTGAGGCCTTGATGAATCCCAATATTAGGAAGATTTATAACCCCCTAGTTTTCTGTTTGCTTCAAGTCAGGGATCTGGATCATATAGGCTTTATCTTGGAGCAATTTAAAATGAACAGTAGGAAAGATATTCTCTTCAGTCTTGCCCAGATATGTGTAATACTAATTCTGTGATGTTCAAGTGGCCAAATATTATTGAATGTCATAGTAATTTAAAACATTTTATTAACATTGTTGTCATAATTGCATATATTTTACACCTTTCTTTGTGACCATTCCAGTCAGAATTTTCATTTTGATTTCTAAAGCAAAAATGTGCTAAAATGTAACCTTTGAAATAGTTAATGATTACATGAAGCTCAGAAGAGAACAAAGTTAACAGTCATCAGGCCAATGTCACCATGTCATTTTAATGCCATTTAAAGTCATTTTTGCTCTTAGTTTGATGCAGCCAGTACAAAAAGTCTTTTAAAATTACATATGTGTTTTTATCAGATAGTAACAATGAATGCTAGTTAAATTAATCTGTCACATTTGTTTCTAAACCGCCATTACATCGTTTTTTTCTTACATGTGACCATTGTCAAGTGCTAGATACTTATCTAAGGTATCAAATCAGGTCATTATTTCTGTATCCGGTAAAGAAAAAGCATCTGCATTCTACTTCAATGGGGAAATTACTGAATTAATTAGCCTAAAATCAGAAGTAAATTTGATAGTACTTTAGAAGGGAAACAGCCACTGTCTAATTCTAAAAGTAGTCTCAAGGTTTCTGGTGAAATAGCTCATGTAGAAAAGTTCAGTTTCTTTTTGAGAGAAAAATAAGACTGAGTAATTGAACAAGTGACTATATTAAAGGTGTCTAATTTTTGAGGCGTAGGGTGTGTGTATGTGTGTGTGTGTGTGTGTGTGTGTGTGTGTGTGTGTGTGTGTGTGTGAGATAAGGAATGTATATACTCTATCCCTGGATCCTAAGCAACCTGGACACAATTTCTTCTGGAGCTCCCACAACTTATGTGAAGAGATCAAAGAATGATTTTCTTTACTGCTTGCCACCTTACATTTCCAAACAGTGGATGTTCCATGCACATAAAAACCCAACAAGGAACACACCATTCATTAAGTTAACAAATCAATTTCCTTATTGGTACTCCCTCCACCCCCACCCCTCCCCCAAAGAATAAGAGATCATAGTTTATGGCTTCAGGATTAAAAGTTCCTGATTTTGAATTTTTAAAGATAGAATTAATGATTTATTAGTAAACCAAAGAAAGCTGGAAACTGAAAGAGGATGCACAGGCTTACAAAGAGAAACAGGGAAAAGAAAGAACATTTAAACTTAACTATTTTACTTTAAGATTTTTTTCCCTTAAATGATGAAAAGATCCTTTACTATACTCTTAAATACCATTTTGGAAATCTTGCATCATCATCTTTATTATTAAGCACAATATTAATATCTAATTATTTTGATGTATTGAGGAAATTGGTAATAATTTTTAACTTGATACAGGAGAAATAGAAGGTTTTTTGTTGTTAAAAAATAGACACATTCCATCCTCCTATTTCAATTGTAATTGAAAATGTATGTAAAAGTAAACTGATAATACAAATGTTAGCTATCAAGGCACAGACAATTTGAATTTAATATCTCTTTACAGACAACTGGATCAGACGAATTACCAACTAGATTGTATAAATTCAATTTTATCTTTCATCTCCATTTAGAAATCTTCTTTATGATGACTGATTATTACATTAAGAATATGTGTACTTTGATTCATTATCTACAAAAGTTGCCAACATTTCAGACAGTGGCACAGTAAAACAATAGATTTCTATATAAATTTCTGTACAGTCTTTTAAAAACACAACAAATTAAAAATCCATAATCAAAAACTCCCACCTACTACATTTTGTCACTTTTCTATAATTTAGACAGTTTGAAAAGATTGAAGCGTGTTGCCAGGCAGCTGGCTCCTGAAGCATAACGAATCTCCTTTAACATGCCAGTCCATTCTTTTTTATCATCTTCATACCTGTTTAAGGGGAGGGATTGAAATCAATTAATATGGATTTGAAACTGTTCTGTCTTAATGGTTTATTATTTTACAACAAGAGTTAGTATGTATATATCCTTGAGGGCAACTGGACCAAAGACTCTACCCCAGATGACCTCAAAGGAGGTCACACGTCCCCCTGGATGACTTACTCTTTCCAAAACACAGCCTGTTTGAGTGTTATCTGCTACTACTGTAGCCACAGCTACTGGAGCTATTTTTCCTTTTCTCTTTTAAATTATGAACTCAACATGTCCACAGGAACATTTCATATACAGAGAACAGAAAAAAGACTCATTTATGTATAAAAACATGACTCTTACTACTATACATAATTTTGATCAATCAATTAACAAGCATTTAGAAACATCTATGGGCGAGGCACTTGGATACAGATGCGACAAATGAAACCATCCCTTCCTGTGAAGCACAGATAAATGGTGAGGCCAGTCACTATGTAACCCTTTATCCAGTAACTGAATCAACAACTGTTACGTCTGAGTCAGGATTTCTGTCTGGACTCATGGCTCCTTCTTTGTAATGTGCTACTGGCACTGAAACTCACTCCTTAGATGCATCTTTATTGGTGGCACCATAATAACTTATGATCTTAAGAAACTGCCTGGGGCACCAAGCGGTTAAGTGACGCCTACATGGATTGTATGTCAGGGGCTAGACTTGATCCCATGTCTGTTTGACCTCAAGACTAGCCCTCTGTTGTCTCATCAAGATAGATAATGGGTCTTAATAATCACAATAATTATTTCAACTCCACTTTCATCCTGCTTGTGTGATCATAGTTGAAAAATTAATTGCCCTTTTTTACTTAACAGTTTTTGACTATTGAAGATTTTTTTCCTGAGTTTCTGCACTTGATGGCAGTTGAGAACTGTTCTCTATCTAAAAGTGCTTCCTAAGCTAAAGATATAAAATGATAATGATACAAAATTAGCCAGGACCCAGGCAAGATATGCACCATCAGGTTTAATTTCTTTAATGTTTCAAAAACTAATTTTCAGATGGTAATAACACCATAAGGAAAATCTTTATGCCATATTATAAAAATCGTGTCCCCCTTATGCAAGCAAAACTTTGTGCTCAGTGTTCTCTATAGATGACTCTAAACTATTAACTAACAAACAGTTTATTATTAACATACTGAAAGATTATACAGAACCTGGGGCAACAAATTAACTTAAGGAATAGTTTTAATAGTTAAGGGAAATGTGCCTACATTTAAGTAACAGGAGGTTTAAGGTTAAATGAAGCTTAAATAATTGGAGTTTCCAATTAGGTTGCTTTCTATCTGTAGCTGATAAAATATGGTAAACCTTTATTTTTCTGAACAGTTCTAAGAGAAAACAAAGGGGATGGAAATTTTTGATTCAAGTACAGCATTTTCAGTGGCAAGGTTTGGAATGTGATGCTCAGAAGTGGGCATGCAGTTAGTCGTTTGCTCTCATTTCCCACCCACCCCTAAGCCCCGGTATCCCAAAGAGCTGCCATTTTATCAATCCCACTTTCTCAGTATATCTCTTTTTGCTTCCCTTCTATTTCCTAAAGCCACAGCTACCCTAGTTCAAGCCCTCATCGCCTGTTGCTTGGAGTACTGCAATGGTTTCCTGATCGGTCTCTGCATTCTGTCCATCCTCCACCCAGCTCTAAAGCCTGGGTCTGCCAGGTCGCTTCTCTCCTCAAGAAGCTTTAGGGCCTTTATCTCGCCTTTAAGATAAAACACGTTTATACAGCACTGATTTTGTGCCAGGCACTGTGCTAAGCACTTTACAAATACCTTGTTTGCTCCTCATGGCAACTATGCTGTTAGCCCCATCTAACAGGCCAGGAAATGGGCCTTAAAAAGCCCTCCCCTCTGTTTCCATGCTAGTCACACAGTGCTCAGAGCTCCGCACACATTCCGGGCTCCTGCACGACAGCCCCACGGTCCTTCCTCGGAAGCTCCTCAGTCCCGGAGCGCTTTCCCTCATGACTTCTGCCCTTAGAAAACCACAGTTCCCTTCCAGGCTCAGCTCAAGCTTTCTCCTCCAGAAGGGTTTTCCTGACTGCTAGTGACTGCCACACCCTCTACCCCGCGCGCCCCCCCCCTCCCCATGTATGTTTATTTGGTATATATCCTGTTTCTAGCTATGAATGTGATATAATCTCCCCATTAGAATGTAAGCCCCTTGAGGGCAGGAACTTTTTCCACTTTTGTATTTGTATCCTCAGTGTCTGGAACATAGTATGCAGTTCAAAAATGCTTGTTGGTTGATTGTGTAGGTTGTCCTCTCCAAAAAATGTAAGAGACTCAGGCCCAGTCTTAGTTATCTGGCTGTTGGCTTTTCAATTTGCCAGTTTAGTGTTTGTACTAGTTTAAGTAGATATATGTTTTCTTTGCCTTTCTCCTGCTGTTATACTCCCATGATATATTCTTATCAAGGCCCTTGTCTGTCAACCTCAATTTGAAAGGCAGCTCAAGCTCAGTACTGAATTGCAGATTGGACTTGAGAAACTGACAACTTTTTTTTTCTTTTTTCAAATGCTTTTTCTTTGGCTGACTAAATTAACCACCTTCAACTAACTGGAGTTTTCTTTAAATCAGACTTAGCATTTAATTCATGACTATGTAGAATACCCCAAAGGCCAAATAAAGAATGTTCATAAGCAATGTAATGTCAAGAGGATCAGTAGGCTGCAGACCTGGCTTAGATTTCTAGTTGTGTGACTTAGCCTTTCCAAGACTCAGTTTTATTATCTATAAAATGTAGCACTAATTTGAAAATCCAATAAAGCGAAATATGTAACAAAGCATTTCATAAAGCATAATGTGCTGCAGAAACGTCAGTTGTCAGCTAAGCAATTTTAGAAACAGCATTAACTCTTTCACTTTCCTAAGGAACTATTTTAAGACACCAACATTACAATTTTTATAGTCCTATTAGAGGCCCACGGGTTTAATTTGGGTTCTGGGAGTATATAGATTACTACCAAGAAGTAGCTTACTTGCTGAGAGTCTGTTCATTCTTTCGTACAAAGATTATTTTTCTTTCATTAGATTTAGATGATTTAACACCATTAAAGACTACCACAAAAATTGGAGTAAACAGAACTTACTTCCATATATCATTGACTTCTGTGGGTGCAAATTCCTGGGACTCAAGTTGAATCATAGCAAACCCACCAATAGCATAAAGAGATCCAGCCATACTGACTAAACTGATAGAACTTCTCTCTTGGGGAAATTCAGGCATCACTTCCCACCTGAGCATTATTAAAAACAAATAAATGTTAGCCAGAAGTCTGACATGTATAGCAACTCATAAGCACTGGTAAGATCTAACATACTCACTTATTTGTGGTAAGATCAAAAGCTTCGACTGAAGCTGAAAGGCCATCTTCTGTGACACCTCCTGCAAGCACAATTTTGCCTTTATGGATTGCCACTCCAAACATGGAACGAGGAGTTTTCATTGGGGCCAAATCTTTCCAGTCTCCTTTTTTGGAGTTGTAAATAAATACCCTATTTGTACATTTTCTGTGAACATAAACACAAACGAGATTATTCAGCATCTTGGATTTTTAGAAAAGGCAGCTGAGTAATCGACCCCTTTGGCAGTTTTCATATGAAATATGGCATTTGGTAAGAGGAGACAGACAAATGTTTATGATGCTGCTGTCTAAAGTGTTCTTAATTTGTACACAGGTCAAGTGGTCATCAGTTAAGAATAATCCCTGACACCGCTCTGTCCCTTGCCTATTCCACTCCTTTAAAAAGATGATCGTGGAATGACATTCTCAGTAAAAATCTCTAGATGATATGCAAATGGAAATAGTTTCAGAACAGTTCTACTCACAGAAGAGAATGGGGTTTTTCCAGGAAAACCGAAAAGAAGAATGTTTTAAATTGGGTGTTAACATAAACATTTTGTGAGCTTATTTGCAAAGGAGCAGATTATACAGATCTTCTTTAAGTGTATCTTGCATGTTGCATCCATGTGTTTTAAAGAAATTATATACTAAATTGTAGACTACAAAGGAAACATAAATAGATATATGTATATACAATACATATAGTTTTAAAGAAACTATAGACTAAAAAGCAGACTATAGACCACTATGGTCATTGTGGTTAATGAGTAATGTAGGAAAAGGCTGTGATTGTTCTACTTCTGTTTTTTAAATGCTGACAACAACCCAAAAAATTGATCTTATTCTCCTGAGTATGTACCTTTATGTTCTATAATTTTAGAAATAGATTTTTATAGGCACCAGCCAAAGAACTTCAATAGAATTCTGATTATACTTCAATGGAACCAGGATTTCATTAACAAGGGCACTTTTCTTCAACAGTATAGTTTGTATCTTACCCATGTCTGCGTGCGCTATATGATTCTATCTGTGTGTTCCTTACGTTTTCCGTAGAGAATCTGCCTAATGTACTCGTGGTCTCAGATTCTTTTAGTACATCATGGATACAGAGTACGACACTCAGGATGTTCCTCTGTTGCCCCTCGTTAATATTGCCTCTCTCCTTTTCCAGTTATTCTTACAATCTTGCTCATAAGTTATGATTGGCAACATGCTATAGCTTGTTTATTCCTAACTATGTTTTTCTATTGCCATTTGGTTCACGTGAAACCATGACACTTTTGAAATTTGCAGTGTTGTAGCATCATGGGGAGAATGCTAATTAGAAAGATGGGGTTTTGTGTCAGAACAACTAGGGACCATTAAAGGACTATGAAGTTTCCCAGGTGTGGTTCAGCTTGATTTCCCCCTCTGATTCAATTCTAGGCACAGCTTATTATCTATGCAAGGTATCTATGCCATCTAAGCACCTGTCCAAAGTATTTATACAAAAAGACTAAGCTGCTTGTTCAATTCTGTGGCACAATCTAGGCAATATTAGTTCTTTGTCATTTTGCTTTTCCCATATGAGTTCCTAGGATCTAGTCTCTCACTTAAAAATTCTTGATGCATTGTATATCAACACAAATGATGCTTCCCGACAAACAACCAGACCAATTCCCTTAACAGAATACATTCAATGAAAAGTCAAGAAAACTACCTAAAAAGGTGATTACAACTCACAGTACATGTTATTTTCCACTTCTGTGGTTGACCTATTGTTAACAAAAATGTAGACTGTATGCTCTTAGTTTTATGTTGCCTTTATATTGATCTTTTCTCTCAGCTTTCTTTAGTCTGCACACAAGTCTTCTCTTGTTTCCCAGATTGAAAATATTTGTAATTACACAAATATGTGATTGTTAGATACAATTTTTTTTTTCTAGTATGGTACAACTTGCCAGAGTGGAGACTTCAGTGTCACAGCCTTTGGGCCCATAGGGTCATTTTCATGCCATCATGACACATTAGGACTTTGTGGAGGTAGAACAACAAATTGACTGAAAAATGCATATTGCCTAACCAGGTATCTGCACAAGCAGCTGGTTGAATTAGTCTGTCAAATTAAATTGAAAAGTTTCTGCACAAACAAAGCCAATGTAACCAAGATTAAGAGGGAGGTGGGAAATTGGGAAAGAATATTTACAACCAATGTCTCTGATAAAGGCCTCATTTCCAAAATTTACAGGGAATTAAGTCAAATTTACAAGAATACAAGTCATTCCCCAATTGATAAATGGTCAAAGGATATGAACAGGCAAT
>CM053588.1:244132687-244160835 GCA_028646515.1 Pseudochirops corinnae
TCTTAAAATCAATATTCTCCTGCTGACACTATGTGTCTGATAATCATGAAACATAACTACCTTTGAGGAATCAAAATTACTAGTAATGCAAGTAATTATATAGCAATAGATGTATAGTGGGTATGGGTTAGGCTGCATTATCTTACTTGTGCAAGAAATGATTTTAGAGATGGAAGATAGAAATCATCTGGTCTAAATCTCATCTTACAGATGAGGAAATTGAGGCCTAGAGATGTGAAATGACTTCTTCAAGGAAAGAATCAGGATCTGAACCTAGTTTTTCTGATTCAAAAAACCAATATTCTTTTCACCATATTCAGTTACCTCCAAAAATACACAAGACCCCAAAAAGAGGTAGGTTAATCACATACCAGGAATGAGAGACAATCAATCAGCACAAATACTGAACTGGAGCCCTTGTTGGATTCTTGGAAAGGAATAGACAAGACGCAATCTGCTTCAGTCATTAGAGAGAGGGCCCAAACTAATCAAATAATAGATTCAATGCCAGAAACAGAACTTTTAAAATTCTGAATAGTGTCAGGTCTTTGGACTGACTATAGGGGTCCAAATAAGCATCGCAGCTAATGCTTACCTAGAATATAACTTTGAACCTAAAAGCTCTAGAAATGGTAGCAAACAAATTAATTTTCTTCAAGTTTTATGAGAGTAACTAGTGTAATCTGGTATCTTCTTTTAGACACTGTCTCATTTCAAAAGACTTCTCTTTGGCATTTGTCAAGCACGGCTATATTTTCCTCATATTCTTAAGTATATCATGTCATAGTAACATAATCATTTCCTGACTACTAATGAACAGTAGCCAAAGGAAAACATTTAAATTATTTGGCAAGGTTACAATGCTTTGCAAATCATGGCCCTACATGCCTGCCACTTTTTCATTCAGTCTGTTTCCAGAAAATATGAGGAGTAAACATGCCTTGGTGAGGTGATGATCTAACTTTCCCTTGCAGTCATTTAGACCTCTTAGCTGGTACTCAATAAGACATGACAATTGCAATAAATTGTATTTGTATGTGGATGGAATCTTTTAACAGGATACAAAATGTTACTTTCATGCTTTTTAACTGAATGTTCTGTGCTACATTTGTCATTTTTGATGAATGAAAAAATTTTTTAAAAGGTGTGTTGTCAGTAGCAAAATACAGACATCGTTCCTTACTCCTGAGGCAGTGTAGTTTGTGGGAAAGCACTGTGGCTTCCGAGTCAGAGGTCTGGGTATACTAACTTACTACCTTGCTGAGCTTGAGAAAGCTGTATCACTTTTCTAGGCTTCAGTTTTCTTGTCTGTAAAATGAAAGTGTTGGACAAGATGACCACTAACATCCCTTCTGGATCTCATATTATGACTCTACCTTTCTAAAAATGCAAAATTGTGGTCAAATGTCTGAACATTACCTGGTGGTAATCTGAATAAGTTTTTCTTTCCTTTTGTCTCCTTTTCTTGATTCTGTGTCATTTAAGTAGCTTCAAGAGTCACAAATCAAGTCAGCATTGGAGGCAAAGTTAAACACAATATGTAACTTTGTTCTATGTAACTTTCTTGGGACAAACAAACCATTAACTAGATTTCTGATAAGTGGTTGGGGGACTGGGGGCATCACTGATTAATACAAAAATCAACATGAAGAAAGTACTCATGGTCAAACTGAGATGATACCTTGACATTATTATGCTAAATTCTCAGGACTGTGCTTATTCTGATTAAAACTCACCTGATGACATTCTCTCTCACCAACATATAATACAAATCAGCTGTATTATTTAGTACAGTAACATTTGAAATAATAGCCAGATAATTTGTCTACAGTTAAATGAAATAATTAAATTCTGTGTTTCTGTCGTCTTTTTCTTTTTTCATATAATCAGATAGAAAGAAGCTCAGTATATCAAGGATTGGAGATATAACATTCTAACTCATAACTCCCATGTAGAGTTCTCTTATTATAACATGAAAGATTCAAATGGGGTTTTTTACTCTTTTCCCAGCATTCTACCATGCTCTCCTCAATCTACTTTAGAAAATTTTAAATTTTAATGTAGTACTTCTGCCAGAATATGCACAGCATCCTACATAACTCTTTTTTTCAGATTCTTTTATATCTCTATTGACAATTAAGTTCAGAAAATTTTTATTTTGCTCTCAACATACAATTTTAAAATTTTACCTTTCACACAGCCAAAGTAGGACTTCCCATTTTGGAAATATGAATTCAAAGCAAGAGAGGAAGGTTATTTTACAATACTTCTCCCGGTATAAGTCATAAAGAAATTTTAGAGTACTTACTTGTCATCTGTCTTTCCTCCCAGACAATATATCATTCCATTATGTGAAACCACATTATGGCCATAGACTTTGATAGGAAGCTTTTTTACTTCATTCCATTTTATAGCCCTATATAATTAGAAGGTGAGAGTATGTATGTGCTTTCATTAAATACAGGGTTTTCAAAACATGAAGGCATAATAGGCACTTAATAAATACTTGGATACTTGGGGGAAAATAAATAGAACACAAACTTACACAGGATCAAAGCATAAAACTGAATCCAGTGAAGCCTCTGTTTGAAGATCTTTGCCAGCAACTACATAGATTTTGTCATCTGCTTCTCCCAGACCAAAGAGACACCTTGCTGATGGAAGAGGAGGAAGTCCAACCCATTCAGCTGCTACATTATCAAACTGGAAAAATGACAAGAGTAAGGAGGTTATAGAGATGGGTAATGAAAATATCAAGGCTGTACTGTACACATTTGACAGTACATTAAGGCATTCAAAATTATATAAAAAAAATACCAAAATAAAAAGGGATAGCATTACATCTATGAATTATTTTAAAAAATAATTTAAAGGCACAATAAACTAGAGTTAACTAATGTTAATAGGATCATCTTCAGGCCTAAAAGAAACTGAAAATCTAGCGGTATCACAACCATATTTAAGGTTATCCTTTTCCCTTCCTGATCTTTAAAAATTAAGCTGTATTATCCTGGCAGTACTTTAAAAAAAAAAGAACATTTAGTTTTTAAAAGTTGGACTAAACCTCTGATTTGTTTGATGTAGAGAACTCCTGTTAAAAGAAACTTCTGTACCAATGCAGATCTGAAACTACCCTGCAATTTAAAATACTACAGCATTGCCTAGAAGAACTGAATGGTTCATTGACTTGCCCAGGGTTACAAAACCAGTACTGTCAGAGGCAGGATTAAATCAGAATTACCGAATTTTACAGACTAGCTCTCAATCCATTCCACCATGCTGCCCCTCATGGTGTAGCAGATACAGCTCTGAGTCTGGAGTCAGGAAAACCTGAGTTTAAATCTGGCTTCAGATGCTAGCTGTGTGATCCTGGGTAAGTTACTTAACCTCTGTTTGCATCAGTTTCCTTAACTGTGTGGTTGTGAGGATCAAATGAGATAATTGTAAAGTGCTTAGTGTAATACCTGGCACATCGTAAATGCTATTATAAATGCTCCTTTCCTCCCTTCCCATTCTGAGACATGAGAATAATTTAAAAATTGTGGAGACATGAAGTCATGTGAAATGTGTGTGGAGTCTTAAGAGGAAGGAGGAGAGAACCATCTTTAAGGATATGAGTGATCCCGGGCAGCCAACAGCCAACAGGCCACAGGCAGCACTATTAGTTCTGAAAGGTTTTTATCCTCCTGGCTATAATTAGATTTCCCCTAAGCCAGTGTCCATGCCAGTTGCACCTATCGCTCAGTTCGTTGAACAGCTGGAGAATTAAGCAGCAGTTTTTTGTTCCTTGGATTTTCTTCTCACTTTTAACTTTGTAAATGTTTGGTTTCTAGTGTTAATGATGTTGCCTCATGTCAGTCTCAGTTGGATTTAAATTTCTTAAAGACTGTTGTTTGAAGTCATTTGAAATATCCTTTTTTTCTCTCTTTTCTGCTTTAAGCTAATAACTTTTTCTGTCATAGCTACATCTTGTTCTAAGTTGTCCTCTCTATTCTTTTGCATAAAAGTGGACAATGTTAAGTTTGTTCAGGGTCAGGATCAAAATGAGGCAATTTTATGATTTTGCTTTTTGTTTCATAACACCAAGGCATATGAATGGATTAAATCAGAATTACTGAATTTTACAGACTAGCTCTTAATCCATTCCACCATGCTGGCCCTCATGGTGCAGCAGATACAGCTCTGAGTCTGGAGTCAGGAAAACCTGAGTTTAAATCTGGCTTCAGACATTAGCTGTGTGATCCTGGGTAAGTTACTTAACTATTTTTGAGAGAATGGAGCAGTACTGTAGGACTATTTTTCCTCCTGCTGTTTCCACTTAGCAAAAATAAATTCTAATCTTTGAATGGTAAAAATCATTACATAATCACAACTAAGAGATAGGAAGATAGTATTCAAAGACATATGTTTCTTTGTCTCTCAGAATGCATATCTGTGTTCTGACAAGTTAGCTCCATCCATTACAGCATGATGCTACTCAATGTTGGAGAATGAATGCCAATATGTACTCATGTGGCTTGCATTTCACTTAATAATTGTGACTTCTAGATTGTGACTGAGGTCACTGAGTTCTTAATTTTTGTATATCTGGACCAAGAAGCCAGTATGGTAGAAAGAACAGAATACTGAATATTGGAGGACACAGGTTTTAGTTCAATTATCTGAACTCCAGCAAAATATTAATATTTAGATCTTCAATTTATCATTAAAATGAGGGGTTTGGACCAGATAATGTTGAAGGTCCTGGTCTCTTCCAACTCTAAGTTCTATGAATGCTTAATTTCTATGGATATTTTTATTGTTGTTTAGTCACATCTGACTCTTCGTGACCCCATTTGGGGTTTTCTTAGCAGACGTACTGAAGTAGTTTGCCATGTCCTTCTCTAGCTCATTTTATAGATGAGGAAATTGAGACAAATGGGTTAAATAACTTGCCTAGGATCACACAGCTAGTGTCTAAGGCTGGTTTTGAACTCGTGAGTCTTCCTTACTCAAGGTTCAGCATTCAATCCACTGCATCACCTAGCTATGTGACTTCATACATTTGTATGAAAATTCTCTTATTCCCAGTTTGTAATTTATAATTAGGAACTAAGCTATTCCAAAACTATTGTTTTAAACAAATATTAAAATGATAGAATGCAAAGTCCCAAATCATCAATCAAATAGTGTAGCCAGAAATACTAGTTTTAATGAAGTTTTACTATCAAATCTTTCTTTGATTACAATCTGTTCTACTACATTGCTTTTTGGACATGGTAAGAGTGGTGCTGGCAGGGAGATAGGGACCATAGCTGAATTATTATTTATAATTACTTTCAGTATGAAAAAGTCATTAGTTAGGCTTATAGAATAAAATATGAGAACTGACAGAAAAAAAGGGAATTGCAGGCAGGAAATAAAAAATTAGCATTGGATGCAGTGTAGGGTAGTGAACAAAAACTCTGGACTTCCCCGGTCTGAGGAAACTTGCTTCAAATATTGTCTCAGATATGTAGTAGGTGTATGACCAACAGTAACTAAGTCACTTAACCTGAGATTCAGGTTCCTCATCTGTAAAACTGGATTAAAAACAGTTGTAACACATATAATCACTGAGCTATTGTGAGGTCCAAATGAAATAATATATGTAAAGAATTTTGCAAATGTCAAAGTACTTTAAATCATTATTATTATTATAGTAAATGAAATTGCAAATCAGTTCTAGATGAAGTTCAACTAAGATTTATCAAAATAAAACTTTAGCAAAGTCAAGTATTTTTTCAGAATTATTCTATAGGTATAATTAGTCCTCAGGTTGTAATAATGGTCTTCAGTTTTGTTCTTGTTATTCAGTGAATCATACTTTTTTGTGTATGATTATGGCCTTTGTCATTTAATTTACTCATTCTGAAACTGATATAATTGCTGAATTTAAAATTGGAGGGGGAAGTTTGATGTTATTTTTTAAATTGTATTCCGATTCTGAGGAGTATGGCCTGTGTATGCATTGGAAATAAATATTACATTTCACAATGCACTTCTCTGGAATGATGGAAATCAAGAAAAGATATACAATATGTTATTTAGGCATTTATAAATAGCAGTGACTATGATATATTATTAGCTATGATTAAAGCTAGGATTTTATAAATACTGTCACATATTTTAAAAATACTCTATGAAAGTAATTTTGAGGTGTTATTTTTCCTTCAGTTTGTCATTCTATGACATAATTAGTCATAAGCTAAACAAACTTTTATGAGCTTATAAACTACAGTAGTGGTACTGGCAGTACTAAAGTTGATAAACCACTGATTTAATTTAAAACTGTTAGTCATTCTCTTTGATTATACATAAACATCTCAAATCAAATGATTTATCAATGATTTTTCAGTCACAAGTTCCTCAAAATATGTGTGTATAAAACTGGAAAATTTTCTACTTCATAAATCATGTCAAGTTGATATAGATAAAAATATCAAGGTGGTTATAACTTTAAGAAATACTGTGATGTTATAAAAATTAAGAATTTTAAAAATATGTTTAATTCACATTAGCATGAATAGATAATTTTCTTCTAGAAGGTAATGAAATACATCATTAATTAAAACATGGAATATATAAGCCATATCTGTTTATTTACAATAAGAATCATAACCATACAAAAAAATGAATGAAATTTCATTGCTGAAAATATTTTCTAGACCCACCATTCAAAATATCTCATGGAATCTTGGGGTAACAGATGACTATTTGACCAATTAGGTCTTACTCATATGAATTAGGTAAATCACTTTTCTTTGAAAGAAAATATTAACCAAATTTTCAGAAATAGAACCATGCCAGACTAAATTTAATTTTGCCAATAATGATGTATTTCAGTAGCATACTAAGAATGCTATATTAAAGAATTATAACCACTTTTCAATTTATCAGTGGGACATATGACATGTCTAACTTCTTCAATATATGGATAATCCTGAAACATCATTTAACTAGTAATTTCAACCCCATTCCTTATGAAACCTTTTGTATGAAATGTAAAAAAAATAACAAAACTGACTAAAGGTTTCACCTCTCTTCCTTGCTTCTGCCCACCTTTTAGTAAATGTACTAAAGAGCTATTAAAGGACTGGAGGAACAATGATAAGCAAGTCGTCTGACTAACCCACAAATTGGATCATTAGCTCCTAAATAACTGAGAGTTCTCTCTCTATCCCACTATTTGCACAGCAAGAAAGAGGCTTCTACCTGAAAGAAGTATGACTGTAGAGGCTGATCCTTGTTTTCTTCATCTACATACAATCCTCCTACAACATACACTTGATTTTGTTTGGTGACTGTGCTGGAATGATTTCTGGGAATCTGCTCAGCCAGCGCAGCAAGATAGCATTCATTTTCTGTGGGGTCATAAGCCACCGCAGCTGTATCATTAATCAAAAGAATGAGGTCTTTGACAAACATTCCATGCCTGGGAATGTCATTCAGGTATCCAGGAAGCAAATTTTCATCACCCACATCGCCGTTCACCTCACTGGCGCCAGTCTTCTCTGCGTGTTTGTTAGGCTCGGGGAGTTTTCCTGCAAAAGCATCTTTTAGAATTTTGATTTTTTTCTGAAGGTCAGGGTTGCTTTTAATGATGTCATCCTTCTCAACACGATCTTTGAAATATTTTTCTGTCATTAGACGAAAGCGGATGCAATCAAACACTTCCCCGAGATTTTTTATCCTGTTGTCTTTGTCCGTTCGGACCCATTTCATGACCGCTTCAAACACTGCTTCCTCCTTTTCGACATTTAAGCCATCGTTTGAAATAACTGAGATCAGTTCCTGTGGGGAAAGTTGCATAAAATCCTCTTCCTTGCAAATCTGTAAAAAGCGATCGGACACAAATTCACGAGCTGATATCGCAAGTCTTGGGCAGTCAAGAAGAAGACCTAATCTCAGGATGGCTAGACAGTTACCAGGAGCAAGTCTTTTCTGAAGATAGGAAACGCAGACAGTGAACACTGAGGGGATCTGAAAGCGGCTAGCCAAGGCAAAAATATCTTGCACATTTGTATCATTGAGATCAATACTGGCTGAATAAAGGTATTTGATGATTAAATCCAGTATGGCAGGGTCCACATTATCTAGTGCTACCTCCTTTTTTTTCTCCTCATCAATTTCAGATAAGAAATACTCACGGAAATAAGGGCTACAAGCTGACAAAATCAGTCTGTGGCAAGGAAGACTTTTGTCACCTGCTTTTAGGGTGCAATCGATGAATTTTTTCTCATCCAGGAGATCTTTTAGACCATCCTGAAGAAGGGTGGATTGGTAAAGCCGCAGTTCCTCTGCAAGTTCCCGCTGGGAATCCATTTTGTGAGTAACCTGGGTAAGGAAGGGGAAACTGAAGGCCTCAGCTCCTTGCAGCACACAGGTCTAGCTGTAAAAAAGGCAGATCAATGTGCTTTGCTTAGCTTGAAGCCTTTGCAATTTAATCCTGCTAGTAGCTAAATATAGATATCCACTCTCACAACTGGAATTTAGGATGGCTAGTTTAGAAAGAAGGGTTGTTCTCGCAGCTGTTAGAGACTGAAAGAAGCAACTGGAACTTTTTATCACTAAGGAAACAGCTATGAAACAAGACCTTTAAATTAAGTGGAGGACAAAGTATTTAAAGTATTAGCAAATAGGTGAACGGGGATAAAAAGAAAAGAAACTCTCTTCATACAATAAGAGAATTATAAAAATGAGTCATTCTTCCAAAACGTGTTTACCAACGAAACTATTTGGCCCTCTGAATTAATGATGCCTCAGTCACAGGAGGATGAGATATGTCTGTATCAGTCAGCTACTTTAAACTTTGATCTCATATAGTCTTAGAAATAATGTAACATGAAGAAATATTTCATTAACAAATTTTCCACAAGTTTCTAGCTAAAACAGGAAAGAATTTTTTCATCAAAAGAAATTATGATTCTTTAAGTATAATTTTAAAATTAATCCTTAAAATAATTTTAAAGACCCAAATGTATTGTAATCCAAATAATGGAGAGAAATCACTGGTCTGAATTATCTTTAATTTAAGTGGAAAATTTATAAGAAAGTATGGATAATCAAATAGTTTACAAATATTGAAAATGATTTTGTAAAACATTAAAAAGATCAAAGCATTTTATTTGTGGACATTACAAAAACTTTATACTCATTTGAAGATTGTACAGAATGACAGTCATGATCACATATACAATTCAAAAATCATTTTTCTGAAGTAAACGTTACAATTTTGGGAAAATGTAGGAAACTACAAAGGATTCAACTTTTTAACTGCTACAAGTTAAAAACACTTTAAATAGCAGAGCTCAATTTATATAACAATTATGAAAATGGTTTGACTTTCTATATGTGCTTCATGATTGGATTTTCTAGGTTTTCTGAAATTGGCTGTGCTTTACAAACATTGTAATTTCAAATTCTGTTTGAATTCCTACAAACACACCATAAACCATTAGAAGCAAGTTTCTAAACTTTTTAAGTTCTCCAAAAATGGATAACAGTTTTCTTCTATTTTACATCATAATGAAGTCCATAGTGTTGTCAGCTGCTAAAACAACAGCTGAAAGGAGAGCTCATTGACTCTTTTCCATTTATAGACACTACTGAAGGTTTTATCTCCCTAGAAAACATATAACAGCTGCTTACCCCCTCCGTTTAAACAATAAATGAGTCATTTCTTGAGTCATGATAACACCTAACATTTGAAAGGTCTTAATGAGTCAGACAAAAATCCTATGATATGATCCATTTGAAATTACACATTAAAACTCAGCAATTTTTATAGTAGCTTTTTCTTTGTGCATGACATATAACAAATACAATTCAATGACTAAGTTGACACTACTTTTATACAATGCAGCAGGAAAAAGGTATTACAGAATTTCGTAAAAAACAAAACAAAACATAGTTATAGACAATTTTCATAATGGTACCTCTCTCTTGAAATTGATATTATTTCCAATAAATGCATAATTCTGAATATAAGTTGTTCTCTTAACCCTCTGTTAAGCTTGTATAGCTAGCACAAGCTTCCATCATTAAATGTGCAACTAAGTGGGAATTGAAAGTTATTCTATAAACCATAGTAAACAGAAACAAGGAGAATATCAGAAAATCACTGTAACAATAAAATGGCAAAAGAAATATTTTATTTTAAAAAATCTATGGATAAAATAATCTTCTAAATAGTAACTCAAAATTTTGAGTAGAGACTGATTTACATCAAGTCCCAGAATTTTTAAATTTACTTTTACAAAAAAAAAAAAAGACCCCCAAATTAGGGAGAAAAAATGGTACTAATTGATATTCAAGAAGTTTATAGTTGAAACAGTGTAGCAAAACAATTAAACCTGGTTGAAAAGGACCATAGAGATCATTGTCCCCCCCCTTTCTTTAGCAGATGAGCAAACTGAGGCCCCCAGAGGTAAAGGGACTTGCTCACACAGGTACTAAGGAACAGAGCTGAAACTCAAAGGCAGATTTTCTTACCCCAAGGCAAGTGCTCTTTCCACTACAGCATCAGATTTCTCTTATCTTATCTAAATTCAAAAAAGTTAGTCTCAGATTCAATCAGAGTTCCTGTCCTATTCTCCTAAATAGTATTTGCAAAACATTAAAAAGTGCTACATAAATACTCTTTATTAAACACAATCATATACAGTCATTTTATGTCAGCAAACTCATTTATGGACAAGATTAAAATGCTATGTACAGCAAATAAATTCAACAAACTAAATCCAATTCTGTTATATATATTTAGGATAGGTAAGGCAACTGGCAATAACATTTTAGATAAATGAATTTTTTCTTAAATTCTTTAAAGTTTATACTTTACATATGACTATTTAGTGTGTTATACCAGACCACTAGTATCTTCAATCTTAAAGTATCTTTAAATAGACAAATCAAGGTCAACTCATTACTTCCCAAAGTCCCTGCAGGGTGAATCCATCCTTCAACTTTTCTATTGCAAGCCCCAGTTCTTCTGAAAATACAGGTTCACGATCTTGTTGCTTTTTGACAGTTAAGATGAGAAAAGAGCATAGGCAAGGAAAAGGAATAAACAAAAGATCGTACATAAGTTTGTGAATACTAAATGATAAGATATAGTTTTTAGAATAAGGTAAATAGCCTTACCTTATTGCCATCAGCAAAATAAGCCTATGAGAAAAAGAAACCTATTAAATTTCACATATCTAAACATTATCAAGACTAAATGGGGTCAGTGGTCTAACAAGTAATTTTCAGACTGATTCTATGACTAAATGAATTTCACATTTTCTCCATATAAATGTTTTCTCTTTTTAGAATTTGTTGTAAGAGAATTCATCTAATTCATGTTAATATTTTACAGAAGCTATGAAAATATTTTTCTATAAGTTTTGAACATAAATATATGACATAATTACCATTCCACTAAGGTTTTATTCTGCTGCCTCCTTGAGGTATGAGTTTTCAAAGGCTATGTCAATGTACTGAAAGCTTTGGCAGGTCTCTCTCTGCAGGCCAGGAAAATATCAAGTATGGGCCAGAAGATTAATCTATTGGTGTTCCAAGGGCCAGACTAACAAAGTTTAAGAAGCCACATCACAAGAAAGGGTTGATAACTAATTGAGGACGTTTTTTTTAGCCACAGCCACTAATGAAGCCATTTACTCAGGTAGGGTTTTGATCTGTTAGTAAAGCAAACACACATTCAAATGTATGTGCTGAATTAACTATTATTAGTACTTTTTTTTTTTTTTGCTTTTTGGAGGGCAATTGGGGTTAAGTGACTTGTCCAAAGTCATATGGCTAGTGTGTCAAGCAAGTGTCAGAGGCCAGATATGAACTCAGGTCTTCCTGACTCCAGAGCTGGTGCTCTATTTACTGCGGTACCTAGCTGCCCCACTATTTTCTTTTAAAAAGATAAAATGAGTTAACTTATAATCGACTTATCAGTTTCACCTATGTTGGCAAAAATTATTAATATGATCTATCAGAAAATATTTTCTCTGGATATGATTTGGCATAGCAACATGTTAATAATTAAACTAGTTCTACACTTTTTACACTTCTGCTTCAAAATTTTTCTGCCTTACTGCCTATCAAGGAAATATTCTGCGCAAGTTAATTTTTTAAAACTACCTTCCCTCCTTAGGTATTTAATTTTACCAGTGTTTATTAGAGTTCCCTGTAGTAGCAACACAGAGGAGAAATTCCTCAATTTTTTTGATCAAACAATATCAGTTTGAAAACTGCACATTCTCCATTTCCAAATAGGATATGGCTATAAAATTAACAAGGAATAATCAAAAGAAGACAGAAGAATGAATCTCTGCAAAGGTTTTTAATTCACCAGAGAAAGAATTCACAAATAAAAAATGTGTTGTTTATTATTAGGGGTTTTTTGGTGAAAGGCGCTGCAAATGCAATGAAATATACAATTTTAGCATAAACTTACTGTCTTTAATAGTCCAAAGCCTGAAGACACTTTTTGTCTCAAATCATCTGAATAACTATACTTCTACTTTAAAAAGTCAAAATATTCTTAGGCTAGAAGATAATACACATATCTTTGATCCTATACCTAAAAATCATGTGCTTTAGATAGCTTCACTCTCAAATGTCCCAAGTTCTAGGGTATTTTATTGACTAATACTTTACTTAGTTAAACCACAGAGATAAAAAATTATAGCAATTCAATGGATTTCTTTGAGGATGCTTACCACAAAAGCATCAGTGTGTTCATCAGACTCTATTTCCACATCATCTTGAATTTGTTCAACTGTCAGATCTTCAAGAGGTTGGGGCTATAAAACAAGACACTTTATCAATTAGGCTGCACAGAAAAGCAGGCTGATAAGATATATCAAAGTTGTAATAACAATTTAACAGCTTTCATTAGGAAAATGTGATTTGGGAATTCTCTTCAATAACAATAACAACTACTGTCTTATAAAAATCTCCTATTTGAGCTACGTTCTATTAAACAATCATTTTCAATTATAAATCAATTTGAATATTAAAAGGATAATTTATGTGAGTTTCAAATGAAATTTAGGTTTCAAAAATAAATTAAGTCAACATTAAATTATTTTATCTGGCAAACATTACACATATTACACTTAGAGAAACTTTAGAGAGAAGAGTATAAGTATTTTTTGGATCACTTTTTTCACATACTTAGTTTTTTTGATGGTATGAAGGTTTAATTTTCCCTCAAAGTAGTAATTAAACAGAATCTGTATTTGTGAAATATCAAAAAAAGGTTATGGGGGAACATTTTCAAGTTAAGTTCAAATAAAATGTTATGATTTATGGCACTGGCACAATGCTATACTATGTGCTTGATAAATATTTGTGAAATGAATTTTAAATCAGAGAGTAGATGTTATATATTATTTCATTCAAAAAGTATTGTTAAGCACCTATGATGTGCATGATATGTATGGGTTACAAAAATGTATTCTGCAGTTCCTGCCTTAAAGAAACTTATAGTCTAATAAAAGAGAGAAGAATTGTATAGAAATACTAATAGAGCAACAAATACATAATTATAATACAAGGAAAAGCAAGTACTAAGAGCCATAGGATTCAAAAGGGTACCAATCATGTCCAAGTAGTGAGGAAGTTAAGTTTCATAAAAGAGGTAGCACTTAAGCTATGCCTGGAATGACTCTGAGAGGTGGAGATCCGGTAGGGGATATTCCAGGTGGAAGAATGGCTTGGGCCAAGACAAAGGCAAACAATTCACGTTTTAAGGAAGGCGAGTAATGCAATTTTGTAGGATTTTGTTGGGTTATGAGATTTATGTGACAGGTTTGCACTATGTAATGTTGGAAAATCAACCTGGTGCTATACTGTCCAGGACCTTAACTACTAGGCTATAGGTTCTCGATTTTATTTAATGGACAGGGGAGAGTTACTGACAATTTTAAAATAGGGAAATTATATGAACAAAATAGGCATTAGGTGTAATCTGGGAGTAAAAATGTTGGATGGTAAAGAGAGAGGGAAAATTTGTAAGGAGAACAGACCATTTTAAGAATCCAAATGTGAGAAATAAGGGCCTGAAATGGGAGATGACAATAAGTACAGAAAGGAAGGTACAGATTCGACAGGCACGTGGAGGAAAACTATTAGGGCTTGGTGACTAAACAGGGCTTAGGAATGAAGAAAGGGAAGAGGACAGTGAGGTCACACATATGAATCCCTAGGACAGTGGTTCTCAACCTGTGGGTCGTGACCCCTTTGGGGATCAAATGACCCTTTCACAGGGATCGCCTAAGACCATTGGAAAATACATATTTCCAACGGTCTTCGGAACCGAGACACTGCTCCTCTATCTGTCTCCAGGCGGGTCCATCCACATGCAGATACGTCCACATACAAGTATTAAAGGGTCATGGCATCAGGATATAGTTGAGAACAACTGCCCTAGGAGAATGGTGGTACAATTAACAGAAATACGAAAACTAGGAAGAAGAGCTAGTCTGGAGTTAGAAAGAAGAATGTAGTTTTGGATGTGTTTCGAGATGTTGGTGGAAAAGTCCTACATGTGATTAGAAATAGGGGAATGGTACCCAGATGAGTGGTCAAGGACAAAGATTTGAGACTTGTCCACCTAGAGGTGATATCTGAAGCTTCAAGTAAGATCACAAGGAAACCTGTATAGAGAAGTGTGCCATACTTGGGAAGTAGAAGAAAGAGGAGGAATAAGCAAGGGAAATGGAGATAAAATAGTCAGAGAGCTAAGAAGAGAAGCAGAACAATCTAGTGACACAGAAGCCAAGGGATAAGAGAGTTTTTTAAAAAGCATTTTGTATTTCTGTCATTGCATATATCACATTTTTTTTACAATGAATTGTGGTTATGTCATCTTCCCATCTAAATTTTAAGTTCTTTCAGAAATTAAGTTCAATATTATTCATCTTTATATCTGACAATATCTAGTACAAAGAAGATACTCAGTCAAAGTTTGTTGAGTGAATGAACAAAAGGAAGAGGCAGCTCAACATTATTGAATGCTGCAGAGAAATTAAGAAGAATGACGCCTAACAATAAAGACAAATGGATTTGGCAAATGAAAAGTCCCTGAGAATCTCTGAGAGAAATTTCAGTGGAGTTATGGGGAAACAAGTCAGATCACAGAGGTTTAATATATAAGGTTGGGTTTGTTTGGTTTTTTTTGTATATGTTTAGTGAGAAAGTGGAAGAAGCACGGAAAAGACTTCTCTTGAGAAGTCCAGAAGTAAAAAAAGAGAGATAAAAATGATAGTATCAGTGAATGTCATGGTTGAATAAAGGTGTGTGTGTGTTTATATTTTAAAGAGGGATGAAATGATCTCTAATTAGCAGAAAGACTGAACTAGTAGAACAGAATTTTGAAGAAATAAGAAAGAAATGAATTTAGGAAGTAAAATCCTGGAGGAAGTGGGAAGAAGTAGAATGAAGAACACAATTATGTTTGGAATAGAAGGACCACTTCTTCATCTTAGGAGGGAATGAGATGATGAATGAATACACAGAAATTTAAGGGCAAAAGAAAGAAAAAAGGATGAAGGAATTAGTATTATATGGTTTCCATATTCAAGTAAAGTAGAAGGTGAAATCATCTGTTATAAGTGAGGAAGAAAAACAGGAGATTGAGAGATTCAGAAGCATGGAGAAAGTCTGTAAAGTCTCATGTGTAAAATCTGAGAGAAAGTCAAGAGATGAATTAAAAATGTTGCTGTTCAGCAGCGAGGGCCCAGAATCACAGAATATTAGAGGAGGAAAGGTTTCTGGAGATCAAGTGCCACTCCCTCATGTTAGAGATGGGGCAGCTGAGATCCAGAGAGGTGAAATTACTTGCTTTGCACAATAAGTTTGAAGAATTGGATCAGAACCTGGTGTTTGGTTCTCAGGGCAGTTCTCCTGCTGCTGGACCATGCTTCCCCTGCATCAGAGAGCAGAAGCTCATTAAATGGAAGGAGTGATGGGTGATACAATGTTAAGAATCTCCACATTAAGTACGATAGAAACAAGGAAACAAACATGTTTTAAGTTCCTACTGTGTGCCAGGAACTATGTTGCATGCTTTATGGACATTATCTTAGGAGGTAGGTACCCTTATTATTCTCATTTAACAGTTGAGGAAACCGTAGCAGACACAGATTAAGTAACTTGCCAGAGTCACACAGCTATTGAGTGTCACGTGGATTAAAGAACAGAGGTCATGATGGAAATGGCTATGGATAGGTCCAAGCTAGGTACAGATGTAAATGAAACTAGGATAGAGCTAGTGAACTTGGGGAATAGAAGAGCATCAAGGACCTAGAAGTCAGGATGAAGGAAGAGAGAAGGTTAGGTAGGGGCAGGGAATGGAAGTAGAAGATAATGAAGCTGTAATCTGAGGAGAATCCTGAGCTTGAGATCTTTGTGGCAGGGTAGTTCTCTCTAATGATGAGACTGAATATGTAGTTCTGCTGGTGGATGGCTTAAGTAAAATAGAAATGAAGATTCATTAAATAAGGAGACTGTGAGGTCACTGTGTCAGATGGGTTATCAGTATGGATGATGAAATTATGGCAAGGGGCCAGAGAAAACCTGATAATTGCTAAAGTTACTGAGGAAGCGAAGAGTGTCTTGGAAGTCACTTGACAATTGTGATTAGGAAAAGAATGAGATAGGTATAGTTATAATGAACAGATTCCAAAAGAGGCAAACTTGTTGATTAATGATAGGTAAACAATGGTTTGGAAATGGTACCGGGCACCAAGGCTGACCTCCCCTTTTCTTACTGTAATACAGATAAAGTGTCAAAAGAAATAGCCTTCACTGGAGAGGCCTGTGGATTAAGAACCAGCTTTCAGTTAAGACAGAGGTAGAGGGAGCGTCCATAAAAAAGAATATACTGACATCATCCCACAGTAGAATTGGCATTCCACCAGGCATGACGGAAGAGACTGGAGTGATGGATGGGTAGGCAACAATTAGGACTGAGGTAGAGTGTGGCTGAATGGATAATGATCAGTGTATAGGAAGAGATAAAAGTGGAAGAGGGATTTTTGGGTTAAAAGAATCAGAGCGTTGGCAAGAAGCATGTGTAGAGGAAGAAAAGTGCTAAGTGCTAGGCAGACAGAACTGATGAATTATTCATCATTTAAAAAATTAAAATACAATTTTTACATGCAATGTTCTGATGTTATTTGTGAATATGAATATAAAAACATTATATAATATGGGAAGTTGATCATTTAGTAAGTTGAAGAAATTACCTTTTCTTCCATCTCATAATCCACTCCAAATATAGGACTGGCAGAATAGACTCTGTGAAGTGAATTTATTTCCTTTACTGACTCTTGTAGTTTTTCCACGGGATCTATTTTGAAACCAAGAACATATCCTCCACTCTACAAGAAATAATAATTTTTAAAAAGCCTGAAGTAATATTTCTATCACATAAGAAATTAAAAAGGTCCAATATCCTTGATCTCTAGAGAACAATCTCCACATCAGGCCACTGTACTCTGGCTTCCTTATCCTCTTTTCCCCTACCTCCGAGTGGGGGAACTCCGGGCACTCAGAGCCCCACCTGGGACCCTGTGCTCTGACTGGCAAGTTTTCCCTTTTTCTTTTTTAGTCTCAGGTTTCCTTCTTTGGTCAGTTCTGAGCCACATACCATGTGAGTATCCTCCACCTCCCTTTCCAACTCTAGCTCCCCAGTTATCTTCTATTAGAATAGAAGCTCCTTGAGGGTAGGGACTATTTTTACTTACTAGTATTTGTATCTCTAGCACTTAGTATAGTGCCTGGTACTTTGTAAGCATTAAAAACACTTTAAAATTTTTCCACTGATTAGTTCTTATAAAGCATAGCAGATGGTAATGGTCAAGGGGACCAACTTCCCATCAAGTCATTTCTTGGGAATAATCATAGACTTTTAGAAGGAGACAGATATTAGCTTGAGATTGAAAGTAGAAGAATGGGTGACACTCAGGTTCGGGGACTGAATTTAGGGAGTAAATACAGAGGTGTGTATGTGTGTGTGTGTGTGACTATTTGTGAACCCATTTCGGTTTTTTTTGGTGAAGACACTGAAGTGGGTTGGGTTGTACTTTCTTTCTCTAGTTCAGGGATGGGGAACCTGAGGACTTGAGCCCACATGCAACCCTCTATGGTGCTCAAATGCTGCCCTGTGACTGAATCCAAACCTCACAGAACAAATCCTTTTATTAGGGGTATTTGTTTTGTGAAGTTTGGATTCAAAGGGCTGCACTTGAAGTCTAGCACTCAATGCACTGCATCACTTAGCTGGCCAAATAATTATTTTACTTTACTGAATCTCTACTGAAGTTGGGATAAATAAAGCATAAAAATCTGTAGAATGAGAGATAGTAAAATCGTTTTAAATGACACCTAACCAAAAAAGATTTACCCATATAATATTTTCCTAACCTAACAAGTATTATTGTTTTTCTGGGAACATCTAAATAAGCCTTCAGTCTTCCTATGTAATTTTACACATACAGATAATCCCTTTCTTACTTATGCTCCCCATTGGTGACTAGTGTATTATGTTATTAATAAACCCTCAGATCTAGGCTGTCACACACAGATCTTGTACTTATTAAACACAATGTTAAAAACAAATATCTTACCTGTTGAGAGCTCTCTATAACAAGTGCTAGACCAAACTTTGAATCTCTGACCTTTATAGAACGCTAGTTATAAAATGAAAAAGAAACAAAAATGCATTTTTTTTATTATTTGAAGATAAAGACTATTTAACACTATTTAATATTTAGTATTCCCTTATACTAATTAAGCTTTTAATTCCAAAATTCCATTTTTCATGGTAAATGATAACTACAACATGATAAATACAATAAATGTAGCATGATAAATACAACCACCATTTCTCCCTGTATTATTACACCACAGAAATCAATTAACACACCAGTATCAAAATCAAATAGAATTTCCAAACAAAGAAAATCAATGAAAGTTATCAAATCACAAAAATGTACAATTTCAAGGCGGTTAGGTGGCGCAGTGAATAGAGCACTGGCTGTGGAGTCAGGAAGACCTGAGTTCAAATCTGGCCTCAGAAACTTAACACACACACAAAAACTAGCTGTGTGACCTTGGGCAAGTCACAACCCCAATTGCCCTACCTTCTCCCCTCCAAAAAGCAAAAAAACCCTCACAATTTCCTAAAAATGTTTTCTGACTCTGTGTGATGCATTGGCATGAAGCAACCTAAAAAAATGAATCAGGGGGTGGCTAGGTGGTGCAGTGAATAGAACACTGGCCCTCGAGTCAGGAGGACCTGAGTTCAAATGTGGCCTCAGACACTTAACTCCAAAAAAAAAAAAAAGAACCAGG
This sequence comes from Pseudochirops corinnae, assembly GCA_028646515.1. Lineage (NCBI taxonomy): Eukaryota > Metazoa > Chordata > Mammalia > Diprotodontia > Pseudocheiridae > Pseudochirops > Pseudochirops corinnae. The sequence goes on from CM053588.1 coordinate 244,152,062, forward strand.
GCCCAGTGATCTGTTAACACTTGAGGACCGTGCCCTTTTGTGGCTTCTTTGGCAGAAGTGATGCAAATGGATATGTGCTTTGTCCTCCCCACTCAATGAACCTTCTTCTTATAATCTGAAGGATGTCTAGCATGTTTACCTAAAGGAAGAAGGGACTTAGGGGATCATAATAGTTACTTCAAAAATGGAAAGGGCTGTTGTATGGTATTAGACTTATTATAAATGGCTCTAGATGTCAGACCTAAAGCAAATGAATGGAGGTTACAGGGACATAGATCATAATGTTTTCTTTTGTTTCCCAACTTAGCATAGTACCTAGCATATAGTAATGTTTATAGTATATAGTATATATAAATAGTGTATAGTATATAGTAAATGTTTAATAAATGTTTTATTTTTCCATGTTCCTCTGATCAGTTCAGATGAAAGTGAGGTTCAAGTACCCTCAATCTCTTCCTCTCCACTTACTTCCCCCATCCCTTCCTGTTTCTTACTCCTTTCATCCCTAGTGTATTCCTTTTTATCTCTGCTTCCTTTCTTCTGTTAAGATTATTAAAACATAATAAACCCTCCTAAGTTCTGTCACACTTAACTTTCTTTATAACCCCTGCTGCTATTAGGGTTCTGAGGAGACACTTGTATTATCTCCCCCAAATGAAAATATTGGTTTGTATTTACTATTTTTGTTTTTCTTGAATCCTTTGTTTGTATCACAAAGTTTCTATTCAATTCTAGTCTTTGCATTAGGAATACCTGGAAGTCTGTTATTTCATTAGAAGTCCATTCCAACTCTACCCTACCCTCTACCTCCACCATACATTTTTTCTTTTTTCACTTTTACCCGGTTGGTTATTCTTGTATGGAAATATACTAAAAACCTTTTTGGTAAACAGAAGATATTAATAATGTTTTCTCCAGCCTAAAATCCCTTTTAGGAAATTGGGTAGTACAAAAAGCTGAGAACTTTCTTAGGGAAATAATATTATTGCCTTCTACTTACCTGAATTCAAGGGACTATTATTCATCTAAAGTTAGTCTTCAGTTTCCCTTCCCCTGAAGCTATCTGGGCTAAAACACCCTTCTTCATAGAGAAAAGCTACAGATAACATCTCTGGGTGGAGTTCCATTGATTCTTTGAGGGGAGTTGTCCAAAAAAGAGTTAGATAGTATTTTTGTTACTGAACTGTTTTCTTTCTTTCTTTCTTTTTTTTTTTTGCTTTTTGGAGGGGGAAGGTAGGGCATTTGGGGTTAATTGACTAGCCCAAGGTCACATGGTTAGTGTGTGTGTGTATATGTGTGTGTGTGTGTGTGTGTGTGTGTGTGTGTGTGTGTGTGTGTTAAGTGTCTGAGGCCACATTTGAACTCAGGTCCTCCTGACTCCAGGGCCAGGCCCTATTCACTGCAACCACCTAGCCACCCCCTCAACTGTTTTCTGATATATTAATACCAAACTGTATTTTAACATATTGTGAGTTTCCTTTGTTCAAAATTCCTACAAATGTCAACTATTCTTGGTGCCAAGAGACTCATCAGAGGGCATTGGGAACCTATGCTAAGATATTAGATTACTGGTAAATAAAATTGTTTCCTAAAACAATTGTACCTAAAACACAGAGCACCCCATTAATATTTTTTTCTTTGATACTTGGTTGAGTCTAGATCTTTTAGTTTGGGGGATATTATATTTCAAGCTCTCTGTTCTTTAATAGAGGTGGCTGCCAAATGTGTGATCTTGATTGTGGTTCCTTGGGATTTGAAATCTTTCTAGCTACTTGCAATATTTTCCCTTTCTAGACCTGGAAGCTCTGGATTTTGGCTACTTTGTTCCTGGAAACTTTAAATTTAGAGTTTCTTTCAGAAGGATGACTTCTTTACTTTCATTCTGACCTCTGGGTTGTAATAGATGTGGAAGCTTTCTTTCATGATTTTTTGAAATATGATAGCTAGACTCTTTTTTTTTTTCTGGTCATGGCTTTCATGTAGTGTAAATATTTTTTCTTCATCTGTTTTTCAGGTCACTTGTTTTTTACATAAGATACCGGACATTTTCTTTTGTATTTTCAACCTTTTAACTTTGTTTTTAATATTTCTTATTGTTTCAAGGAGTCATTAGCTTCTGTTTGGTCTATTTATTTTTCAATGAGTCTGTTATTTGGGTAAGGTTTTATACCTCTTGTACGAAGTTGTTAAATCTTCCCCTCATTTCTTTTGCAATTTTTTCCTCTAACACTTTCATTTTATCTATAAAATCATTTGTTAACACTTTATACCTTCCAGGAATTTGGTTGACCTTATGTCCATACTGTGTTCTCCTTTGAGGTTTTGACTGTAGATGTTTTTGAGTCATCTGCTTCTGTGTTTGTGTTTTGGATGTCCCTGATACCAGAAGGGCTCTTGATTGAGAGAATTTTTCATTATTTACTCATTCTTCTAGCGTTACTTTTCAAACTGGAACTTTTTGTTAAGGCCAGACTCAGCACACTTATAGAGGGAATTTCTGGGTCTTATTTGGTCCTGATGTGTAATCTTTGGGGTCCTACTGCTACTTTCTCTGGATACTGGATGTTGTCTTCTCATAGGGTCTTGGGACCTGAAAGCTTTCTGTAGGTCCAAAGTAGTCTGACTTAGGGAAAAGTATGATCACTGCCCTCTTGGTCTAGAACAGCGGTTCTCGGAACACCTGTGGGTTGTGTTCAATTTGTAACAATGAAAATACATCCTGCATATCAGATATTTACATTAAGATTCATAACAGTAGCAAAATTACAGTTATGAAGTAGCAACGAAAATAATTTTATGGCTGGGGGTCACCACAACATGAGGAACTGTATTAAAGGGTAGCGGCATTAGGAAGGTTGAGAACTACTGGTCTAGAAGCTATGTAAGCTTGGTTTGGGACTAGGCAAAACAACGGTAGGCTGACTGACTGGAGCACGAGTGGACTGCTGCTAAACCAAGCCTGTGTAAGCTAGTTAGAAAGCTCTACAATTTCAGAGTGACAGAACTTCAGGTTTCCTCTAGGCCTGAGCTTTCTACCTTGTTCAATCAGCTGCACGTCTCAGACAGAGTTGGTAGCTGAATTCAAGACCCTGCTCTGGAGACAGAGCCATACAACTGCTGCTTGCTTCTGTTTAGCCTCAGGCAAGAGACCTGACAGTGATCTGGAACAAGCAGCAGGTCAGCAGCATATTGGCTCTGGCTATCTCCTCAATCCATATTCAACTGCTACCCAGTTCTGGAAATCAGACTCACAGAACTGTCAGCTAGCTTCTGTCCCTGCTGGATCTGTATACATCTGTAGGTTCCAGTTCAGTCCTTGATGATGCAGTACCTTTCTGGCTAGACGGATGTGGGCTGGGAAATGACTGTGCTTTCTCCTTGGATTTTGTAATTACTCCTTGGTGTGGTGCTCTTTCTAAGTCTTTGTTGGAGTAATTGTGATGAAGGGTTGAGCTATATTGCCTTCTCTTACTCTATATTCTTCGCAGATTTTGAGTTTGCATCATGAAGAGCTTACCTCTAACCTAAAATTGCTTTGGGGAAGACTGTCAACAAGCATTTGTTACATACTTATTATGCGTTAGGTAGTGTACTAAATGGAGAAGATACAAAGAAAGACAAAAAGTAGTCCTATTCTCAAAGAGTTCACAGTCTAATGGGGGAGATAACATGCAAACAACTATGTACAAGCAAAATATACATATAGGATAAATAATCAACAGAGGGAAGGCACTAACATGAAGGAGGAAAGGCTTCTTGTAGAAAATGGGATTTTAGTTGAGGCTTAGAAGGAAGTCAAGAGAAAGGGGTGAGAAGGGAGAGAATCCTAGGAATGGGGGACAGTCAGTGAACATGCATGGAACTGGGAGATACAGTGTATTCAGTGAGAGACAGCAAGAAACTGAGGGTCATTGGACTGCAAAGTACCAAAGTACCTCAACCAAAGTTGAGTAAGGTATAAAAATGACTGGAAAGACAGAGGGGGATGGCCAGGTTAGGAAGGGCTTTGAAACCAGAGGATTTTATATTTGATCCTGGAAGCAACAGGGAACTATTCAAATTAACTGAATTGGGGAGGAGTAATAGGTCAGAGCTATATTTTGGAAGATCAATTTGATAGCTGTGCGGAGGACAGACTAGAATGCGGAGAGACTTGAGGCAGGGCTAACAATCTGAAGGCTACTGCAATAATTGAGGTTATCCGTGATGATAGCCTGAACCAGGGTGGTGGCAGAGTCAAAAGAGAGAGGGGGCATATATGAGAGGTGGTGACATGCAAATAATTGTGTGTGCTCCTACATATACATGCATGCCATGGAGTTATCTTATATTACCATATAAGAAAGTTGTGGAAATATTTATCTTCATGGTAAGTAAAAGTATTAGAAAGTTCCAATGTACTTTACTTTTCCTAGAACGCTAACTGATAATGGCATATTATTCTATGTATATATTGGATTTTTTTTTCCTGTGTTGAAAAAGCAAATCATGATCATTTTTATTATAATTAACTAGGCATACTGAAATGAAAACTGGTACTATTTTAACAAATAAAAAAGGAAATACTGAACTAGTCTAAAACAAATCATAAAATCCTTTTTGGATTTTATAATTACAAATTGATATTTACAAAAATACTAAAAGGAAGTAATACATTTTTAAGTTATATTAATATATGGCTACCAAAATGTGCATACTTACAATCTGTAGATATGGTATACTGACATTGAAACTGTCATTCATATTTGCATGCCAAACAATTCTCACATTAGTAATAAAAAAGGTTCCCAAATTTCCCTATAAAAACAATTTAAGATATGCAGTGATTAGAATCCATAGGCTATCCTATTATTGAAAAAAAATTCTGAATTATGCTAAATTGTTCTGTAAACAATGCCTAAATTAAGTTTTATAGTCAACAACATCACAACTTTCTTACTTGGGTCTTAGGATGTTAGAAAAATTATGGCAAGGTAAGCAAGAAAAATATATGTGACAACCTCCCAAAGGTCACGAGGCATACTTTATGGCTCTTGCCACCATAAACTAGAGCATACAGTTCTCTCCCAGGTAACCACAACTACTCAAAAACATATTCTAAAATTATCCAGTTTAAGAGTTTAAAAATCTTAAAAGCAAATTAAAACAAAGCAAAACAAACCAACTCCGTGCTTAAAAATAAATTATATTTGTATAGCACCTTAAAATTTGTACTTTTGTAAAGTGCTTTGCACTTTTTTTTTTTTAAGCAACTGGGGTTAAATGAGTTGCCGAGGGTCTGAAGGTAGCATTTGAGCTCAGGTCCTCCTCCCTGCAGGGCGGGTGCTCTATCTACTACACCACCTAGTTGCCCCTACAAAGCATGTTAGATACAGTATCTCATTTTAAACTTGATAATCTTGACATGAGATAGGTTCCACAGGCATTATGATTATCCCCATTTCACAAATGAGGAAAGCAAGGCTCATAGCATTTAAACAACCTGCTAGTCAGGCTGGACGGCAAGAGTCCTGAACGGAATCCCCTACAACACAATGACTCTCTGCATGCCGGCTTTCAAAAAGAAGAAAATGTATGTGATCATGCATGTTTGGGTTTACCATTTCAAGTCTCAAGGTAACCGAATAACTAAAGAGGCATCTTTTGGATGACCAGATTTATAAAAATTGGAAAAGGATACAAGACATATAGCACAGCCCCCAAAGTCATATTGGTACCTACAGAGGATTATATTTAACCTTGACAGTAATTAGCCTGAAGTCATTATTATTTCAACTCATTTTCATATGGAACATTTCTAAAAAGAGTATTATATATTTTTTTTATCTCTCACTTAGAAAAAGAGTATTTGTGATATCCCTAAAGACTTGCTGAAACAAAAGGAAAACATTTTTGTTTTGTTTAAATTCAACTTAATCTGACAAACATTTATTAAGCACCTACTTTGTAAAGGGATTGCGTGAGGTGCTAGAGATACAAAGAAAAAGTTTCTCACTTCAAGGAGCTTACATTCTACAGAGGGATCATAGACACAGATACAGTATAATAGATGGTAGAAAGGGATGGGGCAAAGGAGGGGTTCAGATGGGATGCTCTAGGAAATTAAATATCATTAGAAAGAGATGCTAACAAGAGTATTATACATTATAATAGATATAAATATACTTACTCTCTTTCTTATATTCTAAATTTTACATGTTCAGAATAAACAGAATCAGAATGTTAGTATGTAACAAGTGCTATGGTATGTGTATTTTTAAGTGTGCCAAGCAAAGGAACCATTTCAAGATGTCTGGAGTCATTAAAAGATTGTACAGTTTCCCAAAGACAAATGTAACCTGTTCTCTTCTTCAGTTCTGGGTCCAATTCACTGTACGTTTGCAGTGTCTGATCAAGATACATACATGCATAAATAGATGGACATGCTCTATAAGTGTCCATCCAACTGCATCTTATGATTTGGGTAATATATCATATTCATTTACTTGGTTTTTCAAATGTGAATAGTTAGGCCAAACTCTGAAGTGCTTATGGATCTCTGCAATGTTCTGGGATTTGATGTAATCAACCCAGTGTCACCTGCAAACAGGAGCACCTAGAGGACTTCGCTATCTATATGAAATTCTTCAAATTGTTACTGGAGCTCTTCTATCACAATGGCAAATGCTTTTGGCTGGCCTGAATCTCCCTGTTTTATGCTTCATCTGATATTAGTGATAATAGGTTATCAAATAAAATTATCTCTGTTGTTAAATAATTCAAGGAATCCTATATAATTTTAACATGTATGAAAAACAGCTTTCAATACTAATATTATTCCAGTTTTCTTTCATAGCCATGAGACAACAGTCTCCAAAGAACTGAAAAAGTCTGTCACCCAGAGGGCAATGGAAAGGGTTGAGGTGGATGTGAACAAGCTGAAACACATTACCAACAAGGAACTAGGAAAAGAAGCAGAATGATAGCTGTCATAAAAGAAATGCCTGAGAAAAAGAAGTTGGGCTAGTCACATGGGAACAGTGAAGTAGAATTGCTGAAGACTGATGGTACCCTTGCAATGTCAAGAGAAATCAAGTAAGGCTCACCACACATTAGATAGACCCCTAGTAGGGAACTTACAGAAGGATAATGAGAGTTTCCCAGAATGGGTAGTCAGGAATGGGCAATTATCTGCTCTGTTGGAAGGAATGCTTATACTAAAGAGATGCAGATCCATTTGAATATCTGAGAAGATGAGTCAAGTAAAAATGACTGTTTAGGCTCTATTAAAGGCTTTATTAAAGTCTTCCCTTGAACATACCTGGTCGCTGGATAAATTCCAAACGCCATTGATTTTGTCATACACTTGTTCCTGTGGTAATAATCTTAGCTGTTTGTTTTGAATTAATGCACTCCTTAGTTTAAAATCACGGTACATTTTAGAAGTTTCATAAGCTCTATGAGGAAAAAAAAGACCAGCAAAGCTGAAAACGTAATTTTTAAACTTACAGTTATACATGTCTAATATCACTGATATAATGGTGTATTTATTTTCTACATTGCATAAATAGTTAATGTTGGAGCTAACCAGTTTACAAAAGTCACTTTTTATTTTTTGCTCTAATGAAGGTTAGTAGTCAGTCAACAAGCATTTATTAAGTTCCTACTCTATACTGGCAAAGTGCTACATACTGGAGATGTAAAAACAGTCCCTGTTCCATCTAATAGAGAAGGGAACATGTAAACAGCTATACAGAAAGAAGATATATACAAGATAAATTAGAGAGAATCTTAGGAAGAAGGAACTGGAATACTTGGGCTAACATAACTAATAAACAGAAATTTAAAAGTTACTGGCAGACCATTTTTCTATTTTATGTTTAAAAAAATTGTGTTCAAATTTAGTAGTGGCTATCCTCAACATCTAATTTGTTAGGCACAAAAAAATCTCAAATGTTCTTTTTTTTTTTTTCTTAAAATTAATTAATTAATTAATTTTCTTGTTTACATCATTCATTTCCATGACATTTTGAGTTGCAAATTTTCTCCCATCTTTCCCCTACCTAACATCTCAAAACAGCCATCCTACTGTATAACCCCTCCTCCCCCTCACCCCTCTGACTTTCCAGTAGGGCAGGATGAATCTCCCTACCACAGTGCCTGTATATCTTAATTCCCAGTTGGATGTAATTAATAATAATAATAATAATAATATATACATATATATTTTTAACATTTGATTATAGAACTTTAAATTCTAGATTCTTTCCCTTCCTCCCTTGTCACCCACCCTTACTGGAAGCAATTAAATCCAGGCTGTACATGTGTAATTATGCAGAACATCTCCACAGTGGGCATATTGTGAGAGACTGATTATATGTCCCTCCTTCCTATCCCGCCCCCACCTTGTTCTGTTCTCTACCCTGTCCCTGTCCCTGTCCCTTTACAGAAGTATATACTTCCAACAATCCTCCTCCGCACCCTCTCCTCCCCTCCATCATCCCACCTCTCATCCCCATCCCCCCTAACCTCCTGTGTGGCAAGATACTCAGTTTAGAGTTTATGTCATTCCTTCCCTAAGCCAAATTCAATGAGAGTAAGGTTGACCCTTTCCCTTTTGCCTTCCTGTTCTTTCCCACAAATTGTAACAATTATCTCTTGTCTCTTCTATATGAGATGATTAACCCCATTCTGTCTCTCCCTGTCTCCTCTCATTCTAATCCTCTCCCACCTCAGAATTTCATCTTTTAGCATATTGTCCCTTCCTATTCAATGGATCCTGTGCCCTCTATGTA
>CM053588.1:244161335-244201704 GCA_028646515.1 Pseudochirops corinnae
GGGCTGAGAGGGCTTGCCTGGAAGGCCTCCTGCAGGGCTGAGAGGGCTTGCCTGGAAGGCCTCCTGCAGGGCTGAGAGGGCTTGCCTGGAAGGCCTCCTGCAGGGCTGAGAGGGCTTGCCTGGAAGGCCTCCTGCAGGGCTGATATTCCTTCTGGCTCCTACGGCCAGCTGAACTGCTGGAGGACTGAAGCAGCATGACCAGGATAAGACTTTGTTCATGGCCTGGCTGATCCTTGAGTTCCAGGCAAGAGAAGGAGAAGTGGTGAAGGGTTTGAGATGTGCCAGACTCTGTGAACTTCAGTGTGTGCCAGGGACTGCCCTGAGGAGTCAAAGACCTGGGAGCTATCTACCTCTGAGGACTGGACAAAGACCTGGGAGCTGTCTGCTTCTGAATCCAGGTGACTGTTTGGTGGATTCAGGAGGGAGCTGGGACCATAGAAGGGGATCCAGGGAATCAGAGAGACCACCCCGAGTCACGATGTAGAAAAGGCCTCCCCTTGGATGAAACTGAGGTTTGCTGGACACCGAGGGATGGAGGGTTTGTGTGGTTTTCTAATGATTGTACTAGTGATTAATGATAGTTAGTAACTGGGAATCTAGATTAGTGACTGATTAAGTTAATGGTTGCCTCATGAGTGGAAGATTGATTATTGTATTGTAAATTGATTGAATGATTAAGTATTGATTCACCCCCATGAGTGGAAGACTGATTATTGTATTGTGAATTGATTGAATGATTGAGTAATGATTACTGTATTGTGAATTGACTGAATGCTTTGTTCTAAATATTGTGGCCACTGTAGTCAAAACTGTGTGGCCATTCTAATGTTAAGCTGTTATGAACACTATATTGTGATTTTCTGTGATAAGATGCAAGATGTAATGTTGTGAATATTATATCATGATTTGTAAGGAATGTTTACCTTGATTTGTATTGGAATAAATGGAGTGCTCACTATACTATGTAATTTCAACATTAAAAGCTATTCACAGTAGTATTCTTTTGGGAATCTGCTTGTGCATGGCATTACAACCCCAAAATCCTTTCCACCCAATTAACAAGCATATATTTTTTTCCTTTCCTCTTCCCCATGTTCCAAATTGAAAAGAAAACAAAAACACAGCCCTTGTAAAAAAAATTCACAGTCAAGCAAAACAGATTCCTTCATCGGCTATGATCAAAAATGCATGTCTTATTTTGTGTCTTCAAGAGGTAGGTATCATCCTTTATCATCATCCCTTTGGAATCATGGTTGATCATTACATTGACTTTTTTAGTACAATACCTTCACTTTATTTTATTTTTAGAGTTTTATTTTTTAATTAAAGATTTTCAACCAACAAAAATTTACCATCCCCTCTCACTTTCTTTACCCTCCCAAATGAAAAAGAAAGAAAAACAAAACTCTTGTAATCCACATGCATAGTCAAAGAAAACAAATTTCCTCATTGGAGATATAAATGGATGTATATATAAACACACACACATACATATATGTATATATACATAGACAGACATACATGTATATGTATATATTCATATCCATATTCATTTCAGTCTGCTCCCAGAGTCCATCATTTTCTGATAGGAGGTGGGTATTCCTGACAAAGTATTTTCTTCAGTTCCTCACTCTCTCATGCCCCATATCCAATTTGCAGCTACATATTGTCCATTCTACCTTCATAACATCTCTCATATACTCTCTTTTCTCTTCTAATGTTGCCATCACCCTAGTGCATCCATCACTTCACACCTGTATTATTGCAATAGCTTATTGGTTGATCACCTTGTCTCAAGACTCCCCACTCCCATCCATCTTTCACTTCAACTGCCAAAGACATCTTCCTAAAGCACAGGTCTGATTATGCTACCTACCCTATTCAATAAAATGCAATGTCTCATCCTTACCTACAGGATCGAATATAAAATTGTTTTTTTTTTAAACTTTTGTTTATTTTTAGTTTACGTGATTCATTTCCATGAGATTTTGATTTACAAATTTTCTCCCCATCTTTCCCCTACCCACCACCCCAAAACAGCAATCCCACTGTATACCCCCTCCCCCAATCTGCTGTCTCCTATATCCTCCCCCATCATCCCTCTGACTTTCAGGTAGGGCAAGATGGAACTCCCTAACCCAGTACCTATATATTTAAATTCTCTGGTTTTTAAAGTCTTTCACAACTAGACTCCTGCCTACCTTTCCAGACTCCTTACATCTTAATCCCCTCAATTCACTCTGAGATACAAAGACTGTAGCTTCTTTGTTCCTCACACAAGACAATCCATTTCCTGACTCTTGGTATTTGTTTGTATAGCCACTATGTCCACTGATGCCAAGAGCAGGTGAAGGGTTTCTTTGGCTAAGAAATTCATCACCTGCAGACAGCTTGGTGACTGGTCTCTCTGACCTTAGCTAATCTGGTTATTAGAAGGTAGACAGGGTTTGTCAAAAATCTCTTTCATTAAACTTTATTAAATTTCTGCTTGGGGAAAAAGAACCACACCCTGCCAGCACCAGATCAAACTCCTTTGGTCTTTTTTTTTTTTGGTCTTTTTTTGTGTGGGCCCCAAACCAATCCTTCAACTAACATCTTAGCCTGAGAAATTTTAACAGCAACGGCTTATAATAAGCATACTTTAAGTTACCTAATAACAAGTATGAATTCAAACTGAAACTTTATGTGTATTTCTTAGTATTATTAATGAAAGATAAAATACATGTGCATATTGTGAAACTTGGTAACACCAACTTAGAAAAATAAATTCTCTTGTAACATCATAAAAAATCCCCTTCATTCATTAATACATTAATATTCCCTTTGAGGAAGACATATGTAAAGTTGTCTATAATGTATACATATGTATATATATCTCATATAATAAAATAATAATAGTTCCCTCAAAACATAGCCCATATCTATGTAATAGGGAAAATGGAACAAAGGTCAAGTATGAGAAAGGCAGCCAGGATACAGCAGGGTCTCTACATGCCCTAAGATCCTTCTAGCAGCTGTGAAGGCCTGACAGGAACCCTGACATCCTGGGTTTGTGTGACCAGTCTTACGAATCTAAGAAATAGATAGGACAGCATAGGATTGTAGCTGACCCTACTTAAAAACATTATGACAATTAGTTTGACACACAGGACTACACAGTTTGACACAGAGACTACACTTACACAGCAGAGTAAATAGCACTCTTTGGTACTGGTACCAAAAGAAGGTTAGATACAGCAGGATAAATGAGGAATATCAATCTCTCACCTGCTGGAAAAGCAGGGGAGTGAGGGAGATCAAAACATGATTGTAGGCTGGAAATGCCTATGGAGTTATGGAATATCTAGCAAGATTGACCTGGTGACTACAATTATACATTTATTGTCTTTCATGGACCAACAGACCACAAATCCCCAGAGCATAAATACAACTCAAAACATCCTAGAAAACTCAACCAACAAACTCTACTAGAACAAGACCATTATCACAGAACAAGCTATTGCCCACAATCCGTAGCATTGAGTCATGAAAACTTAAGAACAATAACATAAATAGGTGTCACCATCTCAAATACTTACTATCTCCAAGCTACATAGAATGAAAAATTTTCAAAGTATAGACATCTGTTTGAGAAGATCCAAATCTTGTGGGAACAGAATGAGATACATGTCATCCCTATTGTCTTGCCTCCTACTGGAGCTCTTCTGAGGATGCTTTCAGTGAGCTATAGAAGCTGAACTTATAATATAATACTTTTATTCAATTGCAAAAATCAACTATATTAAATCAACTATACAATAGTATGAATAAGAAAGAATAATAGCAGGACAGTGACTTGCCATAGGACCATCTCTATCAAAAAATGTGATCTAGATAATAATAACAATAATATTTAACACATATATCTTTAATATTTGCAAACCTTTAATGTTTACATTAAATTAATATTTATGTAATCTAATTACATACATGGTGACCTAACTATGAAATTCACTAGCCTTTTCTCAATTGTAATTCTTTAGCTCTCTAAATTTTTGACACTATGTACCATTCTTTTCTCTTGGCTACTCTCCTTTTCCTTGGATTCTGTGATATGTTCTCTCTCTCTCTCTCTCTCTCTCTTTCTCTCTCTCTCTTCTCCTGTATTCCTCTTACCATCCTTTATAATCTTTGCTAGTTCTTTATTTTCTTCCTGCCTCTCCTATTGTTCTTTCCCAGACTATTCTCTTCCTTCTCTACACTTTCTCCCTATGTACTCATTACTTCTCATGAAACCAATTATGATCTTTATATTGATGACCATTACATCTATATATTAAGTCCCCATCTCTTTCCCTGACTCTAGTTCTATATTACCAATTGTCTGCTTGACATTTCCACCTGGATTTTCTAGAAGGCATCTCAAATTCAACATGTTCAACACAGCTCCTTTTTTTTCTCCTTTTTTCCAACTTATTCCTTCCAAACTTTCTTATTTCTTTTGAGAGCCTCATCATCCTTCCAGTGATCCTGGTTTGGAAACTGGTTCCTTGATTCTTTCTTTTTCCTTACCTCCAATATCCAATAATTTTCCTTGTCTTGTTGAGTCTCTATAACCTTCTTCATTTGCTCCCTTATCTCTCCACTCATACTACCATTACTCTACTAGAGTAATCATATTTAATCATCACGCTTAATCAGGGCAATTGTTAATAACCTCCTAGTTAAACTCTTTGCTACCAGTCTCTCTTCTTTCCAATTCATCTTTCATATAGCTACCAAATTTCTATTCCCAAAACACAGATCTGACCACGTCCCTTTGCTACTTAAAAACCTTCAGAAGCTCCCTAGTGCCCTTAGAACAAAGTAGAGACTCTTCTGTCTAATATTTAAAGTCCTCCACAATTTCTCCTACCACCCTTTTAAATTATACTTCCTGCCATCCCCATCATGTACTCATCATTCCAACCAAACTGACCTCCAGAGTGTTCCCCATATGTATATATATTTCCCACTGCAAGGACTTTACATCAATGATTAATTCCCTTCCTTCTTCCCTCCTCATGACTGTGTAATCTGCTACCTCATTTTCACTTTTAGAATACTTAGCTTCCCTCAAGCACAGCTCAGATACCTCCTTCAGTAGCATGTAAGTACCAAGAGTGTAAGGAATGTTTAATTTTGCTTTTATGTCCCCAGCACCCATCATAGTCCTGGTGCTTAATAAATGCTTATTGAATTGAATGAATCATGATCAACTGTCTAATACCTTGCAGATTCACTGAAGATATAGGTAGCTGTTTTACTTTCTTATGTTTTTCTTCATAGTCTTCGTATAGTAATACCAGTGATTCTGTGCTCTGTAAAAAAAAAAAAAAAAAAAGCTGTTTTTTTTCATGTACTTCTTAAGCCCATGAAGGATTAAGGTTACATTAATTCTTGGTTGGAGCTCTGGGAACCTCTTTCACTCCCTCCAACTTTCTGCTATTTTTTGAACCTTTCACTCTGGAACCATTCACAATATGATCATGCTCCTTTAATCAATTAACACATATTTATCAAAACTTCACTGTGTTCAAGACACCAAGCTTCAGAAAGACTACATGTACAAGGAAATAACTATACAAATGAAACTGAAATATTCTGGCAATCTTTCTTACATTCAAAAATATCCAGATATTTTGTGTCTCATAAACAAAACATGGGTTTACTTTTTTACTTTTCACACAGATATCTGGCATCCATATTTGGCATAGCTAAACTCTAGAAGCCCAAAGTATCCATCCATAATTGACTGAGTCACAGTAACAGGATATATAAATCTGTGAATTTCATCTAATTAGAGTTTATCTCTAGTTCCTGATATAGGAAGGTAAATACCAGTTTTGTGAAATTAGATTTAAGTCCCAAGTGTAGTTGTGTGGATTATTATGAAGGCTAACAGTAGAAAGAAGACTGGATTTGGAGTCAGAAGACCTAAGATAAAATTTTGCTTCTTAGCACTTGTGTGACATTGGGTAAGACCCTGCACAGCTTGAGAGTTAGATACCTTAACTATATAATAAGAGTATTAGACAAGGTGACCTCTATGGTCTCTTTCTATTCTAAATCTAAAATCTTATGAAATCATGGGCAAGGGGCAGGGGAAGGGGGAGAAGTATATTTCAAATATGTGTTAAACAAGCAAAACTTGAAAAAAAATCGTGTAGTTGGAAGGGTCCTTAGAAGACTCTAGATTTCTTTATGTTGCTGTTGTTGTTCAGGCTGACTTTTTGTGACCCCATTTGGGTTTGTGGTTTCTTTTTTGCATACTGGAGTGGCTTGCCATTTCCTTCTCCAATTCAATTTGCAGATGTGGAAACTGAGGCAAACAGGGTTAAATGACTTGCCCAGGATCACGCAGCTAGTATCTAAGGCTAGATTTGAATTCAGGTCTTCTTGACTACAGGCCCAGCACTCTATCAACTGTGCCACCTAGCTACTCTTTTAAATTCTTAGCTAGTTTAAAGACAACCAGGATGTGATGAAGCTGGGACTCTTCTTGGGGCCAGGCCCCAATTTACTTGAGGGATGCCACCTTTATATATTTTTGCAATTTCCCTTCAGTATCTGGGGCATTCTCTTTTGATTATTCCCCATGGTAGCAAATCTTAGGATCATAGGATTACAGATTTACAGCTACAAGGGAACTTAGAAATCACATAGTCTAAGCTGTTCATTTTACAGATATGGAAACTGAGCCTCAGAAAGATGAAGAAATTTGCTTAAATTCATGAGTTTCAAACTTCTGTCCATCACTCCAAGAGCAGCACTCTTTCCAATGCACTGGGCTTAGCTCTTAGGAAGTGGTTTTGATTTTTTTTTTTAAATTGCCAAAAGTAATTTAGAGCTAAATGTGATTAATAATGTGGTTGGCCAAGTTGTGTAATATTAATTTTACTTTCAAACTGAATGTAGCAATACATAATAATAACTCTGATTTTCTTGTAGGGCTCCAAAGTCCAATTCAAAAATGAACAATGAAAGTATATAGCCTTCTAAGGTAACCACTTCAAAGGACAAATACTAATTCGAAAGGATAATATTTTGAAGGAAAAACTTTAGTTTGTAGACAAAACATAAAAGTGTTGGTTTTTAATACTCTAACAAATATAATGACTAGAACTCAAGGTTATTAACTGGAGAGTTCTGTGGCACATTTAATTAAGCAGAGAGATGTATACATACCTACTCATTCATATTTCATTAGAATATGTTTTAAAGAACTGATACTATACCATTGTGGTTGGTTGAGAATGCTTGTCAGAGCCAAAATAGCTTTCTTGTATATCTGCTTTCTGCTTATTTGACAGAATCATTTGTCCATTCATTCTGTTGCTGTTGTGGAGTACGTTATTTGCAGAATGGAATGATGTAGATTGGAAAGGCTTTCCAGTTATCCTACCATTTCTGGTTTGTCCAGAAATTAATGCATTATGCTCATTAGCACAAAACTGGTTTGCCAACTTGAACTCCAAATCTTTTTTAAAAGAAAAGAAAAAAAAAGTAAATAACAAGATGAAATGATGTTCTAAAGCAGGGGTTCTTAACCTTTTCATGTATGCCATGGACTCCTCAGAATACACTTTTCAAATGCAAAGAATAAAATACAAAGGCTTAAAAAAAAAGAAAACCAATTACACCAAAATATAGTTATCAGTTATGAATAAAGATCCAAGGGTTTACAGGGGGTGCTAACCCTGTGAAAATAATTCCTATCCATGTGGTGGTAGGGAGGGGAGAGAGGTTATAGTAAGAAATGAAAGAAATAAAGAGAGAATTATTTCTTTATCCCCAAAATTATAAGTTTCTATTTTCATTCATCTCCATCTTGGTTCTCCAGTCTATCTACTTCTTTGTCCTGTGTTGCCTAGTGATTGCTTTCAACCCAAGATCCCAGAGTTCTAGTCTCCTTCTAGCCCCTTAGCCCTGGTTTATATAAGTACCACATAAGGGGCATCCCCCAAACCAGGAGTTCTTAATCTTTTTTTTTTTTTGTCATATATTTCCTTGGTTTCACCTCTGGTGAAACTCATGAACCCTTTCTCAGAATAATGTCACATTTATAAAATAAAATACATAGAATTATAGAGGAAATCAATTGTCCTCAAATACAATTTTCAAAACATGTATAAGTTTCCCACATCTCAGGTTAAGAATCCTTGTCTAAGACAGTTGTTTTTTGTGATAGTTGTTTTTTTTTAAATTATATGGAACCCACAACTTTCATTAACAAGGTTGCTGTATTTTGGTATAATTATTAATAACATTTATTGGGCACTCACTGTAGTAAGGCAATCCTTACTCATAGGCAATGATGTGTTGGCATATGTTTAACAATTGATTCACAAAAAAAAAAGGACCCATGACATACTTTCACATTTACTGCATTATTATAATTTTTTTCATTCCTTTCTTAAGTCTAGACAATCAATAGAATAAGAAATCAAGCTCTGATTTATAGCATTTACTGACTGTCAAGGTGTAAATACACATGCTGAAAATTTAGCAAGAGCTAGTTTGAGCTGACTGTCAGGAATATATATATGCACATACATAGTAGTATTGTGTTTTGAGGTACATTGGGAAATCCTAAAGTATCTCTCTCTCCTTCCACTCTGACTTAGAATAGTGAATGAAATTCCACCAATGTACTGCACCCTGATTCTTTTGGGTAATAAAGATTTTTGGTTGTATAGAATTTCTCCAGAGAAAGCAAATAACTCTGGGAGACATATCATAAGTAGTTATCAGCTAAGAACTTTGGGATATTAATTGACAATTATCTTAGAGCAGGTAGGGATTTGGGATGAGGAGACACGGAAGAGATAAAGGTACAAGGAAATGGGGAGAAGAAACTCTTCAGAAGGGGAGGAGGGAGGAGGTTAAAGCAAGTCTTGATATACCGTATGTTATATTAGGTATAATTAAGGGGATTTCAGAGGAAAGCGTAAGCCTACTTCCAGCTCTTAAGCTGTTAAATACTGGGTCACTGTCAAGAGCATTATTTAATTCTCAGATGTGGCAAGAGCTCATTAGGACAAATGACTTCTTATCTGGGTCCTGGGGCTATGTGTCTTGACCTTTTTGCCTGGTATTTTCTAGACACAGCACATATACATGTGTTTCAAAATCAAAGGAAAGTACTGGATTTTGTACTTTTTCCAGCAATCTACTGGTCAATGAAGGAGGACTGTCCTATGTAAAGGTTGCATTTCTTCAGTGCCTAGCACCATGCTTTGCACATAGTAATTGGTGCTGGAACTGTTCAATGAAAGAATGAATGTAGCTGCTGATAATGATTCCTCTTCAGTAACTGCCAATACATTACTGTAATCAGTCTGGTATGCACTCACCTGGGAGGGCACTGAAGCTGTCAGAGAGGTACATGTGTTCCCTATCTGGATCTGAAGCAATCAGCTTTAATTCCCGGACAAATTCATATTGTCTTGGATCTGCCGTATCAATGATTCCAATTGCATATATCTCAACGTTGGCTGCATGAGCTTCCCTGACAGCAGCTTCTAATTTGATAGCTTCACTCTTCTCTGTCTGGCCATCTGTGATCACAACAGCTACTTTCCTGACACCAGTTCGGGCCCCCCAAAATGCTTCCCGGGTTGCTTTGTGGATGGCTGTACCAGTAAAAGTGCCTTTTCCCATATATGATATCTTCCTAATTGAATGTATTACATCCTGTTTGGCAATGAATCTGTCCAGACCAAATCTGAGCTGAACTTCTGAACCATACAGCACAAGGCCAATCCTGGTAGCATTTCTCCCTACAGTGACTCTGTCAACTAGAGAAATGACAAATTCTTTGATGACCTCCAGGTTTTCAGGCCCCATGCTTTCAGGGCTATTGATCACAAAAACAAGCTCCATTGGTATGTTCTTACAGTTAATGGTACAGCCTATACAAGAAAAACACAAGGAAACTCAGAATTAGTTTTAGTTTAGCTGATGGTGTGGTCAATTTCTCAATGCTCATACTGCGACTGTTGCTTGAAACACAGTAAAATTCTCAATGTTTAAAGTACTAACACAGGTTTTGTATCAGCTTTGCCAGAAAAGGCCTCTCTTTGTCTTAATAATGATCTCACAATCAATTAGCATTTCTGAATACCTCCCTTGTGCCTAGAAAAAGTGAAGTCCTATGAAGAGCTCTATCCTCACACCAAAAAACTCTCAAATATAATCCTTGCTGCCTTCAACAAGCTTACAGTCTATTGGGGAGGAAAAATATTAAACAGCTGGAAAACTTAAAAACAAATACATATCCTGAAACACATGTGCTTTTCTGAAAAGGAAATGGAATTAGATTACAATGTAATACTGCACTGAAGTATTGTGCTTTCTTGACAGAGTTAGCCAAGAATGGAAACAGTTGTGTGGGGAGTGTGGTAGTTGGACTTGAGCTGTCAAAGAATAGGGACAAAGCTTCTCACTAACACAGTCTAACTACAGGGTTAGTTCAGGGAAATAATGGGTTTTTGCCCATTGGAGATTTTCAATTAGAAGCTGGCCACTAGCTGGGTAGGCTGTAAAGGAAATTTGTACTTGGGAGCTCTGGAGGAATGCTGAATAAACAGATGTTCTGAGAAGTATGCTAAGAATTTTTTCTTCCTTGTAGAAGAGTCTGTCCCTCAAAAAGCATTTATTAATGCTTTTATTATTATTAAATGTTTTATTATACATTTCTTATTATTAATTAACCTACTATATGCTAGCTACTCTGGTAAGTATTGGGGATACAAAACAAAAGATAGTCTCTAAGGAGCACATAGTCTAATGGGAGAGACAACATGAAAACAACTATGTACAAATCATATATGTGTAATATACATACATATATTTGTACTATGTACAAATTATATGCAGATAAATTGGACACAGGGTCTTTTCATCTCAAAATTACCTATATCAATAAGTTCACAAGTTTACTTATTATTACTATTCTTATGCAATTGGTGGGCATCCTTGAGCCTAGTACACATTTAAGTATTCACATGTGTTTAAACTAGCCAGCTAATCAAGTCACCAAGAAGACAAGGAGTCCTTAACCTTCTTTATGTCATGGACACCTGTGGTAGTCTGGTGAATTCTATGGATCCTTTTTCAGAATAACGTTTTCAAAGGCATAAAGTAAAATACATATAAATAACAAAAGAAATTACATTGAACATTTTAAATTATCCAGATATTTAAAAAGACCCGAAGTTCATGGTTCCTAGATTATGAACTTGTTAGTTAAACCCTACTATTATACTTTAAGAAGAGGGCAAAACAATCAGAGTGGGACTTTATTTCCATGAGTTTTTCCCTATTTCTGCCTTTACCATTAAATCTCCACTTACTGAATCTTGCCCTCTTGGAAAAATGAAAGACTGGTTAGTGAAGGGAGTGAGAATATAGAATACAAATGACCAATGACACCACATAATGAGAGCAGTGGCTTCCATCATCAGAGTGAGTGGGTGGTAGAGGACATGGACAGACACACACACACACACACACACACACACACATACACACACATTTTTTGCCCACTCACGCTTTCAGAAAAAGAGTAAAATAAAAGAACCACACATATAAAATGTCAGTTTTATAAAATAAAACAAACTTACCACATATTTCTTTAATTAGTTTAATTATATCTTCTCTCTGTGCAAATAGGATCATTGATTAATAATAAATAGCATTATTTGACCACTTTGGGCAATCTTTAATTCTCAGAGGCAAAATTATTACAATTTTTTGAATTATAAACTTAAAAGTTATGGAAGAAATGTCAAAAGTCATTTCAATAACAAGTATTACTTCTTTAAAGATTTTCCATGTATCTCTATTTTTCTGGCTAAATAAATCAATTTCATGTAACTGCTGAGTTCATAGCAGTAAACTTATTTTTTAAATTCAATTTTATTTTATTTTAGCTTCAGTTCCAGATTCTTTCCCTCACTGACTGCTACCTCCCCCACCAATTGTGAAGGCAAGAAATCATAGCAGTAAACTTATAATATAGTAGCTATAACTATTGCTGTTCTACTGTGTCATTTTGTTGTTCAGTTGTTTTTAGTTGTATCTGACTGTGTGACTCCATTTGGGATTTTCTTGGCAATGATACTGGAATGCTGTGTCTTTTCCTCTTCCACTGAATTAAGGTAAACAGAGCTTAAGCGATTTGCCCAGGGTGAGACATCTAGTAAGTGTCAAAGCCCAATTTTGAACTGAGGTCTTCCTGACTCCTAGTGATCTATCCACCAAACAAGCCACCTAGCTGCTTCCTCACTAAGCTGATTTTAAAATGAGTATAAGATGAAATAAAGAACATGGTATTTGACACAAGACAGAAAACAAGAGACGAGAAAGATGGGAAGGAAAGGATAAGAGAATATAAAAAAACCATAAAACTATGCTGTTCATCCTAATTTCAAATTTTCCAAGCTAGGACACTTACTGTTAGGCCTTGATCGTCCTGCAGTCCAGTTCTGCCCTGTATAAAAATTAATTCGTTAGTTATTATAAATAAACTTTTCAAGAACATTTTGCCTGAATTGCAAGTCTGTCAGTGATATTTTTGGCAGGGTACTCATGATCTGTATCCTTCTGAAATGATGCTGGTCTTGAGGCTTATTAAAAAAAAAAAAAAGCCCCAAACCAAGGCTTCAAAATCGCTTATGCACCAGCTGTCTCTTCCATAGCCGTCTGTGCTCTATTCACACTGGGCCTGGTATGTTAATGAGCACTTCATTAGTGTGTTAGGGTATCTGCCTAAAACAGACCGTGGCATTAAATGGAGGTTTAGACCTAGTTCTGGCACAGAAAGGCTCAAATCCAAATGAGAAACATTTGGAAACACAGGGTTGTTGTGAAACTCAAATGTAATGAGGTATGTAAAGTATATCGCAAACTCTAAGGCACTCTATAAATGCTAGTTAATGAGAAACACAAAGCTTCTGTCTGGTTTTTAGGACTCTGATGAGGCCAATTCATTCAATGAATCAAGAAAATCAATGATTTGGATATCATCATAAAAGTGTTCATTACAGCTATAGGACACAAATTACTTATGCTGCAGAAGGTAGGAACCATACCTAGAAATCATATTGGAATGAACAGATGATACTTCAAAGCTCTCCAGAATCACCAGGGCTCCCTAATATCACTTCTTCCACTCTTTTGTTCCCTTTCACAATCAATGCCAAGATCATCCTTAGGATGATGAAAGTGGTAGCATTTGCTTATTAGTCATACTTCTCTTAAGTACCTGCTAGTCACATTTTAGCTCCAGATGCTGTAGTCATGGCCAATCTTTTGGCAGATGAGGTAGGTGACCACATGCACAGGGTGATTTGGGAGAGCCACAAACCTCAATCCCAAGTTCCTAGAAGTCACTCCCTTCTAGAGCGTCTTCTTCTCTCCTACCTGAACTGAAATTCTCAATATTAAATAACAAATATACAAGAGCAAAGATGGGATCTTATCTCCAGAAGGTCACTATTAAATGTTTTCATGGTGCCTAGGAGAACTTACTGCCCAAGGTTGTTGTGAGGATAAAATGAGATAATATTTCTAAACTGCTTGGCAAATCTTAACACTCTAATTTTTTTTTTAAAAATTGTTACTTATTTTTAATTCTTTTCTTTTAAAATTTTGAGTTCCAAATTTTTTCCTTCCTATCCCCTTCTCTACCTGCTGAGGACACAAGCAGTATTATATCAATTACACATGTGAGATCATGTAAAACATAGCCACATTTCACAAAAAAGAATAAAAAATACAGAAAATGAGTATATTATACAGCAATTTGTACTCAGGAGTTCATCAGTTCTCTCTGGAGGTGGATAGCATTTTTTTTTTTTAAATCATGGGTCCTTTGAAATTGTTTTGGATCACTGTATTGATCAGAGTAGCCAAGTCCTTCATCACTGATCATCATCACAACTTAACACTTAACACTCTATTTACGTGTTAGTTGTTGTTACCACTACCACTGCCACTATTACTTCTATTACTCATCCTCTGGCCTTCTCCTTTCCTCAATTCTCTGGCCTTATTCCCAGTTGTGCCACATCAAACTTCCAAAAATTGCAAGTTACCTCACAAGTCATCAGCCAAATATCCAATTACTTTCTGGGAAAGGACAGTTCTCACTTCTTAGTACTGCTAACCCCAAGGTTTTGAGCTTCTGGGTTGGGAAATTTTTGGAGACATTGCATGGGCTTGTAGACAGAGGATAAGACAGTATTAGGAAGAACTGAGTTCAAACACCATTTCTGACATTTACTAGTTGTGTGACCACAGGAAAGTCACTTAACCTCTTTAAGATGAAGTTTCCTCATCTGTAAAATGAAGATAATAATAACTTGATATCTCACTGGGTTATTGTGAGTATCAAATGAAATAGCATATACAAGGTGCTTTATGAACTTTAATGTGATATATAAATGTCAGTCATGAGGATCAACCAACAGTTAATTGTTAAGATCATGCTATATGCCAGGCACTGGGCTGGTGGCTGAGGATAAAGTAATCAAATAGATATGACATTAAGACAGTTCCTCCCCTTGAGAAACTAACCATCTTTAAGGTTGGAAAACACATCAGTAAAAATGTATATATACATATATAAACATATATGAAATATATAGAGAATAAATACATGGCAAGTTTTTTGAAGGAATGTGAGTTACAACTATTAGGGAGGGGAGGGGAATCAGGAAAGGCCTCCATGAAAGGACAGTGTTTGAACTGAGCTTTGGAGGAAAGTAAGGATTCTAAGATAGAGAGTGTATTTCATGCAAAGTGAAATGAGCAGAACCAGAATACTGCATACAGTAACAGCAATACTGTACAATAATCAAATGTGAATGACTTGGCTATTCTCATCAACATAATGCTCCAAGACAGTTCTGAAGGATTTCGGATGAAAAATGCTATCCATTTCCAGAGAAAGAACTGATGCAGATTTAAGCATACTTTTTCTTTATTTTTCTTGTTTTTAAAAAAATCTGTGTTTTCTTTTACAACATGATTAACATGGACATATGTCTTGCATAACTGCACAGGTATAACCTATCTCAAATTGCTTGCCTTCTCAACATGGGGAGGGAAGGGAAGGAGGGAGGGAGAAAATTTGGAAATCAAAAAATGTTTAAAATGAATGTTAAGATTTCATGTAATTGGGGAAAAATAAAATATTCAATTAAAAGAGTTGTAGAGAAAGAAGAAAGTTAAGGAGAAAACCTTGTGGCATGCCTATATTTAGGGGGCATGAAGAAGAATAGAAGCCAGTAATAGAGACAGAGAAGGGGCAGTCAGAAAACCAAAGTGGTTCTGAGTCACGGAAGCCAAGCTACTCTTATTTGCTTAGTTGAAGTAATGGTAAATGCATATCAAGTAATATTAAAATAGTCTCTAAAAATTGTAAATTTCAATTTGAAAAATGACTGAAAAAGACTTTTATGTTTAGGCAAAAGTTGAATGATCATCTATCTAGGATATTGTGGAGACAATTAGTTTATGTCCCCAAAGAAGACTCACCAGATGATTTCCAGAAAGTTCTTTTTGGCCTTGGGAACCTGTACTTCAGTTCAGTATCTCCTACTAGATGTACAGTCAGCATCTAAAACTCAACCTATACCAGATTGGACTCAATGTTTTCTCTCCTGACAACCCTATGTCTGTTAATGGCTCTACCTAGGATGCTTTCTTTCCTTACCACCATCTTTCAGATTCTTTATTTTCCTTCAAATTCATATCTACTGAGAATAAACTTATGGTCTTTCCTTTATAATTTTTTTTTGTGAGGCAATTGGGATTAAGTGATTTGCCTGGGTCACGCAGCCAGTAAGTGTCAGGTATCTGAGGAGTGATTTGAACTCAGGAACCCCTGATTCCAAGACTGGTACTCTATTCACTGAGCCACCTAATTGCCCCCTCCTTTGTCAGTACATGCAATAAAACACACAGGTACTCCATTATTTGTTTTTATTTTTGGCTCAACACATTGTACCAGAAGGACATGGTAGCTCCATATCACCCTAAAAATCAGAGTATCAGGATTAGTGTTTTTCTGATAAATAAGATAAGACAGGCAATGTTAGATGCCTATTAAAACTTCTACTAATTTTTCTAAAAGTCTTCTTCAGAAAGATAAAGGAAAGGAGGAAATGGCCACAATTAAATGAATCCAAATCATTCCTTTCTGGCTTTGAACCCAGAATATTCTGGGTAATCTTCTGGCTGTGCTGTGGTGTGCACTGGGAAATGTAGACAATGTAAAGTCAGACCCAGTTTAACACATTAAGTTCACTGAGCCACATGAAGGAAGAGGATCTACCACCTGCTGCTGAGTACTGTTCTATGGGGTTTCCCTGAGGGTTCTTTCGCCTGAAGTGTTGATTCCATCTCATTGACTCATAGCTAGGGCCTAGGGGAGATAGTTGGATATAGATTGGTTTCTTTGTTAAATGTCCCAGAGTCATTCCAAAACCCAAATCAAACCTTGCTCCATCTTCCTAGTCCTGATCACCATATAGGGAAATGTACTTTCCCCTCATAGTTAAGCTCCATTTATTTTCTACCAAATGGATGGCAACCAGCCCGGAAAATATCCCTTCTTTTTGAATCCTTAAATCCTTAAACATTTCGACTTCTTAATTTTATAATTATATTGTACTCCATGTTGAAAACTAGGAACTTTATGCTGATCTAGGAAGAGTTAAAAACAACTTCTTTACTTTTTTGTGAATCAATATGAATGGTTCCAAATACGTAGTTAATAACTGAGCAAATAGATATATTTTTTTGAAACAGCCACCAAGCTCTCTGTGTATCAGGGTCCCATAATCTCTGACAGTCACATGCCTGAAACCTCTGACATCAACACATTATGTTAGAAGAAAAGTCTCAGAAAATAATGTCAAGGATATCGCTGTGGCTGACCCTGTGACAAAGATTCATCACTACCAATCCCTTTAAGGTTCTTTGGAGACCTAGGTCCACATATAACACGAAGAAATACAAGTATAGACACCCAGAGAAAGACACCCAGGAATATCTGACTCCCCCAACTACATTGTTCCATTATGACAAGGGTGGGGCAGCTAGGCAGCACAGTGAATAGAGCTCTGGCCGTGGAGTCAGGAGGACCTGAGTTCAAATCTGGCCTCAGACACTTAACACAAAAAACTAGCCATGTGACCTTGAGCAAGTCACTTAACCCCAACTGCCCTGCCTTCCCCCCTCCAAAAAAGCAAAAACTTTCCCACCCCACCCAAACCCCATTATGACAAGGCCCCATCTAGATCTCCCTTTCCTTCTAATAAATATTACAAGCGCTAAATCCCACCTTCTACAGGAATCCTTCCCTCACCCCTTTTAAGGCCTCTGAACCCCTTTTCTACCTCTTTTAATTATATTCTATTTGTCCTGTACACAGCTTGCTTTGTATCTATTTGTATATTATCTCCTCCATTAGACTGTAAGCTCCTTGAGGGCAGGGATTGTTTTTTGCCTCTTTTTGTATCCCCCCAGGACTTAGCATAGTGTCTGGCACATAGCAGATGATTAATAAATGTTTACTGATTGATTGATTGTCTATGCTTATGTTTCCTTGGATGACCATCTGTTGTTATGTTGTAAAGGGGATTGTGTTCAGGTACATACTAGACTAAGATGGCTTTGGAAGCCCCTTCTACCTGTCCGGTCTGGGCTATAAGCAATGCCAAGATGATCTGACACTGGAATCAGTGGAGCAGATTTGTTTGGAAGCTGGTCCCTGGTTGTTTGTGATGGAATATAGAGAATTTGAAGATGTAGAGGACTGTTAATATTTGGTTTGAGTGACTGTTTGGAAACAAAAGAGTGATTAATTTATTTTGGGTATCCCAAAGAAACTGGATGATACACACGGAGTCTGTCAGTGTGGGTCTCTGGAGAGTGCATTATTTCCTGTTAGGTGAACCTCTGTTAAAGCATGGGAGTAATTGAGAATTAATTCAGCATTAGGAGGAAGGAGCCCCCAGACTGTATCTAAGCAGTCAACCAGAATGTGCAAGAGAAAGCAGTGCTGATCCTGGCAGAGTGAATACAGTGTTCAGGGAGTGGGATAACAAAACCTTGGCAGATGTGAGCTGACTGGCACAGTTCTAATCACCTAATAGTCTCTGTATATGAAAAAGAAAGCTTCTAGGGTCAGGGGGCAAACAGACTTAGACTTAGAACCAGTCTAAGAATGTGGAGGTAAGTGGGTGGATCCGTGTCACAGTTACTGTTTTGTTTTGAAATTAAATTGAATTAGAATTGAGAAAAGGAAGCAATGCAAAGTCATCATGGTGTAGTGGAACAGCCACTGCAATTAGAGTCTCAGGTCCTGGGTTCAAATTCTAGCTATTCTTCCTACCCTTTATATGAGCAAATCATTGGATTGTCTTGTTTCTGAGATTCCTTATTTTTAATCAAAGGGAATTGGACTAGATAATCTTTTTTAACCCTTGCAGGTAAAAATCCAAGATCTTCTTATAAGGGGTATTCTAGACCAATTCTGGTTTCTATTCACAAGATGTTTTTAGTATCTTTTTGAATATCTGTGAATGAATCCAACACCAGGGCTCAAAGTGGACTTCCTGGGGAAGCAAAAGGCCAAAAAGTATGTTGATTCTTCCCTAATTTAAATCCACAGACTCAGAGAGGGGAACACTCTGAAACCAATCTGGGTTAAGTGATAATAAAGCAGTGAGTGTTGTAGCTACTGGTTCATCAATCTACCTCCAACTATTCTAGCTGACAGTCAATGAACACGTACAAAGAAAATGACACTGACTTGTCACAGCACCAGCCACTATATCTATTGATTTGCATATAAAAGTGAAAGTTACTTTAGACCCTGTAGTCCAAGGTGCTCCTGTTGTTTCTGGTAAGTCACACGTGCCTCTCTGACCTTGGTTGCCCTAAAGGAATGAAAAGTTTTTGTTAAACGTTAATCCACACTTTTACAGAAATGTCAATGTATCTATAGCATACATAATCATTCAATAAGTCAGCTGTAGGGTTCAGAGGATAGAGTGCTTGACTGAAAATCAGGAAGACCTGAGTTCAGATCCTGTTTCAGACACAGTAGCTGTATGAGTACGGGCAAAGCACTTAAAACTGTCTTGGCCTCGCTTTCCTCATCTGTAAAATGGAGATGATAATAGCACCTACTTCACAGGGTTGTTATGAGGATCAAGTGATAACATATGTGAAGTATTTAGTAAACCTTAAAGCACTATTTAAATGCTATTATTATTGTTCAACAAAGTACAGAATGTTGAATATAAGATATTGAGTGGCAACACCTGGGAACTTGTCTTAAGACTGATATATAAAAATGTATCTCCTTCTTTGAAAATTGGCAAAAATATATGTGAATTACAAGGTTTCAATGTGTCCCATTAAACACACACACACACACACACACACACACACACACACACACCACACCCCGAAGTCACGAAGTCATTAAAAACTCTACTTTTTTCTACATGGATCTAGTTTACATGCACACACACACACACACACACACACAATTAAATGAATGAATGTTAACTATTTACTCATGAATAAGAAAACAGGCTAATATATTTGGCATCAGTCTTTTGAAAAGGATGCAAATGAACTCATAAATATGAGTATAAAGTAGGAAAATAGCCACCTTAGGTTTCCTCACATTCTCCCAGCCATTAGTCCTCATCACTCTTCATCAATTCCCTGACTGATGAATAATGTGTGGCTGACATCCAAGACACACAGGCTGATTAATGGCCTAAATCTAGAAAAAAGGGACTGAAGTCTGGCTTTGTGTTATAACAAGATGCTGCTCAAAAGCACTCCTTGCTCCTTCTGCCAATGTATAATATATGTGTGCCCTGGATGCTTTTAAAGGATATAGATAGAACAGATTGAAAGGCTGATGAATCTTGAGAATGGAAGGAGGAAGAAAAAGGAATGGATACAAAATAAATCTGGCAATCTATGATAATGACTTCTTTTCTTTTGAAAAGTCATCATGGCTTTTTTGGAGGATGAAGCCCTTAGAGCACAGAAATGAGGTTAGGCTCAGTGGGAATTTGAGGGGTTGGAGCACAATTGATCAACATAACAGCTTTTCTGTTGGATAGACTCTTGAGTTCTTTCCCTGAACTCCTTTATTTTCCAGCTTCTAATTTTGAAGGCTTTGGTTCTGGAATATCTCCTTTAGACAAATGGTTTTGGGCAACTCTCTAACCTTAAGAACATAGCTTTTTCATCTAGTCAGTTTGCTTAACAAAGAAAGAGGATGTCTTGTACTTTGGTAGGTTTTTGAGCCTCAATTGGGTCAATTTTCTGTTGTAAATGATGTGTCAGTGAAGTTTGCAACCCCCTGACTTACAGTCTGAGATACAAGTTCATTCACATGGAATCCTGCCTTTAGTGAGAGTCTTTCTGCTTTCCCTACAACATATTGTAAATAATGGGGGAAAGGAGAAGAAGGGAGGATGAAAATCCACTCAGTGATAAGTTTCTTCCTTTAATGTGTGATGGCATTTTTTTGTGCAAACACTGAGTAGGATAAACAGTCACCTCCTTTAGGTCAGGGTATATAAAAAAGTCATAACTAGCTTTTGTTTGGGAGACTTGTATGGGAAGACAAGTTTTAGTATTCATTCCTACCTTTTCCCTTGGGATGTTGATACGTGGAATAATACTTGGACCTTGGACAGCGGGTACCCTTGGATCCTTCTGCATCACAGAAAATGAATTTTATCATTCTATCAATTTCCTTGCAAAGGGATCCTAGCCAATAGCCATATCCTTTCATGGGGACTGCCTAAACAGATTTTAACGTTTCAAAAGCATCTTGCAAAAATTTAAAAGCTCATTATTTTTGTTATTATTTGTTTCCAATTCTACTTTTCACAGGAGACACATAAAGAGTAAACTGCATTTTTTGTTTTGTTTTCTTTTTTCTTTCTTGCTGTTCATTCCATTGGTCATAATCCTTTACAACTTGACTAATGTTTAATGTGAACCTGGATCGGATTGCATGCCGCTGTGGTTGGGGGGAGGGAAGGAGTGGGAGGGTAGGAAAATTTAGAACTCAAAAGCTTGTGGAGCTGAATGTTGTAAACTAAAGGTAAATAAATAAAATTTAAAAAAGAATAAACTGCAGAGATAAGAATTTTAACTTTTAAAAGGCTAAAAACTGTTGGTTAAAAAAAAAAAACACAACCCGTTTATGTGAATGTGCCCAGCACATAGTAGGTTCTCAGTAAATGCATGTTGACTGGTTGCTGTTAGGGACCAACCTTTTGTCCTGGTATTCCAACTTCTCTTGGGTGTGCAGGCAGACCTTTTGGGCTTGAAGAACCAGGTTCACCCTGAAATAAACATAGTTAAGAAGACATCTGGTACTGGCAATGCCAACATCTTTCTTCCTGTTGCCATAAAAACACATTAATTAGTCCTTTTGCTTCTGAGAAGAAACAAAACAAACTAAAACATTTCCCTTCTTTACTTTCCTGGACTCATCCCTTTGGCCATGTTTTGCTTTCTAATTCTTGGCAGCATAAGCGGCTTCTGGCAGGAAATCCCTCTTACCCTTATATTAGGGCATGAAG
Organism: Pseudochirops corinnae; assembly: GCA_028646515.1. Taxonomy (NCBI): domain Eukaryota; kingdom Metazoa; phylum Chordata; class Mammalia; order Diprotodontia; family Pseudocheiridae; genus Pseudochirops; species Pseudochirops corinnae. Next base: position 244,182,998 of record CM053588.1, read on the forward strand.
AAGCTGTTGAAGGAGTGTACGAGACTTCTAGCTCTATCCCCTTGACAAGCCCTCCTCACCCCCTTGTTAATGCATGAACAGTTAGCCACATGTAGATCTGTCGTATTTTTGCCTAGTGGAGGTGGGGGTGGGCAGAGAATTAGATGCAGTAGATGACCTCTGAGAGACACCCAGAGAAAATCAGCCAACACACTCCCAGACTTTCAGGGGAATGCAGACTGACCAGCTCCAGTCCCTTCCATGCCAGCTCCAGCTCAGGTTACCCTCCCTGATGTATTTTTAGGCTGTATAAATTGAGGTATAAACAACGAGATGTTTGGGTCTTATTCTTCTGTTTCTGCACGGAGGGGGAAAAGTTTCTGTCCTCTTACACTATAATATAAGCTTCCATTCGCCATATGTATGTAGTAATAGCAGCTACGTTCCCAGGTGGATAATTTACCTTGCAATTTAGTATTTATTTAAGATTAACCAACAAAGGCCTTTCATTTTCCTTGAGTATGTCTGTTCTATTTCCTATTTCAAATGTGTTATAAGGCAGCTAAGCTGTAATAAAACAGACTTTAGCTTTCTGGTTGAACCTATATTAAATGAACCATTCCAGAAAAGCTAATTTCAGCTACTTTTTACATTCAGTTAAAAAAAATCATTTCACTCTGGTCAAATAGTACAGTCAAGTTAAGAAACAGCCACATATAGCTATATCCCTAACAATTTCCAGATTTATGTCTTGAATGCTACCCTAGAGGTGTTTTTCTGCAGAAATTCATGTGATCTATATATTTCAAGCCATGGTCATGGAAGGGTAAAGAAATTTAATGCACAATTTTCCTGTGTTAGAAATAAAAGAGCTTGTTTCATTTGTTTTATGTTGATGAAAAATTCATCTATTGTTAGGTACAAACCTGCAAATCTTGCAGAAGTGGTCCCTTAAGATCCTCAAGACCACTGACTGTCTCATTTTCATGCTCTACTTTCTTCCAGATAGGGATGACTGTCTCCCCTACTTCCTCCCTATCCAGATAAATCACACAAATGTTCATATTTTACTTGGGCAACTGTGTCTATAATCTCATCCCAAACCCCTCTCCTCTTCCTCAGTTTCTCAGAACTGTGCACTCTGATATGATTACGTCTTTGAAATATCTAATTGCTCCTGACCTGACTAAAGCCTGCTAGCTTCCCATTCTTGACATGGCTCCCTTAGGTCTGTACCTGTATAAATATGGCATTAATGTTCACTCATGCCTTGCTCTGAAGAAAGAAGGAATCTTGCAGGTGCACAACTGTGAGAAATAAATGGTGAGCAGTCCTCCTGATAACCATAGTGTGGTCTTTTAGAGGGGATTCCTATTCAGGTATAGGTTGGACAAGAAGGCCTATAATTTCCTTCTTTCTCTTGATTCTATGGGTGCTAGAGCTGGAGTGAAATGACCTAACTCTATTACATATCCCTTAATTTTTCTGAGTGGGTTCTGCAGTATCATAAGGTTGGCTCATTTAATGGAATTTCTGATATGATACCTTGTGTTCAGAGTTATATTCATTTTAAAAACTCCAGGCCCCCTAATTTACTCCCAGACTTCAGAATATTTATAGCATGTTCTAATTCCCTGGAACAATAGTGACACCCCCTGGCCAACATTCAAAATCACACAGTTGTCATATTAAAGAGAACTGGTTTCAGTTTCAATTCAATGAACTCAGGAGCATCCACCTTTTCATCAATACTACTTGATGAAGCGTTATCCGGCAAATCTGAAGTCACTGTTAATAAACAAACCTCTGTACCTAGAGACATTAGTTTTCCCCCAACGAGCTTGGGGGTCTTCCAGAGTGACTCTAACATAACCACTAGGATTCTATACCTTCTGATAGATTCCTTGAATCTCCTTTTGCCCAGTTACTGCTGTTTCTCCTGGCAAACCTTGATCACCCTATAGAAAAAAAAAGCCTTTTAAAAATACTGAAAAAGAAAAAACTTGATTTGGCAACTGTACTTTTAAGCATATATAATGGTTAGAGAGAAAGAGAGAGAAAAAATGTGTGTGTGTGTGTGTGTGTGTGTGTGTATCTAAGTATACTTGCCATTTCCTTCTCCAGCTCATTTTACAGATGAGAAACTGAGGCAAACAGGGTTAAGTGACTTATCCAGAGTCATACAGTTAGTAAGTAGAATTGAACTCATGAAGATGAGTCTTCCTGATTCTAAGGCCAGAGCTCTATCCACTGTGCCACTTAGTTGCCCTGTACACACACACACACACACACACACACACACACACACACACCCATATACACACATGCATGAACACACACATATGTGTATATACATACATACATACATATTTTTTGCTTTTACTTTTAAAAATATTTTCATTTCCAAATTCTCTCCTTCCTTCTACCCCCTTTTACCCATCTAGAAGGTAAGAAATACACTATCCATTATATATATATGAAGTCATACAAAAATATTTTTAATATATTTGTATTTCTCTATATACGCATGTATTTTTTCACTCTTCCCCCCAATAGAATGTAATTTTCTTGAAGGCAGAGATTATTTCATTTCAGCATTTGTATCCTCAGTTCCTAGCCCAGTGCCTGGCACATAATAAATATTTGTTTATCCACATAAAAATAAACAAATTTTTATAAAAATCAGCCCAGGCTGTGACTGTGGGGAAAAGTCCAGCAGGGCCATCTGCTGTTTTTTGGAGGTGAACTTGCTAATCTTTTAGCTCTGGACAGGCCTTTGGTAAATAAACTTTTCATGCATGCCAATTAGAGCATGTAAGACAGCAGTCAAAGACTGAGGTTTGGGGAGTTTTCTGCCGAGTGCCAGGAGTTGGCCTGTATAGTGAGCAAAGTTCCGGGTGTCAGCCAGCTGGGGTTAAATAGGCTGTTTTTTTTCATCCTTCTCTGACCTAGTAAAGGAGCCCTGGATTTGGATTTAGGTGATCGGCTTAGATGCTGTGTGAACTTTGGCAGGTCACTCAGTCTCGCAGGACCTCAGTTTCTTTATAGGTAAATGAAGGTTAAATGACTTGTGCAGTACTACCTGCCTCCCAGGTCTGGTGTGAAGAGAGTGCTCTGCCAGCTTTAAAGCAATAAATAAAGGTGAGCTTTTTCTTTAAGGAGGGAATTATATTTGATATTTATTTGATTCCTCCCTCAGCTCATAGTATACATTTGTAGGTAGTGAGTGCTCAATCCAAACTTGTTGAATACCTGAGTGAATAAATGAATCAACTATTTAAATTAGAAGGAAATGTGTTTATGTAGAAATGGCTCTTATCTCTGGTCAGAAAGGGGTGGGAGGGAGAGAGAGAGGGAGAAAGAGAGAAAAGGAGAGAGAGAGTGGGGGAAACGAGAGAAAGGAGAGGGAGAGGAGAGGGGAGGAGAAAGGGAGAGTGGCAAAGGGAGGGAGAACGAGAATGCTGGGAGGAAAAATAATCTGACCAAGATGAGGAAGAGAAGAAAGCTCTACCCTCCTCCCTGTGATTGTGGGATCTCTTGGGGACTTGTTTAGCATTTGGAAACCCCGAGTTAGTTTCTCTGATAGAGAGAACAAGTGCTCTTAGCATATGAGAAGTGAAATGAAGAGGGCTCCTTGGTTGCCACAGATTAATCCAGGAATACATAGACGGGTGAGGCAGTGTGGGAGAGAGGACAGAGGGCTGTCTGTGCAGTCGGGATGACCTGGATTCAAGTCCTATCTCTGACACGTCATAACTGTGTGACCTTGGGCAGGGCTGTTTCACTTCTTAGTGACTTAGGCAACTCTCTAAGAGCACAAGTTGCAGAATAACTGCCGATATGCATGTGCAGAGGGAGTTTCCTTACTGGGAGCACCTCACACAGAAGATATCACAGGTCTGCATATCGGCCTCCCAACCCCTGCCCCCCAAACACAGGAGTGTGGGTGAGGCCTTGTTCTGGCTTAGTCGTTTTAATAACCATAATATTTTCCCAAGGGGACAGACAGGACAGACAGGACACCTACCTGGTGGGAAGGTTGGACCTTCCACTTACTTCCTCTAGGGAGTTTTCGAGATCACTGTGCTGCCTCTTCCTAAAGTCCTTAATTTAGAAAACTGACAAGGGCAAAATCAACACTCAATAGCCTACAGGCTAGACAGCCTGATCTATTGCTTCTTGTCAAGATTTTTGTTTGGCCTTTGGTCTAGAAGAGGACCATGGCATCAGGGAGGTGACACCATGACACACAAGTGAACTGGATTTAAGTGAGGGAAGGCACCAGCCTCACTTTCTCCTCTCGAGCCATCTTGACTGGCTGGTAACTTGTCCTTTTGACTTTAACTGTCTCTTACTCAGGTCCTTTCTGAGGCCAACTCCTGTTTGGGCTGACCTCTAATCAGTTAAATTCAGATCAACAACTTTTTTTTTTAAGGCACCTGTTATGTTCAGGGTGCTAAGCACTTGAATACAGAGACAAAATGAAAAACCGCCCTTGTTCTCAAGAAGCTTACATTCTATGGAGACAGCTAGGTGATGCAGTGAATGGAGCGCCAGACCTGGTTCAGGAAGACCTGAGTTCAAGTCTAGTCTCAGACTAGCTGTGTGACCCTGGGCAATTTAACCTAAGGGTGCTTAACTTCTGTCTGCCTCAGTTTCCTTCTCCATAAAATGGGGGTAATAACAGCAATCACCTCATAGAGTTGTTGCAAAAAACGAGATAATATCTGTAAAGTGCTTTGTGAATCTTGAAGTTTTATAAATGTTAGCTATTACTCTACTAGGGGGTGGAACAAGGTAAGTAAAAAAAAAACACCCCACAATTTGAGAATGCAATAATTATTAACAGCTGGGTCAGTTGGAAAAAGATTTCTTATAGGAGAAGTCAATCATTTCTTACTGTCTCTTCTCTTTTCATGGTCCTGCTATCCTACCATTCCTTCTTGGTCTATTTTGGAAATCTTCATCCATGTCAAACCCGCTAACTGGTTATACCCCAAGACTCTTTCCTGTGTCCTCTCCTTTTCTTCCTCTCTATATCTCACTGAACTCATCAGTACCCATGGATCCAATTATCCACATGACTTCCATATCTACATATCCAGCACTAAGCTTTCTCCTGAGCTCTAGATCCATTCATTACCTACTGTCTATTAGACATTTTGAACTGGAGTTCTTGTAGGCATCCCAAACCCAACATGTTCAAAACATAACTCATTATATTTTCCCCTAAATACATCATCCTCTACTCTTCACCATTATTCATACAAAATAGTTAGGCACAACAGTAGATAGAGCATAGGGCCTGGACTAAGGAAGATCTGAGTTCAAATATGGCCTCAAACTCTTACTAGTTGTATGACCTTGGAAAAGTCCCTTAATTTCTGTCTGTATCAGTTCCCTTAATTATAAAATGGTGGTAAATGATTCCTTACTTCCCAGGGTTGTTGTGAGGATCAAATGAGATAATATTTGTAAAACATTTAGCCCTGTGCCTGGCACACAGCGGGTGGTTAATAAATGCTTGTTCCCTCCCCCAACATATCTAGTCATTTGCAAATCTTATTTTTATTTCTACAACAACGGTCTTGTTTCTTCCTTTACACTAATACTACCATCATTCTAAGTTCAGGTCCTCATAATGGACAATTGCAATGATCTCCTAATGTGTCTTCCTGTCTCAAGTCTCCCCCCACCCCAATTCATCCTTCACAGAGCTGCCGATGTGATCTTCCTAAGTGCAGGTCTGACCCTTCCCCCCAACTCAAAAAACTTCCCTTGTTCCCTATTATGTTGAATTACCAAACTCCTCTGTTTGGCACTTAAAACTCTTCACGAATTCTTCCCTTCTTATCTTTCCAAACTTCTTAAGTGCCATTCCTTTCTATGCACTTTCCAGTCCAGCAATACTGGGCTACTTGCCATTCTACCCATTGTCCATCTCCATGCTTTTGTATTTGCTATTATCCTCCATGCCTGGAGTGCCCTTCCTCCTCCTCACTTCTGTATTTTCTACCTCATTTCTCCTTCTTTCTTTTTTTTGGAGGCAGTCAGGGTTAAATTACTCATCCAAGGTCACACAGCTAGGAAGTGTCTGGGATCATATTTGAACTCAGGTCCTCCTGACTCCAGGGCTGATGCTCTATCCACTGTGCCACCTCTACCTTCTTTCAAGGAACAGTTCAAAGGTCACCTTCTTGCAGAAAGTCTTTCCAGGTTCTTTAGGCTGCTAATGCCCTCTCCACTAGTGTCACCTTGTACCTACTTTATATTTATCTTGCTATACCTTTATATGCTCATGTTGTCTTTTTTTTGGTTGTTTTTTGGGAGGGGGAAGGCAGGGCAGTTGGGGTTAAGTGACTTGCCCAAGGTCACACAGCTAGTAAGTGTTAAGTGTCTGATGTAGGATTTGAACTCAGGTCCTCCTGACTCCAGGGCCAGTGCACCACCTAGCTGCCCCCGCAATGTTGTCTTTTCCATTAGAAAGCAGGCTCCTTTAGAACACTGACTGCTTTCACTTTTTTTCTGTGTTCCTAGTGCTTAGCACAGTTCCTGACACATAGTAAGTATCTAATAAACACTTACTGATTAATTGCTTGAGGAGGCATGGTGCCTGAGGTGGACCTTGAAAGAAACAAAGGATTCTAAGAGGCAGATATGAGGAAGGAGTGCATTCCAAGCATGGAGGACAGCCTATGTAAAGGTCTGGAGGGGGGAAATGTAATGCCAAGTTCTGGAAGCAGCAATGAGGCAAGTTTGGCTGAAATGGAGAGTACACAAATGGAAAGAATGTGAAATAAACCTGGAACCAGATTGTGAGAGGCATTGAATGCCAAACTGAGTTTATCTTTTATCCTACAGACAATTGGGAGTCATCAAAGATTCTAGAGCTAGAAATTATGTCTTTGGCAGCTTTGTAGGGAGAACAGATTGGAGAATCAAAGACTAGAAGCAGGGAGACAAATGAGGAGGTTATTCCAACAGTCTGCTTGGAAGGTGATGAAGTCCTGAACCAAGATGGTATCTGTGTGACTGGAGAGAAGACACATGTGGGAGATGCAGTGAAAGTACGATGAATAAGGCTCAGTAACCGATAAGATATGGAACTGGGGAGTGAGGGAGAAGGAAGAGTCCTGGATGCTTACTTGCATCCAGCTCTTAGAAACTCGACCTCTGGTGCTGGCTTAGAGTCCCAGATGTGAAGGCCCTTATGTGCCTCTGGCTCCTGGAGGCCTGATTAATGTCAAGCCTGCCTGGATCTTGAGGACTGCCTGCTTCAGTGAGCAGCCCTGATCATCCAGTCAGCCTTATGCTGGCTGGAATTTGGATTTAGGTCTTTCAAGAGGTGGTCCAGAGAAAGTGAATAACAAATAAAATATAAAATTGCTGGCATAAAGTAGGTGACATCTACACAGTGTTAGGAAACACAAACAATACCAGAATTTTTTTTTTCTGTAGTCACCTGAGTACAACTACATTAACAAACCAGAACATGTCTGAGGACAGAATTTGTGCCCCTAGCTCTAATAGAGAACATGTGAAATTGGCGATACTGAAAATTTCTTAAGACTTTAACAGTAAATCATTTAGACATGAAGATAACAATGATATATGTTTTCCAGGTAGCTCTCTTCCCTAAAGGAGTTACAAAGCAAGCTTAATAACATTACGCTGGGTTTCTGACTAGAAATTCCTAATGACAATGAACAGGTTTTTTTTAGAGAAAAAAGCTGAGCAGGAATAAAGATCATTTAGTATCCAGTACCTTCTAGTACAGGTGGAAAATTGCAACAAAGCAGGCGAAAGTGCATGAAGAGAAGGAAAAAACTGATACAAAAACCCAAGACAAACAAAACAAACCTACAAGCTGTAAAAACCAGTTGCTTGTCTTTTGACGTTGAATATTTTTAGTCTGGTTCATCTCCTAGCAAGCTTGTGAGCTGGATTTACTGTCACATTAGAAACTAAACTGGTACTCAATGACACCTCTGGGATTCTTTGTCCATACAAAAATATAGTGGAAGATACTTGGCATCTCTTTAGTCCATTATGAGTGAGAAAATAATGCCTTCGTCTATATCCTGAAATGACCAGCCCCACCCTGGTCCTATGCACTAATGAAAGCTGGGAGGATCCAGAGCACAGCTAGGACTCCAGTGGGCAATTCTATATAACTATTTTGGGTTATTCAGGCAGTTGTGAGTGCACCCCCTATTTCCTAGTGGCATTTTCCTCTCCATGACTGCTAGGAATAATTGATGAAAATAAATGGAGGAGGAGGAAAATTTCTTCCCCTTCTTGCTCTAGAAGGTAAGTTGCTCTCCCTTTTGAATGCTGCTGTGGAGAATTATGAGAATATACAAAAGAGCTGTGATTTCCTCCACGTGGAGTAATTCTCAGTATGAGAACTCCCTCCACCAGGCAGATTCAACATATTTATGGATTAACAGATGAGCTGTTTGACTTTAGTCACTGACTACCTGTCTGACTTTAGTCAAATCACCTTGTTGTAAAATGAGGCATATGGACTAGAATACATCTTAAAATTCTTTCCAGACCTAAATCTATGATCCTGGAGGAGGCTGCTTGAGGCATAGAGAGATTAAGTTACTTCCCCAGGGTCAGACAGCTCATGTCAGAGGTAGGACTGATTTGAAGCCAGTTTTCTTGACTCCAAGCCCAATTTAATACCCACTATGCCACAGTGTTGTTCATCCTTAATTTTTTTTTTTTTTTGCTTTTTGGAGGGGGGAGGGCAGGGCAATTGGGGTTAAGTGACTTGCCCAAGGTCACACGGTTAGTAAAGTGTTAATTGTCTGAGGCCAGATTTCAACTTGGGTACTCCTGACTCCAGGGTGGGTGCTCTGTTCACGGCGCCACCTAGCTGCCCCTATCCTTTATTTTCGAAGAGGACCTATGACACCATGGGTGATGACTTTTCCTTGAATTGGATTTAAGTGAGGCAGTGTTGCACAAAGTCATCAGTCTCACTCTCTCTTCCAGAGTCATTGAAGTCCAGTGGCAAGACAAAATTCAAGATGACTGGCAATGGCCTGCAATTTAGTGGGTGACCTTGGTATCTTCAATGTCTGACCAAGCTCTAAGTGTTCCACAGCACCTGCTTCAACCATCTTCATGGTTGGTGGAACAAATTGTTTTTATCCACCCATTCTAAGAAGGAGTGAAAAAGTGTCCTTTCTTGTTAGGCCTCATACAGCACTTTGCTCTGCTGCTCTTACATGCACTTATGTAATACTGCCTCTATGTACAATTCTTCCCTTAAATTTCCTGTAATGAGAAGAAGTTAATGAGAGAGATCAGATCTGCTAATCTGGAGAATCTACAGGGGATGGAAGACCTCAGAGAGGTGACTGAAGGTACGAATCTGAAGCTTATTAACTGTGTGACCTTACCTTCCCCTGGATGAAATTTCTTCTTTCAAAAAATGAAGGAATTTGACTAGATGGCCCCTGAAGTCCCTTCCAGCTCATCGTCTATGATCCTATCAAACTGAATCTCATATTGGGGGTATGAAGCTATTCTCGATCCTTAAATGATACTAAAAATGTAGAAACTTGGCCATAACCTGGTGGGTGGCAGTGGTATTTATTCTACCTTCTATATGCTATATTCAAAAATGTACAGTGTTCATATTTCTCTCATACTAACCTATTTCAGGGTTGAGAGTAACTTTATAAAAAGTAATTTACATATTCAGGTTGTGACCAATTGCAGTAGTAGAAATCCTTATATTTTCAAGGCTAGGAGTCCTTACCCCACAGCACCCTGAGAGTCAGGTGGATCTTTTTGTCCTACTCCCTCTAACGATTTTTAAATGAATAAATTGTTCTAAAGGTAAATGTTCTTTTCTCTCCCCCCTTTCCCTCAAAGAGAAGAACCTCTAGACCAGTGGTTCTCAACCTTCCTAATGCTGTGACCCTTTAATACAGTTCCTCATGTTGTGGTGACCCCCAACCATACAATTATTTTTGTTGCTACTTCGTAACTGTAATTTTGCTACGGTTATGAATTGTAATGTAAATATCTGATATGCAGGATGTATTTTCATTGTTCCAAACTGAAAATAACCCACAGGTTGAGAACTGCTGCTCTAGATAATGAGAGGAGAACAATACCTTCTCTCTGTGAATCCCAACGTCAGGAAAGCTGGGAGGTAGATGTTGGGGTCCAACTTCACTCTGCAAGAGCAGACATAACTATTAATTAGTCCGTCTGGCAAAAGAAAGGTCCCATATGAGAAAGGAAGGGAATAAGCATTTATAGAATGACTACTACGTGCCAGGTACTGTGCTAAGCCCTTTAAATTTTATCTCAGAACTTGGTTCTTCATCTAAGATACACAAACATGGCCACTCCAACAGATTGCTTTGATCTCCTTTCATTTCAGAACTCAGGATTTTCCCAACAGAATCAATCACTTTTAGTTTCAATGCATGTTTTCCTATGAAGAGGCAACAGAATGGTTTTGGATAGCTTATTGGCCATAAATCCATCCATAAACACAGACCTTTTTGGTTGCTATTGTAAACCTCAAATAAATTTTGCCTCAGTGCATCTTTTGTAAGACTGAATTGATCTAGACAGTATATAAAATCACTTATACTTTGTTAGGGAACTGATGGATTTATAGCCCACCTTTTCCCCCCTTCATGCCAATCCCTGGCTGCCCATGAGGTCCTTTCAACCCATCAAAGCTAGAGTTTCCCTGCATGACGAAGTCACATTTATTTAACAATAGTAACCCGCAGCCCCATGTTTGGTTCAGCAGAGTCACTAAAACTTCTGGACCACAAGTGATGCATATTAAAGGAAGAAATGGCAATGACATGAACGGTTCCATCTTTATTTCAAGTTTTTCAGCTCAAGTCAATGAGAGAAACATAATTTCTTCTTGACTTGACAGCCTCCTCATGTTTATACTAATTTTCATTAATGTTGCATGTAGCCTAGCTTTCCCTTTTCTGAAGGGGAAAATGTGGGAAAGTCCTCCTGGTTTTCCATGGAAAACAATTATGTCTTTTCTGTATGAACATATGCAGATGTGTCTTACATGTGCCTAGAAATTCACTTCATTTGGAGGAAAAGAGACCAACAGAGCACATATAGAGATTCATATGTTATGCTCTTGGTAGGGGCATACAGCGGATGCACGGAATGGATTGTGGCTTAAACTAGTTTCAACAAATATTTATTGCATGCCTACTGTTATAAAGATGCAACATAGAGTGACAGAAAAAGCACTTGATTAGAAGTCAGATGATTTGTGCTGTACTATAAAAGGGAGCCTTTAATTGAGGTTTGGCCTTTTTTCCTTTTCTGGGGGCACATCAGAGTATGGTAGAGATGTAAAAATTGCATGTGCTTTCATCTGTGTGGCTTCAGAGGAGAATTTCTAGATTTTAAATTCTTGGTCCCATCCTCATCAACTTCCTTCAAATATATTTTGAACTGAATTGATCCATAATGGTACAGTGCCATAGAAGTCAAAGGTGGAGTATGTCTGAAGTTGGAGGACTTTGATCAATAGTGTCAAATGGTGCATAAAGATTGATGAAGACTGGGAAAGGATCATTGAATATATTGATGATGAAGTCACTTGTGATTTTCAAGAGTATAGTTTCAGTAGAATGGTAGGGTCCCAACAGAGATTTCAGGGGATTAGTTAAGGATAAAAGTGTTTGGTGAGGAAGTGGGATATAGAGCATAGAACACTTATTTATGAAGTTTGGCTGAGAAAAGAGATGAAGAAATAGTTAGAGGAGACAACAGGGTTTCTGTGCAAGGATCTAAAAGTTGTTTTTTGAAGAAATCTCACTAGTTTAAGTTACTGTAAAACAATACTCAGGTCCAGTCCTAAGTGTTAGAGTTATTAGCTTTAGGGGTAACATGTTGGCGTATGAGTGGAGATAAAAAAAATTCCCGTAACAGGTACAAAATCTAGAGATGACTTATTTCCTAGATTTCCTAGCTCATGGAGAAACTCTTCTCTGATACAATGCATCTAGGGACAGAATGGTTGTGGTGTCAAGTATGGTTGCTTTATTTAATGTCCTTTATTTAAGTTTCTGTCTGTCTGTCTGTCTGTCTGTCTATCTATCTATCTATCCATCCATCCATCCATCCATCCATTTCATCCTTGGTTGGATATCATCCCGAATATTGATGATTTCTGTGTAACAAAGACTGTGCCAGTATTTCTTTAAGTAGTCCCTGATGTTGGCCAGGTCAGAGTTGTGGAACACTTTTCTAATTGCTTATGTTCATTTAAATATGCCCTACAGGTTGTTGGAAAGAGTCAAGTGGTTAAAGACGAGCTATTGCCTAACCAATGGAAAAGAGATCCTGAGATAGGTGGTGTATCTGCTCTTCTATTGTGTATGTTGAAACCACCATCCATTAATTCTCTGACTAAAACCTTTAATGGACCAAAACAGCCTTCTCATTGAATCATGGGTGACCACAAATACGGACACCATTCGGTTCTGTATGAAAATAGAGGCCTGTTTTAGAATCTGATGATCTGTCAGATTTGTGGTTCCCAAGGCCACCATTGTGAGTCATATATAATTGACTAGGACTTCCTGGCACTCTAATGAAGTTCATAAGAAGTAGAGAACAACATATTATCGTGGAAACAAATGTTTCTATTGTACAATAGGAATATATTTGCTTTTATGCAACAGAACAACTCATATAGTTTTTAGATCTTATTATAGTAAATCAATAGGTATTTCAAGCTATAGATATTTGCTCATGTTTTCATCAGCACAAGCCTTTTAAATAAATTAAATTTAAACACAAAATAGATGAACAAATCCAGCTAACAAGGTTCATGATGTTAGCAAATCTTGGTGCTAACATAACATATTTTGGCAATGGATTCTAAAAATGATGAAAGTAAGAATTATGAGCTTTCTTGAGGCTGATTTCATTCAGATCCATTCTTTAACAAAGTTTCCCTTTAGATTTGGGACCAGTCACTGAGGACATGTCCCTCATTCTCCAAAACATAAAATGAGCTTGACTGAAAGTGCCAATAACTATTCAATTTCTGTCTAGGTAGACACAGGGCAGCTAGGTGGCTCAGTGGATAGAGCGCTGGTGTGAAGTCAGGAAGGCTCATCTTTCTGAGTTCAAATCTGACCTCAGATACTTACTAGCTGTGTGACCCTGGACAAGTCACTTGACCTTGTTTCCCTGACTTTCCTCATCTGTAAAATGAGCTGGAGAAGGAAATGGCAAACCATTCTAATATCTTTGCCAAGAAAACTCCAAATGGGGTCATGAAGAGTCGGATATCACTGAAAAACAACTGGGCAACAACAACAAAAAAGGCAGATATAGCTAAATTACTTTATGAATTTTTTTTACAAACTACTATGGAGGTAATAGCAAGAGTGTTGGTTTGGAATCATAATATTTGGGTTCAAATCCTAGTTCTCCCATTTGCTACCAGTGTGACTTTGGGAAAGTCACCTCTCTTTTGGTTTTGGTTTCCTCATCTGTAAAATTAAGGGGTTGGATGAGGTATTCACTAAAATCTCTTTTAGGTCTATATCTGTGACGGGGGTAACTATCTTTTTTTTTTTTTTTGTCATGGACCCCTTTGACAGTTTGGTGGAGAATACATGCCCTTTCTCAGAATAATGTTTCGTTAATGTAAGTCAGGGAACAAAATGCTAAATATCAGTTAGAGATCCGTGAAAGTAATGATGTAATTTTTTTCCATTCAAGTTCATAGACCCCCTGAAATCTATCCATGAGCCACTTGGTCCATGAATCCCAGGATAAGAACTTCTGATCTATTATGTCATATCTACGTGTTCACACAAGGTCATTTTCTTAGTGAGTGGAAGCACTGGTGACCATGAACTAGAAAGAAAAAAAAAAGAATAGAATAAAGAATACTGACTATATTAGACTACATACACATTTGTAATGTTAATGGGAGTTGAAGATCTTCCTCACCCATTAATAGGCCTCACGTGGAGCCCATCAAGAGAAGCTTGATTAGGGGAGGCTTGTTTTTTAGGAAGGCCCACACCTTTTGTTACTTTGTAATTAGGCAGTGGATCATGAGGGTTGTGATGCCCTCTGGCTCTGAAGGAGGGTATATATACTCCAAGGTGAGGTTTTGCTTTGGGGCTTATTCATTGGAATAGTGTTCCTGTGAATTGGAAAGACGAGACTGTGGGTAGCCATTAAGAAGCTCTCCCCCCTCCCCCCCAGCTTTGAAACCCAGATGTTGGTGCTTCTCTCTCTGGCACCTGTATGTATAACTTTGGTCAGATAGCCAGAAGCCCTGTCTGTTGATTTGTGTTATTTTCTCTGTCTGTATTTTTTCTGCTTGTAATTTCTGTTTGTACTTTCTCTTAAGTTTAGGGTGCTGACATTTCCCCCTGAACTAAGTGAATTATATGTATATATATAAAATTAAAGTAAGATTGTTGATCCTTTTAAAGTTGCTTTCCTTTAGAAAAGAGAATCAAAGAACCTGTGCTAGCAGCCATCTGGGGTATGCTAGGGTGCCTTGGCAACACAACATTAAAAATGAGAGGGAGTAAGGTGTACTGAATTAGAAAGCCAGCCTTGAAGACCTGGATTCAAATCTTGACTCTGACATAAACTAGTTATTTGAATATTGGATAGATGCTTAACCTCCAGGTGATCCAAATGTCTTTCTAAGGTCATAATTTACTAATGAATTGCTAATCTGCACCAGTAAAAGACATTTCTATATCAGAAATTCCTTGGAAATTAAGGTTCATACAAATAGAAATTACCAAATTAAACTCCCCCTGTTACTTATGAGTCCTAAATTACAGAGATATGGCCCATGCTAGAGTGAAATGTTTGAATAACTTATGCACATTGCACCTAGCCCAGTCTCTTGGGGATTTCGTCTTATACAGGTTGTAGCCTTGCATCAAAAGTTCTTTGCTTATTTTTTTAAAGTGTATTTAGTGACTTACAACTGAATAGGAAAGTTTTAAGGCCCATAACAGAGGAAGACATTCACCCAGTTATATGACTCTGCCAAGCACAATTTTGCTAGTACCTAATGAGCACTGCCACAGTAGAGGCACAGCTGGCAAAGCACATAATTTTGCAGCCAAAGTAATTGAAAATGAGAAGTTTATATTTGCATATCACATCTGCATTATGGTTCTATTATATGCACCTACTTATGCATCTATATAAGAGAAGGCAAGAAAATCTGAATGGCAGGGCTTTTATTCCCCTGAATAGAAATGAGAATTCTGTCCAGCTCTATGTCTATGATACCATGATCCTATTGTTCTCCTAAAAATGCCAAAATGTATAAATAATCCCAGCTCTCTAATTACTCAGATGGTAAAAATGTTAATCAATAATTAAACCAGTTTTTTTTTTTTCTATTTTAAAAATAACATATTACCTTTGTTGGAGAGAGTTCTTTTTCTGGAGAACCTCTTTCTCCTTGGACAGTTTCATGTCCCTGAGATCCCTGGCAAAATAAAATAAAAATATCTTGCAATTTTGTCAAAGAAACAGTTTTTAAGTCATTTCATGACATTTCTTTGTACATTCATACCTTCTCACAACTTATTAAAATAGAATTATTAGGGTAAATTATAAAAGTTAAAGAGTTGAGAGACCTGGGCTCTAGTCCCAGCTATCGTACTAACAAGTATGTGACCTTGGACAATTCATGGTTCACTATGACATCCTCCAGATCTTTTTCTGCTTTATTGGTATATAGGAAGCCATTTGGAAAAATCTGAGGCTAAAATGATAGGAAAGGATCACAGGGACAGAGTTTTTTTCCCTTTAGGGGGGTGGGGTGGGAGACATTTCTCTCAATATGAAGTATGAGTGAGGAAATGTTTGAAAAGTATCTCAGACTTCAATAGTCAACATATTTTTTTTTTAAAAGACAATTTGATGTGATTAGACTGCATTAAATCTGGTAATATTTTTAATGGTATGTGAACCATGTAGTTTGATACATTTATTTTTACATTCAAATATATTTTCTATTTATCATTTTATTATTGAAAATTTATCACTGAAATTTATCATTCAAAATTTATCATTAAAAAAATGGTCTGAAAGATCACCTGGCTAGTTAGGTGAAAGATCACCTATTTTGTTATAGTCAAAACTAGCATTTAGGACAAAGGCTTCATGGAGAAGATAGGATTTTAGCTGGGACTTAAGGAAGCCAGCCAGGAAGGCCAGGAGGTGGAGATGAGGAGGGAGAAAATTCCAGGCATGGGAAAGATAGCCAAGGAAAATGCTGGGAGTTGGGAGATGGAATATCTTGTTTGAGGAACGGCAAAGAGGTCAGTGCCACTGAATTGAGGAGTACATATGGTGGGTAAGTAAAAGAGAACTGGAAATTTAAGAGGGCACCAGCTTATGGAGGGCATTGAACTCTAAACAAAGGATTTAATTTTTGATCTTGAAAGTGATAGGGAGCCACTTCAAAGTGTGCTAAGTAATTTATATACATTATCTCATTCGAGACTCCCAATAACCCTGTGAGGTAGGAACTACAGTTATTACTCACCATATTTTATGGATGAGGAAATTGAGGCTCAGAGAGGAGAAATCACTTTCTTCTTGTCACATAGTTAATAAGAGCCAAAGGCAAGATTTAAACCCAAGTTTTCATTGACTCAGGAAGTGCACATGAAACAAGAGCTTTAGTTACTGTTTGTGGGTATGCACAGCTAATAATTGATTCCTGTTGTTATTCTTGACTGGCAGGAAGTTTATAGGAGTAGTGCCCAATTTCCCCCAAGTTAGATTCTAAAGTCTCTAGTAGGTCATAGGATTCTTCCAAAGGCCTGGGTTTGTTGTGGACCGTCAATGCTGTATGAGCAGTGAAATCTGTATTTCCAAATCTCGGACCTGAACTAATATGTAGATAAACTGAATTGAGCAAAATTTCACCCAATAATATACTGTTGGTGTATAGCATGGGTCTGAGTGAGCTATGATTGCAAGTGCCATATGACAAAATACTTTTGAGCCCAATTGAGTTTTAAAATTTTAGATTGCTGGTTCATTTGCATTTCATAATTAGGAAAAACACTAGCTATTGCTCTGCCATCCTCATGGAGTTCCTGCCCAGAAGCTGTTGGGAGGACCAAAGGAGAGACAACATGTGAAAGCACTCAGACACTGTACAATATTATACAAATTTAAGCTATTATTGCTCAAATCTTGCCTTTCCCCTTCTCCTCCTCTCCAATGATCAGAAAAAAAGCAAACATGTTTGTTTTCTACCTGTGGTCCTTTTTGATCAAATGGACCCTCTTGACCCTGTGGGTCAAAGGGAGAGAATATAGCTGTTATCAAGTAAATAGATGGTGAAAAAAATTGAAGGCAAGGGCTCTTAACCTGCTGTCTATGAATTTGGTGTTATATTTTAATATAATTGGCTTCCTTTGTAATCCCATATTTTTTTCTGCATTTAAAAACATTATTCTGAGAAAGGATTCATAGACTTCATCAGACTTCCCAAGGAGACCAGAACGCAAAAGGATTAAAAACTCCTCATCATTAAGAACTCCTCCATCCTTAGATAAGAACTCATCTGAAGATGGAGGGAGCACTGAGGGGAACCTATCCTAAAAATATACAAACTGTATTATTTTAAGCATGTTGCTATTTTTTTGAAACATGACTTGGCAAGGGTTATGTCCAAACCATTAGTTGTATTATGATGGTTTCTATTATATTTCAAATATCTAAGATATGTTTAAAAATAACCTTTATTAGTTTTGGGGGGGGTGTTAAAGATCTATGAGATAGCGATCTGGTGTTCTCAGCCAGAGTAATTCACTATGGAACACTCACCCACCTGTATATCTAAAAGCTTTTGTTATTCAAGCAAGTGAACTCAAGACACTTAAGAAGACATTTGTAAGCCCTTATGGAAGCAAACAAGTCTTTTCAAATTCTCTTACAGATTCTTACATATTCATTACATATTCTCTCACAATAAAATCTTACATTTTATTTTAGAAGGTCAAAGAGCTTTGTTGTTGTTCAGTCATGCCCAATTTTTCATGACCCTTTTTTGGGATTTTCTTGGCAAAGATATTGGAGTGGTTTACCATTTTCTTCTCCAGCTTATTTCACAGATGAGGAAACAAAGGCAAACCAAATCAAGAAGATCCTTCTTTCCGAGTTCAAATCTTGCCTTAGATGCTTACTAGATACAAAACCTTGTCTAGGGTCACATATGTAGTAAGCATCGGAGGCAAGATTTGAACTCAGGAAGATGAGTCCAGACCCAGCACTCTATACACTGTGCCATCTAGCTGCCCAATAGAGCATAGTTACCCTTTAAATAAAATGCCATTTTAAAAGAAAGTATTTATAGCTATCATCATATAAAGATTTAGAAATGTAATTTTACTTATTTTGTTTTGTTTTGTTTGGAACATAATCGGGGGAGGAAATTTCCTCTACAATGAAAACCAGTAGCTGTTCTGCAATTTATGACTAGTGTTAGAAAATTGCTTTAGCTTTCAAAATCAACTCATCCATCTAATTAATATTTCTTTGGGGATGGACTTCATAATTACCTGGAGAGGCTTATACAAATTGATGCTAAGTGAGAAGAGCAGAACCAGGAAAAACTTGTACACAATCACAGACACATCGTACATATGATGACCAACCTTGATAAACTGGACTATCCTCAACAATGC
>CM053588.1:244202204-244239033 GCA_028646515.1 Pseudochirops corinnae
CTGGATAATGAAGACTCCAAGACCGAGGCCCAAGACGACGATCCGGATCCAGGCCGCTCAACGCGAGAGCACTGGTCTGAAAACAATCGCTCAGTCCCCCTGCTTTTTGCAGGCCGAGGGCGGGAAGCTACAATGCAGAGGCGGATGCAAAACCTCCGCCTTTCTCTTTTCCGCTCTGGAGACCTTCGGCTGGAAGCTTATCTCCCTCTTTCACAATCCCCCCTCCTCGAAGCTGGTGCTAATCCGCTCACCTGAGAGCTTTTGAGAGCTTTCTCTGCACCTCCCGCCCGGCCGCCCCCAGGACACAGCCACGGCTTCAGGCCAGGCTGGTTTCAGTTCACAGTGCTGATATGGTTCCTCGTAGCCGAGCTGACTTTAGTGGGAAGTATCTTTGTGTGCGTTTTGAAGTTCTAGGTTGGTCCAGAGTCCTATTCCATGGGTATTTTGGGGTGGCTATGTGAGAGCTGCGATATATTGCTGCTGCTACGCTGCCATCTTGGCTCCGTCCCCAATAATTTCTCTTAATGAAATAATATGTATCCTAATATCACACTAAAGTCCAGCATAAGATGATTGACATGATTTTAAACATGGTTTAGAAAATATGCTAATTGCCATGTTTTCATTATGTTTGCTTAGCTTTTTTTCTATGAATAGTTAGAGGTCATTTTTTTCAAAGATGATTGTAAGTCATATTTCATGTAACATCTTGCTTATTTGTTCTGTACTGAATTTGTATGGGGTTGCCATTAGATCTCACAATAATGTCTCACTCTGTGAATTTTTAAGGTTTAAATAAAGTTTAACTGCAAAAAAAAAAAAGGAATGGTCTAAAATCAGAGGCCAGCCTTTAGCAAAGCAAGGCCAAGCATAGAATTATTCATATAATTCAGCTAATGTAGTGAGTAAATATTTGTTAAATACCTATGTACAAAGCACTCTGATAAGTGGTAAAGACACAGCTATACAACTGGACAATTCTTGCTATCAAGGAGCTATGGTCACTTGTATATTCCTAGATAATTCCTATAAAAGCACATTTATTTTTCCTGAGTTACCTAAATAATTGCCTCAGTTCTCTGATTTACTGTGATAAGAGTAACCTGGCTTTAAGGAGAAAGGAGCAAAGCCCATCCAGGATTTTAAGTATCCTCTTGCTCTGTACCTGTTGTAAAATATTTTGAGTGATATCTTTTGTTACTAATATTTGCAGAATTGTCATAGTTGTCTTCTGATCCCTCTGAAGCTCAATTGAGTCCTTGGTTCATCTTCATCACCTGCCAGCTGGCTCTAGAATCACTGCCTTGGACCTGGAGCTTCTTAGTTTCATAGTCCATCCCAAGATCTCCAGCATATTCTGAGAATTGGTTTCTTTAGACTAATAGAAGAGAGTAGCACCTTATCTACTGATGCTAATAATTCATCCTGTTGCTCCTTTCTCTTAATACTGATCACTGAGTACATTAAAGAATCTGATCAAGACTTACATTGTGACTCAAATAATAAACTGATCTCCACCACTGGGGTCATATTCACTATGCTAAATGGAATGAGAATTGAAATGTTTATCTGGACAACTCAAAACTAGAAACCCTCCTCCCCTTTCCAGAAGTAGTCAGATAATTGATTTGAAACTTTTTGAATTTGTTTTTATTTTAATTAAATTTTCTTAATCAACAAGAATCTGCCTTTTCTCTCTTCCATCATCCTTCCCCCTCACTCTCACTGAGAAAGGATATAATCTATTGCAGACATTCATAATCAAGCAAAACAAAACAAATTAAGTCTATCACCTCTCTGTCAGGAGGTAGTAGCATGTATCATCATGGGTCCTTTGGATTCATAATTGGTCATTGCATTCATCAGAGTTCTTAGGTCTTTCAAAGTTATTTGTCTTTACATTATTGTTGTTATTGTATAAATCATTCTCCCATTTTCCTCACTTTATTCTTCATCAGTACATACACTTCTTTCTAGCATCTCCTTCACCATTTCATATAGCGCAGTAATATTTGATCACATTCAAATAACATAACTTGTTCAATCATTTCCCACTTGATGGATTCCTCCTCAGTTTCCAACTATTTGCCACTACAAAAAGAGCTACTATAAGTATTTTTGTACAAATGGGTCCCTTTCCTCTAATTTTGATCTCTTTGTGATATAGACCTAGTTGTGGCATTGCTGGGTCTAAGGTTAAGTTCAGCTTAATAGCTTTTTGAGCATGGTTCCAGATTGCTTTCCAAAATGCCTGGAATGGTGGATAGTTCAAACAACTGTGCATTAATGTATATGTTTTCCCATAGCCCTTCCAGCATTTGTCATTCTCCTTTTTTTGGTAAAGTTTGTCAGTCTGATAGGTGTGCAGTGGAACCTCAGCGTTGTTTTAATTTGAATTTCCTTATTAGTGATTTAAAGTATTTTTTCATACTGCAATTGATAACTTGCTTTCTTTGAAGATCACTTGTTCATATCCTTTGACCATTTATCAAAGGGGAAGGTTTTTATTCTTATAAATTTGAATTAGTTCCCTATATATTCTAGAAATGAAACTTTTATTAGAGAAACTTCTACAAAGATTTTTTTGTCATTTACCTGCAAAATTTCTAACATTAGCTGGATTAGTTTTATTTGTGCAAAAAAGTATTTAATTTTATGTAATCAAAATTATCCATCGTGCCTTCTGTGATCCTCTCTATCTCTTATTTGATTAGATCCATCAGGTAATTTCTTTTTTGCTCTTTTAATTTGTTTATGATGTCCCTCTAAGTCAAATACTTGTGTGAAATGTTGATCTATACACATTTCTGCCATTTTGCTTTCCAGTTTTCCTGACAATTTTTGTCAAATTGTGAGTTCCTACTCTATTGGCTATAATCTTTGTGTTTAAACAATAGATTACTATGCTCATTTGCTTCTGTATATTGTATATTTAATCTGTTCAACCTGTCTCCTTTTTTTTTTGAAGAGGGAAGGCAAAGCAATTGGGGTTAAGCCACTTGCCCAAGATCACACAGTTAGTGTGTCAAGTGTCTGAGGCTGAATTTGAACTCAGGTCCTCCAGACTCCAGGGCTGGTGCTTTATTCATTGCTCCACCTAGCTGCCCCAACCCCTCTATTTCTTAACAGTACCAAATTGTTTTGATGTTTAATGCTTTGTAGTATAGTTTGAGATCTAGTAAGAAGATAATTAAGAAAAAGTTCCAGATTTTTTTTGCTTTTACTTCACTTATTCAGATAATTACTTCAATTTTCCATGTTCCATTGCATGTGGAGACACAGCCTCTCTTGACAAGATAGTCTTGTTTCCTTGCCTACTGAAGACAGCCATTACCTTAGGATCACAGGTTTTAGAATTGAAAAGAGTCTTAGAAATCATAAAAGTTCTGCTCCTTCATTTTACAAATGAGGAAACTGAGGCCCAGGGACTTCTTATTGATGCCTCAAAGATCTGCAACTCACTCTATTAACAGATGAAAAGTTGTCTATAACTTAACAGATAAGTCTTAGACAGTTTCCTGAAGCTCATAGATATGTTTTGTGCAAAGTCTAGTAAGCTTCAGAAATGGAATCTGAATTCAGGTCTTCCTGACTCCAAGAAGCATGCTATTGTTATGCCTTGCTGTCTCTCACCCAAAGTTACACAGGTAGTAAATAGCAAAATCAAGATTTGAACCTAAGTATACTAACTCTAAATCCAGGTTTCCTCCCCCACCCCAAGTCAGCTTATTGCTTTGATTATGTAGCTTCCAAAATTTGCCCTACCACCATTTATTTGTTTCTGACACTTAGTTTTTGAGTACTGTCTGACTGCTGTGGTGGGTGAAAGATGAAATGACTGAGGAAAATAAAGGTTCATTTTGAGCATACTGATGTATTAAGCTATGCATGCCAATTGTCCAACACACTAGAACCAGACCTTCTCAGTTTAGGACTAGACCCTGAATACAGAGGAGGCAGATGTTTATATATTAAAAATGATTAATCAAATAAAGCCAATTAATTAAAAGGAAACAGTACAACATTACATAATTTGATTTCTAATTGGAGGAAAGAATAAGGCCTTTCCAAGTTAGGAGGGGGCAAATGAACAGGTCCAATTCCCTCAAATCAGAAAACGAAGTGTCCCACTCCTCAAAGTGTCTATAAACAATCAAAGGAACAGGGAAACAATAACTGATTGATTAGTATGGGGCCAGTTTTCAGATGTAACCTAAAGAATGCCTGAGGTTTACAATTGTGAGAAAACTTACATCAGTCTTTACATCTGACTGGGTTTCTGGTCAGAGTAATCTAGGTCCTTGGTTAAAGATCTCTAAGCAGCAGGTAAAGGGGGTCCAGCTTCCCAGACACGTAGGGCCAGGTTCAAACAGTATAATAAGGTTTTCTTCCAATTCTCACAACTGAATTAAGTTTTCTCACAAGACAAGAATTTGGACTAGACTCATAATTGAATAAAAATGGAACTGAACTAGCTCTAGTCAGAATTGAGTCAATTAAGATGGAGTCAGTGTGGTTCACTCATTTCCTGCAATTAACTACTTGCTGTCCTTATCCCCTCAATTCCCTCATTACCAGATGCCATGATTATAGGTAAATTTACCTTACTGCCCATCTAGCTTATTTAAGATTCTTAACTTCTTCTCAATCTAGGCTTGTTAACCGTTGTCTTGTCCTACTTTCTTGCTGCCTTTGTGTCTGGAGTGAACACAATGAACAAAGGTTCCTAACAGTGTATCATGGAGCTAGAGCTCCATCCTAGAGGATGGATACTATCATCACCAAAGCTGTCTTCAGACTATGGAACTGAAGCAGACAGAAAAGGATGAGAGCAACCCAAGATTTAAAAGAGTGGATATATTGACCATTCACAATAGAGGTGGACAATATTTATTTTCTTTTATTAGACAATGATCTCATGAGAGAAAAGGACAGTTGAGTAGAGGGAAGAAAAACTGAAGGGAAATACCTGAAATAGCCAACCTGTGGAATCATTACCTCAAGAAAGCAATGAAGCAAATAGTTTGAGGATCTGAAAAAGAATTAGGATCGTATTTATATCTATGCTTACCACTGAGGATATCCATTAACTGCTTAACTACTCTGTATGTGTGTGTGTGTGTGTGTGTGTGTGTGTGTGTGTGTGTGACAGAGAGAGAGAGAGAGAAAGAGAGAGAGAGAGAGAGAGAGAGAGGGAGAGAGACAGAGAAACTGGGGGCATAACTTACTGAATTGATGTAACAGATTTTTTTTTTCAGCAATAATGGAGTTATATACTCCTGACTTTATAGCTTTACAAAGAAAAAACATTTATAGCCCAGTGATAACTCATGGTGGCAGGTAGATTTTGAATAAATGACAACAGTTCTGTGCCTGACTAGTAATCCAAGCAAACAGATGCATTTCTATATGGTTCACACTGAAGATTTCCTAAAGACAATTATATTTCTATACAGGACTCTAATGGTAAAAGAAGAGCCACCAGTGTTCACTCTCCTCAAATCAGCTATTAATCCTTCTTTTTCCTGCCTAGGTGAACTTTCCTGTTCCTGCTACCTTCTAAATGGCCACTTCAAGTCTTTCACAAACAATCTTGAAATTCCCTCCCAAATTCACTCTTAGAAATCAGCCTTCTTGGATGAAGTAGACAGTGGAGATAGATCAATATACAAACATTTATATAATTTCCCTGATTGTGTTAGGTGCCAGAGATGCAAATATGAAAGTTGAAATCCTCTGCCCTCAAGGAGCTTATCCTATAAAAGGGAAATACAATGCAAAGAGAGGTCATTTTATACTATACATTACAGATGAAATATTACTTATTTTATTATTTCATAATCTTATGTTTGTGATTCATAAGAAGGGCCCAACTTTTACAAATGAACAAATAATGAAATTATCTTGAATGTTTTAAAATTTTTTAAAATTGATGACTTTATATGACTGTCAGGTTGCGCAGTGGATAGAGCCCTAGGTTTGGAATCAGGAAGACTCATCTCCATGAGTTCAAATGTAACCTCAGACACTTATTAGCTGTGTGACCCTGGGAAACTCATTTAATTGTTTGCCTCTGTTCCTCATCTGTAAAATGAGCTGGAGAAGGAAATGGCAAACCTCTCCAGGACCTTTGCCAAGAAAACCCCTAAACAGGATCATGTAGAGTCAGATGTAACCGAATGACAACACATTCTCTGATCTTGCCTCACCAGGGCAGCCAAATAGTCCATCCGTGTTTTTTTTTTTTTTTATCATTGAGCTTCGGAAGATTTTAAAACACAACTGATGAATTACTATCTGGAAGGTATCCAGAAATCATCTACAAATTTATCTTTTGAGATTTATCTTCACCTTCTCAAAATGAGCAAGCCAATTCTCCCAATTCTACAAGCATTTATTAAACTCTTAGTATGTGCTGGGGAACCATTCGAGGTGCTGGGGACACAGAGACAAAAAGTGAAACAATTTATAGCCCCAAGAAGCAAACATTCTTGGCTACTACTCATGTTGTGCTGGTCGAAATCAAACAACCCTCTTGAGATTTCTTTGGGAGAGACAAGTATTTTTATAATAAAAGAGCTTTAATATTGTATGTACCACTAAATTTTCTACACTGAACAAACTTCAAGAACGTTCTTGATTTGCATTAAAACAACCACATAAAGGGTAAGAACTCACTCTCCAAATGGTTACATCATAGCATAGGCACTTAAAGGGATCATAGCACTTACCTCACAGGGTTGTTGTATGAGACAATATATGAACAATGGGGGTAGGGTAAATTCCCATTTGTAGATGACTCCATCTTAAGTGCTCTAGGCATTCACCAAACTCTACATATGTAAAGTGCTTTGCAAACCCTGAAGTACTATATAAATGCTAGTTATTAGCATCTACTATATTTTTAAAATGCAACTGGTGTATGGGATGAGTGAAAACTTCTCAATTTGGGGTGGTTAACTTTTTGAATTGCTTCTGTCAATCACTTTTATCTTCCTTTGTCTGTTTTCCTGCTTTGGTTGGCCCCTCCCCTTATCTTTCCTTGCTGTCCCAGTTGGGGAAGTATTTGGTGAAGTATGCCTCTCCACCAATGAGAAGGGAAACAGTCGGGGAGGGGTCTTGACTCAGTTAGGTTATAAATTCTAGCACTATCTTTTGTAACTGGCCTCTTCTCCATGATGAGTCATGGGGAAGACAGCCCTCTTCTCCCGGGGAAGAGAATAAAGTCCTGTTCTTATCCTAAGAGATAAGTTTATTATTAATTATTAATATTATTAATTATTAATAAGTTTATTTCTCTTCACTAAATTAAGGATGAAGGGTATTTTTCATCCCAAACACTGGTGTTTTATTTTTCTAATTATCGGTAAAGATCGTTTTCGACATTCATTTTTTAATAAGACTTTGACTTCCAAATTTTTCTCCCTCTTTCCCCTCCTCCCTCCCAAGAGGGCAAACAATCTGACATGATTATACATATATTAGCATCTATATATTAAGAAGCCCATTCCTCAAAGACTCTTGAGTTTCTTCAAGTCAGCGTGCTTCTCCAGTCATCTTTCTTAACTAGGAAAGTCATAGAAAACAAGCTCCTTGAGGGCAGGGAGCCGCTTCATTTTTGTCTTTGTATACTTGGCATCTAATATGGTGCCTTGCAGGCAGCAGGTGCTTAATAAAGTTTTTTGAATTGAACTGAATGTGGCTTAAAAGGGGAAAATCCAGGTCCCCAGATCTGCCATTCCCAGAGACTCACCTTTCTTACATTTGCTGCCATGATGCTCACCAATACCTCTGAAGGGCTCTATTTCTGGGATTTTACTCAATTATTGCCACTGATCCACGGAAACAGAGAACCCTTTCTACAATATGGGGCATCCCATACTTTCTTCTTTTTGTTGAGGGAATGCCCATCATCTTCCTTGAGACAACATGTTGAAGACACTAGTCCATTAAAACACTAATAAGGATTGCTTTTTGGGAACTTCCAAATGGCTTTCTAGAAAGCTCTCTCAACCTCAAATACCCTTCCATCTCACTGCATCTACAACCAAATCCTTTAACACTTCTGCTCACATGGAACACATTCCAGAGTTTGTTAAAGTTATCCAGGTAGTAATAAAAATAACACGCATTTATATAGTGGTCCAAAGTTTGCAGAGGGCTTTTCAAATGTCATTTCATTTTATCCTTACCACAGCCGCAGAAAGTAGGTGCTATTATTATCATCCACATTTTACACATTAGTATATTTTTTGAGGAAGAGGTTAAGTGACTTGCCCAGGGTCATATAGCTAGTAAATTTCTGAGGCTAGATTGGAACTCAGATCTTTCTGATTCTGATTCCAGTGCTCTAACCTCTGTATCATCTAGTTGCCTCAAAAAACATGAAACACAATGACTTGGGTCATTGGAATTTACCCAAAACATTGTGGAAAACTAAAATGATAGCTCCTATTTACAAAACAATTTATAGTTTGTGAGTTGCTTTGCATACCTATCTCATTTATTCCTCACAGCTATCCAGTGAAGCCTGTGCTGTGATTGAACTTATTTTATTCATGATGAAGATGAGGCTCAGGGCAATTGAATAACTTGTCCAAGGCAAACCAACTAATAAATAAGTGTCTTGGGTGATATCTGAGCCTAGGTCTTCCTGATTCCAAATTAGACAGGAAAATAATCAAATATAATTAAATCAATATTATGGAGACAGAGCATAGTCTAGAAAGAGCACGTGTGTCCAAAATCCAAATCATTAATCATTCCTCTTCTCTATTCCATGGGATTGGTGGGAGAAGTAGGAGTTGCTGCCTGTAATTTGGATTCCCTTTGTATTATAGGGAAAAATGATCAGACCTAGAATTGCCCTTAGGGCACTGGATTTGTAACAGAGGACCTAGGTTCACTTTCTGACTTAATTACACATGTAAGCTTAAATAAGTTGTTTCCCTTTTCTGGGGCTCAGTGTCCCAAAATGAGGAATGATGCTGATCCCTTACAGCTCTAGAGCCGACGCTTTTCTGACCCTTCTCCCCCTTTTAGATTCTAGCTCCTTACCTCTCACAGACTCAAGGTTCAGATACTAAGTCTGAAACTCCTGTAAACAGTTATGTAGTTCTGGATTTGGAGGCAAGGTACCGGGGTTCAAATCCTCACTTTGTTATTTTACTGCTAGATTGACCTTGGACACTTCACTTAACTTTGCTGGGTCCATTTCCTTATCTGTGAAATGAGGAAACGGCTAGATGATCTCCGACACCCCTTCCATTTGTACCTATTCTGAGATTGTGGGTAGACATGAACAGTTTGGCAGAAGGATAACAAGGGGTAAGAACCGCTTGGCGGAAGGATAATAAGGGGTAGGTCTGAACCTGAACTTACATAGCCCTGAATTCGAATTAGGCCTCAGAAACACTATTTCTGTGCCACTGTGGGGAGGTCGCTTAACCTCTCTGGAACTCAGTTTTTTCATCTGTCAAATGAAAGAGTTGGATTCAAGACCCTCTAGAGTTGCTCCCAGATCTAAATCTTTGATCCTATATAGTCAGAGAGATAGAGGTATGACACGATCAGATTGAGCAAGGCTTTGGCAGTTAGTTCTTCCTCCCTGGTTCATTCCGCAAGAGCTCCCCCCCACCCCACAGCAGCCGTCCTTTCTGTCCTCTCCTGGCACTAGAGGTAACGAACTTTACTTTCCCATTTTCCCGGTAAAGCCCAGTATATTTACCACCCCTCTCTTCCCTGTCACCCTCCCGCCGCCGGCCAGGGCCACCCTCAGCAACAGGGCACAGTCACCTTCAGTTCTAGGCCAGTTTTCTGCACAGCCCTGAGGGAGAGAACCTTCGACCAGGCAGCCACTCACTGAAGGACTGAGCAGGAAAGTGAGTTCTAGCGGTCCCGTTTTCTGGTCCACCACCCAATATGAAACAACTAAAGGTAGAAGCATCCCCTACCGTCCTCCCCTTGCAGCGCTCTTACCGAGGCTGGGAATCTGCTAGGCGTCTGTCTGAGGACCCGCAGGAATGCAAAGCCCTTCTCACTTTATCAGAGAACCCGGAGCTTCTAAAGCCCCTGGAGCCAAGGAGGCGGGTCCGAGAGAGGCAATTAGGGTGGGAGTCACAGATCAGCGGAGGCAGGTTGGACCTACTTCTGGAGAGGCAGAACAAGTATTATAGCGCTTGAGACCCTCAAGCAGAGAGATTGTAGACACAGCAAGTGCTTTTGTAAAAGATCTAGATGCAAGGAGAGAAAGGGGATGCAAAGTAACTTAAAAAAAAAAATCCTGAATTGAACAAAAGCCAAATAAAGCAAGCATATCCATATACTTATATGAGGGGAGGGGAATTGTATACATGTTATAAATGGTATAACCTAACAGGATTGTACATGAAACTGCAGATTTCTTTAAGGTACAGCTTGCTTTTTCTTCAAATATATAGCAAATTCAGCATGTAACTTTCTTTTCTTTTCTTTAGATTGACATTCTTTAATTTATTTGTAATTTTCAACATTCATTTCCACAAGATTTTGAGTTACAAATTTTCTCCTCGTCTTTCCCCTAACCCCCACCCCAAGATAGCGAGCCAACTGAATACCCCTTCCCACAATCTGCTCTCTCTTATATCCTAGTACGTAACTTTCAAAGCTATTCCACTTGTCTGTGAATCCCTCTGGTCTTTTTTCTATTCTCATCTGTGCATTTTTAAAAAATGTTACTTAAATGATCTTTCCTGTTACCTTATCTTAGCGCCCTGCCCCCTCTTCCTCTCATCCACCCCTCCCATTGAGAAAAAAAAGAAGAAAAACAAAGCCCAATTAGCTTTTTTTATTTTTAATTTTTTTGCAACTATGATATATTGTTGGCTGCTCAGTTTCAGTCCGACAAAATCCCATGTCTTTTTCACATTAATTGCTCTCTAGGCAGTTATGTAGGGCAGTGGATAGAAAGTGGCCCTAGAGTCAGAATAGACAGAATAGAAATCAAGCCTCAGATATTTACTAGCTATGTGACTCCAGACAAATTCCTTAGTTTGCTTGAGTTTCTTTAACCCTAGAATGAGGATGATAGTACCTATCTCCCAGGGTTGTTGTAAGGAACAAATAAGATAATGTGTGTAAAGTGTCTACCACTTATTATTTCCTTGCTTCCTGGTCATGTATTGCCCATCATGTATTTTATTGTAGTAATTTTTTGAACTCAAGTGTGTAACTTGACATTTATCTCTATCATATTTAATTTTACTCAGTATAATCTAACATCTAAGTCTGTGAAGACCTTTTTGGATGTTCATTCTCTCATCCCATATGCTATCTATCCTTCCCAGCTTTGTGTTATTTACAAATGTGATAAGCATGCCATCTGTGAGTTCATCTATATCACTGATTAAAATTTTAAACAGAATCAAGATAGCCGAACCTTATAGTACTATACAGAAATGTCCTTCCAGGTTCACATTGATCCACTAAGCAACATTCTATGGATCCAGTTATTCTAAATCTATTTTCCCATATTGTTGGGGGAAAAGTCTTAATAAGGTTTTTTTTTCTGCTTCATTATCATTTCCTAAACTCCCTAACCCTCCACAAACCCTTCTCTTGAAAGATAATCAACTAAGCAAAACGAATGGGTGCATTAACTATGTGTGAAAGAATATGAAACATTTTGCATTCATAGTCCATTTTCTCTTGATTAAGAAGAAGGATTTATTTTTTCTTATCAGTCTTCTGGAATCAAATGGTCATTACATTACTCTGAATTTTGGTGCCTTATCATGTCATTTCCCCTCACTTCTAGTCATTGTGATATTGTTCTTGTGGTACTAATTTCTTTTCTCTATATCCCTCCATTCATAAAAGTATTCCCATTTCTCTGAATTCTTCATCCTTTTCATTTCATAAGGTGCAAGAATATTATTATATTCACATGATATAATTTTTTCAGGTTATTTCTCACTTAACTTTGTTTCTAGTTTTTTGTTGCTACAAAAAATGCTGCTTTGAATATTTTGATATTCCTCTTTCTTTGACCTTGGTGTATATGCCCAGTATCAGGATTGCTAGTTTAAAGGGTATGAACAACTGCGTGAGTTTTCTCTCATTATTCCAAATTGTTCCAGAATGGTAGTACTAACATAGTTTTACCAAAAGTGTATTAGCAGGCTTGTCTTCCTATAGCCCTTCTAATACTTGCTGTTTGCATCTTATCATTGCTGCCCCCTTTCTGAGTATAAGGTGAAACTTATTGGTTTTTTTTGCTTTTTTTCAAAATTTATTTTTAATTTTCAACATTCACTCCCATAAGATTTTGAGTTTCAAATTTTTCTCCCTCCCTCCCAAAGATGGCATGCAATCTGACATAGGATATACATGTATAATCATATTAAACATATTTCCATATTAGTCATATTGTGAAAGAAGAATCAAAACATAAGGGAAAACCATAGGAAAAAGGGGAAAAAGAGAGACAGAAGATGGTGCGTTTCAATCTGCATTCAGACTCCACAGTTCTTTCTCTGGATGTTGATAGCATTTTCCATCATGAGTCCCCTGGAATTGTCTTAGATCATTGCATTGCTGAGAAGGGCCAACTCCACCAAAGCTGATCCTCACCCAATGCTGCTGTTACTGTGTACAAAGTTCTCCCAGTTCTGTTCACCTCATTCAGCATCAGTTCATGCAAGTCCCTCCAGGTTTTTCTGAAATCTGCATTCCAGTCCAGGCTGGAGAAGAGCTTGAGATTGGCAGTGTTTCCAGTGTCAGAGAACCATAAAAATGTTGTGGTTACCCATAAAATGTAGAGAGTTAGGGTTAGGGTCTTCAGGAATCAGATCGAAACTTATTGTTTTAATGTGTACCTCTCTTATTAATTTGGAGCATTAAAATTAATTTGAAAAAGTTTTATTTTTATTTTTGCCTTTTGTTTTCACATCTCATTCATTTCCTCTTAACATGTTCCCACAATGAACTCTTCCTTATAATAAAGAAAAACATTTAAGCAAAACTACCTGATACAGTGATTGTAACTGATAGAATATTCTATATTCCACATCTGTAGTACCCAGTCCTTCTACTGAAAGTACAGAATTGTGTTTTACCATCAATTTTTTGGATCAAAATTATTCATTACATTTATTTAGATAGATTGAGAAAGCATTTATTAAGTGCTTATTATGTTCCAGGCACTGTGCTAAGTGTTGGGGATATAGATACAATCAATCAAGACAGTCCCTGTGTCTGGTCAACCTTTTATATGTTGTCTTCTCCCACTAGAATATAAACTTCCTGAGGGAAGACACTATCTTTCTTGTTTGTGTTTGTATATCTAACTCTTAGCTCAGTGCCTGGTATATAATTAGTGCTTAATAAATGTTTTATCTGCTTGCCTATCTATCTATCTATCTATCTATCTATCTATCTATCTATCTATCTGTCTGTCTGTCTGTCTGTCTGTCTGTCTGTCTGTCTGTCTCTCTATCCATCTAGCTACATCCTTTGATTTTAGGCTGATACACTTGACTTTGATACAAAAATACTTTAGCGGCAGCTAGTTGACGCAGTGGTTAGAATGCTGGACCAGGAGCCTGGAATATGAATTCAAATACAGCCTCAAATTTTACTAGCTATGTTACCCTGAGCAAGTCACTTAACTTCTGTTTACCTATTTGCCTTCTATTTTGTTTAATCTATAAGATGGGAATAATAATAGCACCCACCTCCCAGGGCTATTGTAAGGATCAAATGAGATAATATTTGTAAAGTCCTTTGCAAAGCATTTGGAACACAGTAAGTGTGGTGCAAATGTTAGCTATTATTATTATTACAGATATTACATACAGATTAATAAATTAAAGGGATAATGAACATAGAAGAAAGAGAATATTAATCACAAAGAAGGAGCAGCTAGGTGGCACAATGGTTAGAGCACTTGGAATCAGGAAGACTAATCTTCATGAGTTCAAATCCAGTTTGAGGCACTTTGGCTGTGTGACCCTGGACAAGACACAATGTTGTTTGCCTCAGTTTCCTCATCTGTAAAATGAGCTAGAGAAGTAAATGGCAAACCATTCCAGTATTTTAGCCAAGAAAACCCCAAATAGTGTTATGAAGAGATGGGCATGACTGAAAATAATTGAACAACAACATCACAAAGAGCCACCATGGC
The DNA here is from genome assembly GCA_028646515.1 of Pseudochirops corinnae. Lineage (NCBI taxonomy): Eukaryota > Metazoa > Chordata > Mammalia > Diprotodontia > Pseudocheiridae > Pseudochirops > Pseudochirops corinnae. The sequence goes on from CM053588.1 coordinate 244,216,366, forward strand.
TTCATAATAATAACCAACATTTAGAGTACTTTTAAGATGGCAGAGCCATTACTTACGTTACCTCAACAACCCTGTGAGGTAGGTGCTCTAGATAGTTTTATTCTCCTTTTTACAGATAGAGAAACTGAACCTCAGAGAAGTTAATTGACTTGTCCATAGTCAAATAACTAGGAAATATAAGAAGTAAGATTTACACTTAACTCTTTTTAACTCCAAGTCTAGTTCTCTAGCAACTAAGTCATACCTCTTCTTAAGAATAGGTCATGCCACACTAACCTGTTTCCTTTTGTTATAGAGTTACTATACTGGTATATCAGGAAAATGCTGTAGATGTAGTTTACTCAGATTTTAAAACAGCATTTGACGAAGGCCACTATGTTATTCCTGCAGAAAAGTTGGCGCTAGATGATAGTACAATTAGGCAGCTCTAGAACTCTTTGAATGGTCAACCTTTCAAAGCAGCTGTTAATTAATTACTTGATGTCATCTTGGAAAGAGCTCTCTCGTGGAATGCCCCAGGGATTTGTCCTTGACTTGTTATGGTTAATATTTTTTATCAATGACATGATAAAGTCATAACTGACATGACTATTAAATTTGTAGATAGCACAAAGTTGGAAGGCACAGCTAACACACGATATGATGGAATCAAGATTTAAAAAGAGAAAAAAAAAGATTTAAAAAGAATATTCCATCAAAATGAATAAAATGGAATTTCAAAGGGCTAAGTGTAATGCTTTACACTTGGGTTAAAAAGGAATCAACTTCATAAGAATAAGATAGGTGAGGTCACTTGAGAGGCAATAATTTATCTGGTGAGGTCACTCGAGAGGCAATAGTTTATCTGGAAAGGATCAAGTGGGCTTTGTTGAACGGAGAGCTCCAAATGAATTAAATGTGGTATGGAGGCAAGGAAAGTGAGTGCAATATTAGATTGCAGTCAGTCAATAAAGAATTTTGTGGGAGAGTTAGGGAGATGTCTACCCCAAGCATATGAAGACTTCACCTGACATAATGGGTGAATGAGAACAATTTGTTCTAATGACCATAAAGGTGAAACAAAAGCTGCATAGCACTTAGAGTTTGGTCAAACATCAAAGACACTGCATCATGGGCCACTGCCAGTCATCCTGATTTTTGTTTTGCTACTGGACTTCAATTTGATGGCTGGAAAGAGAGAGAGTGAGGCTGATGACTTTGTGCAACTCTGCCTCACTTAAATCCAATTCATGCAAGAGTCAAGACAACACCCTGTGATATCATTGGTTCTCTTTGAAGATGAAGGATGAAGGACAAACAAATATGTCTGCCACCGTGCTAAGTGCTGAGGTTACAAAGATAGGAGAAAGACAGTCTCTGCCCTTGAGGAACTTACAGTGTAATAGAAAACATGCAAATAACTGTGTACACATGAAATTTATATAAGATAAAGTAGAAATAATCAGCAAAGGGAAGGCACTAGCACTAAGGATTATAGAAGGTGGAATTTTATTTAGGACTTGAAGGCGGCCAGAGAAGTTGGGAAGTAGACACAAGGAAGAAGAGTGTTCTAGGCACAAGGACAGCCAGGGAAAATGCTTGTAGTCTTGTTCAAAGAATAGTAAGGAGGCTGGTCACTGGATCACAGAGTACATGGGTTGAGAAGGGGTAAGAAGTTTGGAAAGGTAGGAGAGGGCCAGATTGTCAAGGGCTTTGAATGCCAAACAGAGGATTTTATACGTGATCCTGGAGGTGATAGGGAGTCATTGAGGTTTGTCAAACAGGGGAGTAATGTGGTTTGCTACACTTTAGGAAGATTAATTTGACTTAATGCACTATGTTGAGAGGTACTGTATCCAGATTTGGGAGGTAAGAGTCCTATTCTAGTCTCTCTTCTGACTACAACAGGAGTATGTGTTCAATTCTGAATGTTTCATTCTAGGAAAGTCATTGGGAGGACACCTGGGGTGGTGGAGTCTAGAGTTCATGTTATATAAAAATTAGGTGAAGAAAGTGGAGATGTTTAGCCTGAAGAAGAGAAGATTTAGAGGGAGATGTGACAGCTGTCCCAAAGTCCTTGAAAGGTTGTCATATATTTGAGGGATTAGATTTGTCCTACTAGACCACAGAAGGTAGAACTAACAGTGGGTGAAAGTTGTAAATAGGCAACTTTAGGTTGATATAAGGAAAACCTTCTTAACAATTAGAACTATCAAAAGCAGAATGGGATGCTTTAGGAAGGAGTGGGCTTCCTCTGATTTGGGGCCTTCAGATAAAGGCAGGATGGCCACTTATTAGGCATATTAGAGAGAATATTCCCTTCATGTATAAGTTGGACTGGGTGACCTCCAATGGTCTGTCTGACTGTAGGATTCCAAAAAGAACATTAAAACTTATTTAGTTTAGGTTTTTTTTTTTCAGTAGAACAAATACTTAAATAATCATTTGTCTTTTCCCTTCAACCTCTTCCTGGACCCCAAGTTCTGTGATTCTAGAACTCATTGAAGACTCCAGGTGGAGGGAAGACCACCAGCGGTACATTTTTCCATTAGCTTTGCCCCGGCCAGGGCAAATCTATCCTAGCTGATTCAATGCTGACATAGCTTGGATGAGAGGGAGGTAAGGGTGTATGTGGGGAATGACTGGTTGTGTCACCAACACTATTTCTTCTGGTAGGTTGGAGTGTACCACCAGGACTTACCCTCTGCCCTGACTCTATACCTTGCAGACCCAGGCACTGTCTTTTGAATTACTGACATAGGCTAAGGACTTCTAGGCTTTACTTTTTAGCCCCTGCTGAACTCTTAGGACTTCTGGGCTTTTCCATCTGACCTGAAGTTGAACTTTCTTTTTATGCAGTATCTTTTCCATTAGAATGTGAGCTATTCGAAAGTAGGAATTGTCTTGTTTTCTTCCTATTTGTATTCCTGGTGCTTAGCACAGTGCTTGCTGTGTAGCAATAATTTGATAAATATATTGTCATTCATTCAATATAATTACAATTCCACTTCTTAAATTATTGTCATTGTACCTAAAATGACTTGAGTTTTTAAAGTTAACATAGGAGCATTCCTGTTTAAGATTTTGTTTAGTTCTTGTACAGATTTCTAGAAAATGAACAACAATTTTTGGATAAGATTGGCATCTAATACAATCTGGTCAAAATATATTAAGCGGGTAGCACTCCCAAAGGAATGTTCCTCCAAATTACACTTCAATTGTGAGTTAGATTTGTTGGGGGGTAGTGTTGATGACTACTCTCATAGATTTTAGAGTATAATCTGTAGGACCAAACTTCTAAAACTAAATTCTGAGCTCCCACCATCAAATTTCCTCTTGACAGAAAGAAAGTTGATACAGTTAGTTCTCAGTAGAGGCATTTACTCAAATGACATAGTAATAACAGTAGCTACAAAACAATCCTCTGCTAGACCTGGGATGCATTGTCCCGGAAATACACATAGTATCCATGGAAAGAGTGGGCATCACCTTAGAATATAATGGTAGTGAGGTCCATGTGTGGCCAAAGCAACTCATAAGTCCAGTACTACAGTGTTTTGAGGTCTTTTGACTTCTGATGATCCCCTTAAGTTGCTCCCCAGTAGACATGGAATCTGTTCTGGGCAGTTTGCATTACTGCTAAGCTGGGTTCACTCCTTACAGAGCATGTCATTTCTGTTTGATATGTTACTCAGCTGGGCTCCCAAAGTTTGCTCCTCTCCACAGCTAGACCTCTGATTGTTAGGTCTACCTCTTTCTTGAATCCATAGCCAAGTCTTCTTTTGTTCTGCTAGAGATTCTGCTTTTAGAAGCTACTTTCAGCCTCAACTGACTGCCTGCCTCTTTGTATCTGTGCCCATTTGGAGTGTGTGTCAGTTTCTTCAGCTCTGTCTCAAAGTCTCTTGAACTGACTCTCTGATTGCTGGATGGGGTATCTCCTCCTGGGAGAATAACACCATTGCTAGATGCTGTGATTAATAAAGAATGTGAAGGAGGGAAAATTCTGCGCTTTCTTCCAAGATATGAAGACTTATGTTTTCCTCTAGCTGATGACTCTCTTCAACTCACCTGAACCATCAATTTTTCCAGGGCTTAACCAGAAATGTTACCAATTTGTTTGATCATCCAATTGGCAACTTGCATTTGCTTCCATCTGAGAAAGGTATTTGCACTTTGGGAGGGGATCATCAGGGCTTTAGCACCCTTATCACATCAATATTTCCTTATCTGTGACCATACTCTATGACTACTTTAACTAAGTTGGAGGGAGGGAGAATCATATCTCTCTTTTAAAAGTCCATTATTATGTCACTAATCTCTAAGAAATCAAACCCACTATTTTATAAATAGATGTCAGGATAGTTGTATAGCATCAATGCAATATTTACAGTGCCCACAGTCACAATAAAGACCATGACTATAAGTATGCATGACATTCAATCGCAAAATATACTCGATTCTCCAGATAGAGGATAGAACTGAAGGATTTATTTAGACACCAGAAAACTGAATCCCAAAACCAGTAAGCCAACTCCATCATAGCACCAAAGATATTCAGGGAGCCACAATAACACTGAGAGCCACAGCATCCTTCAGCCTTCCCACAAACCAATACAAGATTAATATTTACTCACAGACCTCTCTATCTCCTTGCTTGAGTGTCCTCTCTCCCCCACCCATCTGGCTAGCTCTGAACCAACTTCCTATGGACTCTGCTTCCTTTCAGCAAACTCCTCTCACCACAGCTCCATGTGACTACCTTCAGCCTATTAGGGGGCAGGTTTGCTTTCAAAGTAGGGGAGGTCTTCAAACTCCTCCTAGATCTATTAAGGGGCAGGGAAGATCTTCAAATTCCCATTCCCATTACAAGTTGTCAACTAAAATTCAAGAAATACTATACATTTTAGAAACTACTTTTCTTGACTGAGAACTGACATTTTACATAGTACTATGAGTCTTGCAAAGCACTTTATTTTCATTGTCTTAGCTAGGTGGCAGGGTTGATAGAATGTTAGATCCAAGTTAGGAAGTTAGGAAGACTAGTGCTCAAATCTAGCCTCAAACACTAGCTCTGTGACTCTGAGCAAGTCATTTAACATCTCTCTGCCTAAGTTTCCTCGTTAATAATAATAGCACCTACCTCCCAGGATTGTGAGAATAAGATGAGGCTAATATTTACAAAATATTTTGCAAACCTTAAAAGTGCTATAGAAATGCTAGTGACTATTATCTCACTTGAGTCTCATACTCTGTTAGCAGATACTAAGGTATTATCATCCCTATTTTGCAGAAAAGGAAACTAAAGCCCAGAGAGGTTAAGTTCTTTGCCCATGGTCACACAGATAGTCACCAGGCAAAACGTAAGTTCTTAGATTAGGAATTTATTTAAATACACTGTCAATCTTTCATTAACAATATGCATTTTCAGCCTGATGTGAAGATAGTAATCTTTATGACATGACCTTTCCTTACCCAGGAGGAAATTCTTGACTCCATGTTGTTTTCTTTTAGTTATGGATGGATATCACCTTCAGGACAGATCATGCCTTAAGTGTACCAGTGCTTTGGAAGATGTCTTTAACTTGGCAGTTTTATAGCTGAGTGCTTATCACTTGTGACAGTCTTCTCCCTAGAATTCTAGGTATGTGACAAGTTTAATGCAAAACTTGCTATGCATTTCTAGATCTATAGTTATAAAAATGTCTACATAATTTGCAGTTATGATGGAGTTTCAGAGAATTAACAGAAGTAGTTCTATTACACGATTATCCTTTGGATTTCTTATTAACTTTTTAATAGTAACAGTAATGTTCAAGAACTAATTTCCCTAGGAGATTTGTTAGCATCAGTTTTTATCACATATACAGGGGATTTCAAAGGTCTTAATACAGTTCTAAGCTATGAAAGCTTAGACTAAAACTTCTGAGGCCCTTTGTATAATACTCTTTAAAATATAGTGATATTTCCTAGAGTGATGTCGTATTTAGATAGTTCATTGATTGTAAATTTGATAGATATACCACTTGGATGCTTAGAGCACAGATGGAAATGGAATTGGTCAAACAATAGTTGTTCCAGCTGCTTTTTCATCTAATAATGAACAGCCATGTTACCTTCTAAATGGGTAAGGATACAACAGTGAATATGGAGACCTTACAGATTCTAGATGTGTCTCTCTGCCAGTTAATTCATTGGAGGGGAAAAAGCTATAAGAAGAATACACACCTTCTAAGATATTGAAATGGACCTTGGGAGAGAGGTTAGGGCAAGAGATAAATATTTTGTAGTCACCCTTTGAAAATCAAAGGGATCAAGTGGTGAGGAGTATGTTTCTTGCATGACTTTATTCATCAGCCAGAAAAGCAGAAGTGGCATGGCAGAATAAAGAAAATGCCTATGTTATAATAATAGATTTTTTATGTTTTAGAAAGGAGGAAGGAATAAAAGAAAGAAAGATCTATGTGAAAGATTTGGACCATTTGGACTGGTTATACTTAAAAATTTTATTGGATATTCTTGCTTTTCTACATGTTGCTACTTAAATATTCCCTTTTAGACTGTTTTGGTAGGATAAATAAAACCTATGACAGAAACAATGTTAAACCTAAAAAAAAAATCTGAAAGCAATAAGTATTTATGACTCCTTGCACAAAGAGGATGGAATAAAAGAACACAGTTAGCAGATTAAAATAATAGATGACATTAACTATTAAAAATAGTGATATTGAATTCATCTCCAACCACCACCACCATCATCATCATCCAAGTTAACAGGATCAATAGAATGATATATTGAGAGAATTTTGTCAACATAACATTCCTAGATTTCAGGAAAGCATTTGACAGTCCCCTCATACTCTCCCTAGAGACAACCTGGAGACATGTGTGATAGATTCCAGTACAATCAGGCATAAGTGGAATTGTTTGAATGACTAGACTCAAAGGATTGTAATTAAGGAGTTGATGTCAATTCTGGGGAGAGGTCTCCAGTGAAGTTGGCCCAGGGATCTGTGCTTGGTCCTATGCTGTTTAACATTTTTATCAGCAGCTGGGTTGAAGGCATAGCTGAAATAATTATCAAATTTGTAAATTCCACTAAGTAGGAAGGAACATTTTGGATGATAGAATAGGAACCCAGAAAGATCTCAATCAGCTAGAATGATAGGCTGAATTTAATAAAATAAAATTTAATAGAGATGAAATAAAATCCTATACTTGAGTTAAAAAAATAAAATTCTTTAGTTCAAAAGTGGGAAGACGTGACTAGAAAATAGTTAATGTGATGAAGATCTGGGAATTTTAGGATATTTTCCAAAGCTCAATAAGTCAGTAGTGCAACACAGCAGTAAAAAAAAAAAAATTGCTACAATCTTATGCTTCAAGAAAGTATTGAGGATGAAAGAAGTAATAATCTCTTTATACTATCCCTGATCAGACATATTCTGTTTAGGTCTATGGGAAGGAGGAATAAGTATTTGTTAAGTACTTTGTGCCAATCTCTGTGTCAAGTGCTTTGCAAATATTATCTCATTTGATCTTCACTATAGGTGAAAGTAGGTAGGTGCTATTACTACATTATTTTGCAGGTGAGGAAACTTTGGCAAACAGAGGTTAAGTGATTTGTCCAGGGTCACACAGTTAATAAGTGTCCAGGGCTGGATTTGAACTTGGGGTCTTCCTGATGCCAGGCCCAGTTCTCTGTCCACTGCACCTCCTAGCTGCCTCTGTGTTCACCTTATTTTTGGAAGGCCGATGACAAGATGGAGTACAGTTAGAGAAGACGCTTTGAGATAATGCTATAGAAGAATTGGCGTAAAAAACTGGGTATTTTTAGCTTAAAAACATAAAACTTAAGGAGGACATGATCACTGTCCAAGTATTTGAAGGACTATCATTTTTATTCCTATACTCTAAATAAAATGTATATGGTCGTTGTCCTAAAGTAGAGGAATTCAAAGCCAAATCTTGGACAACTGAATTTCTTATACTTTGAGTAGTAACATTAGATTATTTCAGAGTAATGATTTTTTCAACAGTCCTTGAATCCATTTCTTTGGTAGAATTAATTTAACTCTTTCCTAATTACACCTTTTTGGTACCATTTTTTCAAACAAGTAGATAAAAAAGAAAGTAACATTTTTCCTTCCCTCCATCTTGTTTACTGAAACCAACCAAAGTAAAAATCTGACCTTTTTCTTTGAATGAATCATCCTGTCATTGAACCTGTATTAATTTTGCACGTTGCATTTCATGCAGTATTATTCCAGTGTCACGAGGTAGGAATTATTTGTTTATATTTCATCTGTTAGTATGATCTATTTGTCACAGTGACATCTGTGAACCTTTCACATTAGCAGTTTGTCAGGTGATATGTCTATATACTTGCTTTTTTCTCCTGTACTTTATGCTTTTTATGACAAACTCAAATAATCAGTCTGATTGGAGAAATTTAGTTTTTTAATTTCAATTACCAATTAGAAAAACAGCCAGAAGGCATTCCCTGATTTTGACTGTTTACCCTTAACATCTGAGATGTATGTAAAAACTGACAATTCTATCTATGTTGAGTAATCTAGAAGAGGGATCTATTGCTTTTTATCTAGGATTAGGAGAAATATGTTAGAAACCAAAATATATAAAGATTTTGCATTTAACAAACCTTAATTTTTGAAAGTGTAATTTTAAAATCAGTAAGGCTCTAAGGGGTGAAACTATTTTGGTTTCTCTTCTTTATTAATTAGAGGTCTATTTTCACAGAGGGTTAGTTCCTTCTAACTGCCTGGCTGATGTCAAATGATTCCATTCAGTTAAATTCAACAAATATGTATATGTGTTTTCTATATTACAGGCTACTTTTGAGGCACTGGTCAAAATACCTAGTTTAGATAATTCTTAGGCCCTATTCTCATAGAATTTATAATCTGTTAGAGAGATGAGCTTCAACAGGTCCTACCAAACAAGAAAGGTTTTTAGCATGAACTTGGTAACATGTTGTGTTGTCTGATGTTTAAGAACCAGTCCATGGGCAGAGAGACTTGCCATCAGAAATTTGAACACTGATTGATTTTTGGCCACAAAAACTTATAAAACGTAGAAGAACTGTGATCTGCTTTGGTGGAAGGGTTTACTCCCTAACGAAATCACAGATCTTTCAAAGCATCAAAATAAGAGTTGAATATGCATTTGTTTTCTTTTGGTTCCAAAGACCAGGTTCCAAAGACTAGAAAATGAACTACTTTTAAAAATTTCTTATTATCTAAAACATAAGGTAGAACCAAATTCTAAAAGTACAGTGATATAAATATTGATATATTTTCTCTTATTATACTGAAGACAGATACCTTGAATTCTGAGTATTTATTACTTTTTAAATTAAATTTTTTTTTTCAGTTAACACTCCACTGTGAAAAAAAGAAAACAAAAAACAAACTCCTAAAACAAATATACTTAGTCAGGCATACTAAATCTCCACGTTGACCATTTCCAAAAAATGTGTTTTACTCTGCATATCTAGTCTATAACTTCCTATCTGTCAGGAAGTAGGCAGCATTCTAAATCATCAGTTTCCTGGAATTGTGGTTGGCCATTACATTGATCAGAGCACTTTGGTCTTTAGAAATTGTTCATTTAAAAAAATGGTTTTTTTTACAGTATAAATGATTCTGCTCCCTTCACTCTACAGCAAGGTAAAGTGAGGTTTGAATGATACCTGCTTCCTCCAGCTCTTCCTTTATTTGAATGGACTTTTACGTGAGGGTCACTCTCCTATATATATGAGATAATAAGTTCCCCTTCTGATCCGTCCCCTTTTCTTCCTTACGGTATCATTTCCCCTTCTTTTTAAAAGATCTTCACAATATAACAAAAATCATTTCCATTTTACTTGAGCCCATCTTAGTCCTGACATGATTTTCAGAAGATGCTTGTATCATATACCCTCCCCATTCACCCTAAGTTTTCTGATCGCTAGCTCATGTTCTCTTTTTTGTTTCTCTTTACTTTGGTGTTTGTTTTTCAAAGTCTCTAATTAGCTCTGGTCTTTTTTTTTTTTTTTAAAGCTCTGGTCTTTTCATTAGAAATACTTAGAAGTCCTCTGTTTAAATTTTTTTCTCCCATAGGATTACGATCAGATTTGCTGTGAATAATTTTACATGTATTTGGCATGGATGTGACTTTAGTCAAGCTAGACTATTAGGGACAAGCCTAGAAGCAACTAGAATTATTAGAAAACCTTGTTGTAAATCTGGAATATTGTATTCCATGCTCTCTACTTCTTTATTGTGGTAACTGCTAATCTTGTGTGATCCTGACTGTGGTTTCTCAGTATTTAAACTCTTCCTTTCTGGTTTCTTTGTAGTTTTTTCCCCCTTAACCTTGAAGGACTGGAGTTTGACTATGACATTCCTGAAAGTTTTCCTCTTAGAGTGTCTTTCAAGAAGTGACAAGTGGATCATAATTATTTTCATTTTGCTCTCTGGTTGTAAGACATATGGGCAATTTCACCTCAAGATTTCTTGAAATACTATATCTAAGCTCTTTTTTTGTAACGGTTTTTAGGTAGTTCAATGATTTTTTAATATTCTCCCTTTTTAAAAAATAATTTTTCAATGATCAAAAGTCCACCTTCTCTCCCTCCCCTTGCTCATCCAGCTGTTGAAATAGAAAGAAAAACAAAACCCTTGTAGCAAATATGTATAAACAAAACAAATTTCCACGCTACCCACAGTTTAACTCAGTTCTTACATAGCATAGTGCTGTTGCATTCTAAGTCCAAAGCTCCCCTGGGTTTATATCTCAGTCTGGTAGTTTTAAAGACCCTGATGGTCTATTTCTACTCATGTTTAAGGGAATATAGAATGTTTTCACCTGGGGGCAGCTCCCTGGCATCTACTATGTAGATGCCTCCATATTAAGTCATTTGGGCATGTGTTAAAGCCCTGTTTTATATATATATATATATATATATATATATACACATATACACACATACACACATATATACATATATATGTATACACATATATATGTGTGTGTATATATATACATATATATTCATATATATTTGTGTGTGTGTGTATATATATATATATATATATATATATATATATATACACACACACACATACACATATATATGAGGAATTCAGGTGCTAAGATGTTAACTAATGGCCAAGGTCACACATCTAGTAAAAGTTGGAGGCAGGATTCAAATCCAGGTCTCTTGAATTCAGTGTTTCTTCCACGATACCCAGATGACTGTTTTAAGCCCTCCCCATCCCTGCTAGAAGATGGTTGTGAAACTTTTAGATTTTGGCAAATGCCAGCAGAGAATGTTGGGAGGATGGTTGCCTATTGTTGAGATTTTGGGCAGTGGAAGGGGCATGGGAGGCTTCATAGTGACTTACAGAACGAATGCAGCCAATTAGACTGTAGGCTGTTCTGAACTTTAGAACATTCATCTCGTTGGAAAAAATGTGCCTCACTGTGGATTAAAAAAATTCAATATGGATTTTAACTGTACAGAGTATATGCAAAAGCAATTATAGTAATTATTTTAAGAACAGGTATGGTATTTTAAAAAGCAAGTGTTCTTAAAAGCTATAATTCTCTGTCTAATATTCTTCAAATCACTTTCCCCTGTTCGTGCAGTGAATGTACTCAAAGGCAAATTTCCTAACATAAGAATCACTCTTTCAGTCTATTGTTCAAAAGATGAAACTGAAAAAAACTTGGGTTTTGATGATCTTAACTCCTCCTCCCACCACCTGCCAATGGTATATTTAACAATAGCAGTAATTATTAACCTTGAGGCACCATGTGGTTAGTTTTCTAAAGTCAAAATGAAGGGTTTGAGTGATCTAGTTGTCTGTTGGGAAAACAGTATTTTGAAAGAGAATTGTTTAAAATCTGCTTTCACATCTTAGAAGTAACATTTAGTAACACGAGCACCTGGACAACTACTCTGTCATCTTCTGTTAAAATATACTCATAAAATACATTAAAAAATGAAATGTTAGTTTGGGGTTTTTGTTTTTAGTAAGTAGGAATAGTTGTATCCACATAATTACTCACATTTGTTTGCACTTTGAAGTTTCCAGAGTACTGTTTGTACCCTTGTGAAACAGGTAGTGATTTATTTTCATTTTAACAACTGAGGAAACTGAGTCTCTGAGAGGATAACCATGGTCATACAGGCATAAGTGACTGTAAAAGGGAAGATTTGAACCTATGTCCTTTGACTTAAGACTATATACAACATTGCATTTCAAGAAGCAGGAAGCATGAGGTACCACAAGGGAGCAACTGGAATAGCCACATTTACTCAGTCCCCATCTTAGGCACTGTGTTAAGTATACTCTGTGGGGGTCATGAAAAAGTCATGTGTTATGTTCATCTCTGTCCTCAAGTATATTATAATCTATAGTCCAGTTCTACCCCCGTACATTAAATGCTATAACTATCAAGGAAAGGATTATTTCCAACTTAACTCACATAAAACCCAGATGTTAAAATCTCAGTGAAAGATGATATGTAAGGGATAGAAAAAGATAACACTGAAATCAGTAATTTTGTGATTTGGTAGTAACTGGTAAAAAGGTTTAGTGATAAGAAGTCAAAACGAGTGACCAAAGATAGGTTTTTCAATTATCTGGGATTTTTTTATCCTTGCCATTTCTGTTTCCAAGAAGAAATATGACAAACGTATTATTTGGATTTTCTGAGTTTGTTCTGAATTCAGAAGAGAAGATAATATAATTTTAATGAGACTTTGCCAAAGGAATATCCTTAGTCCATTGTGCCAATTTTTTGTTAGGGAAATAGTATGCCACTGTAAATATGGATCATTGAGACTTGGGTGAATTGTTATCATAGATAAAGCGCCCAGATCTCTCAAATGTGAAGTCCCAGAAAGCTACTCAAAGTTCAAGTAATTTTCTGGGTTAGCATCCACTCAAAACCATAGCTTACAGGCCCTCACTTATATGTTCATTCACTTTTACTAGACTGACCAAATGATATAGAACACATTAAAAAAATAACAGCACAAATTTTAATAAAATAGCATAACAAAACAAGTAATAATAAAAATATCTTTGATACACAAAGAGATGCACATCCCTCCAGTGGAAAGAACAGACATTAAAAATATCTGTAACCAGAAGAATATATACAAAGTATCTTACATGTCAGCAACATTCTTGACAAGGGAATTCATATCTCTAAGGCTAAAGAATCACCCATTTTTCTGGTGATATTATTATAGTGTCTCTGTCAGTCAAGTCAGTCCACAAGCATTTATTAAAGCCCTTATTGTACCAAATTAATGTCACCTTCTGCTGTTTATTACCTGCAGGACAGCTTCTTTATCCAGTTGCGACTTGCCGCCATCTGCAGGTCTTCTATTGTGATGTGACTCTCTACCTTGCCTGCCTGAGTGGTGGTAGGATTAGTTTGATAGCTTTAAGAACTATATATATAGCTCTTTTGTGATATAAATGTCATATAATTACACCTCGATGAATATCTCTAGAATTGTAGTGGAATTTCAAAGTCTGTCCTTTGAGTTTCTTTTGTCTTTTTGTCACCTGGTATCCCAGGCTCAGTCTATATTCCTATCTGAGTTACACTCAGAGATATTTTTAATATCTCTGGTCTTTCAAACTGCTCCTTCCTCACTACACCTTTGGTTGCCATTCAGATTAACTTGGGAGCAAGACTGAAAAGAAGCAGGTGGAGCTGGTGACAGGGGAGATCTTTACCCTACTTCCAACCAGAAACCTGATTATTCCCTCAGTAGACAATGTAAATTGTCATCAGAATAAGGAATTTGAAATCTACATTTTGGCTTCCTTAATACAGTAAAATGTAGAGCCTTTACCTGACCTTTTCAAGACTGAGAAGAACATTACTTGACAGTTGGAAAAGATATGATACTTCGCTAAAGGCAATTTTCCCCCTCATGTTAGATCCTGCTTCTTTGACAGGACACCATACCTAGCTCTGAAATTTTGATATTAACATTTCATGTCAGTATTCTAAAAAACTAAAAGGTGAAATATATCTGATTAGCAAGAAGCAAATATAGATAGGGAAAGAATGCTGAATGGGGGATTCCTATAACCTTGTTGTAGTCTGATCACTGAGAGCATCCCCCTCAACACCAGATCAGAGGACTGGGTTGTCCCTGGAATAGGGAGGATGACTTACTGCTTTGTGTTTTAACTATTGATATAGACTCACTTTCCTCAGAGCATCTTTGTTAGGTAGGTGCTGTATGCTTATCCCCATTTTCTAGGTCAGGAAACTGAACCTCTGAGAGGTTAAATTACTTATCAATGATCACACAGCTTGTTTGAGTCTAAGGCATGATATGAAGCCAGCTTCCTTATTCTAAGTCCAATGCTCTACACATTATGCAATGTTGCCTCTCAGTGAACCATAGTGACCTTAAAGATTAGTCAGAATGAACTAATTGAGTTATTGTCAAAAATCATTCTTCTCATCTTATTTGGTGAAATTTAAATAGAAATGATCCTGGTTCACTATCTTGTTAATTTTATTTTACATTTAATGTTATGCAAATTATTGCATAGGTAGATGATGGGACCAATAAATATTTCATCCTGTTTTTCACATGCTTTTGATTTTTTTTTTGGCTATGTCTCTGTAATTTGAAAGCTTCTAATTATCTGTAGCTTGGAGATTTTGAGTGTAGGCCATGCTTTTTTAATGTACAATCACCGTTAATAGGGCACTGATGACTACCCCTTGGTTGACTCACCCTAACCTGTTCTCATATTGGAAGATCTGAGGTTCCCAAAGAGAGACTACCACCATACAGCTATAACTCAAGCTCTCATAGGGTCTAAGGTCCTATAGTTCAAGGTATATACTCCTCCTACTCAATTGAAACCCATGAGATCCTTCCAGCGAGTACAGAATACTGAACTTGGAATTAGGAAGATCTGTGTTCAAGTATGGTTTCAGGTACTTACTAGCGGTGTGACTCTGGGCAAATCAGTTAACATATCTGCCTACAAAATGGAGAAAATAACCTACTTCTCAGGGTTGTTGTAAAGATAAAATGAGATTTTTTTTCATCTAAAAAATTTGATATTCATTTTAAAATTTTGAGTTCCAAATTTTTTCCCTCACTTTAGCCTCTCTTGCATACACTGAGAAGGCAAGCAATATGATACCCATTATATATGTGAAGTCATGCAAAAATATATTTCCATATTATCCATATTGCAAAAAAAGCATGAAAAATGAAGAAGTGAAAATAATATGCTTCAATCTGCATTTGGAGTTCATCAGTTCTCTCTCTGGAGGTAGAAGGC
This sequence comes from Pseudochirops corinnae, assembly GCA_028646515.1. NCBI lineage: Eukaryota > Metazoa > Chordata > Mammalia > Diprotodontia > Pseudocheiridae > Pseudochirops > Pseudochirops corinnae. The sequence goes on from CM053588.1 coordinate 244,231,686, forward strand.
ATTTTTTATCATGAGTTCTTTGAAAACGTTTGGGATCATTGTGTTGATCAGAGTAGTTAAACCTCTCACAGTTGAGCATTGTTACGATATTGCTGTTACTGTGTACTATGTTAAATGAGATCTTTTGTAAAGTGCTTTGCAAACCTTAGAGCACTATATACCTTCTAACTCTCATTGTTTGGTAAATAGTATTTTGTTTTTTCCAATTAGATGAAAAGATAGCTTTCAACATTCATTTTTAAATAAGATTTTGAGTTTCAAATTTTTCTCCCTCCCTCCCTCCCAACTTTGCTACCTCCCAAACTCCCTATCTAAGATAGCAGGGAATCTGACATAGGTTATAAACATGTGCACTCAGGTACACATATTTCCACATTACTATTATTATTATTATGTAGAGTCAGTCACCATGACACCATTAGGTCTTAAACATAAAATATTTATTGAACAATAAGTCAAAAGCAAGAATTATGATTACATTATAATTATTCAATATAAAGAAAATGCAGTAATAGTCAACAACATATCACAATTCACTCATAAACTTAATTTATGCTCTCACACCAATATATGCTGTGTCCCTCAGGGACAGTGTGCACACACTTATAGAAATCTAGTAGAGAGGTACGTATGTGGGGAAATCCACATGCTCGGGGCAATTCAACAACTCTGGATTGTAGACTTTGATGTCCTTTATAATTTAGAAACAATTTATACCACTTGAAGTTGTTTTCTTCTGTCTGTTCCTCTTCTGATTCTTACTATTCTCTCGTGGGCAAATTCACTCCTCTTCTGCCCTTGAACAGATAAAGCAGTAGCAAGCTCTTTTAATTCACAATCACCCTTTTGATAGGGCACTGAGAAAGTCAGCAAGCAGCTCCCTTAAACCATATAACTGCAAAGTCTCTCAGGTTGGATTTTTGAGTAAGGCAGACAAACCTAGCCAACTCTTAACAGAATTCTGTTTTTTTCATTCATCTCTTAGCATCTTTTCACAGAAAAGCAGCTACAAATCCTTTCTTATTCCTTTTATTTTTAACTCTGGAGTCAGAGTGGAGAGGAACAACCTCTGGGAGATTTTACCGGATCTCAAACTAAAGCTGGTGCTGGAGGGCAATAGCACAAACTATATTAAAGTTGATCTCTCTTCTAATGAGCTTCCTGGCAAGTGTCATGGCCTTGTTTTGCAGCTGATTTGCAAAACATTGCCTCTCTTCCAATCATCAAGCTCCCACAGCAGCTAAAATCTTCCTGTCAGTTGACCCTCCAGTTGGCTTTTCCAACTGTTTTTAGCTGGTTTATTAACTCTGTTTTTTCTGACAATCACTCCCAGTGCCTCACATCAGAGCTTACTGGTGATCAATGACTTGTTTATCCTTTATTAAATAAAAATCTACTTTTTGATCAGCTATAAACTCAACAGTTTTTATTTAATCTTCCCATGATTTCAAAACTATTTTAATGATTTACTAACTTGTCAGTTATAATCTCTCAAATTAAACCAATAAACAGTCACTTGGAAATGAGTATAGGGATCAGATGCTCCACAGTTTCAATCATTTCTTTATCCTCAGCAAGGTCCAAAGGTCCTCTCAGTAATTCATCTAGAATGTATATGCATATGTGTGTGTATGTATGTTTGTGTGCACATGTATGTGCACTTCAGTTTATGTCTCTCCTTACATTTTATCAGAGAAACTGTTTCTTTGCAAGTGGATTTTTAAAATAAATTTTTTTTGTATGCAAAAGTTCTTTTCTGCCCCTTTCAGCAACTAAAGTGTTCACATACAAAAGGGGCAGAATGTTACATAAGCATTTGTTGTATAGTCTCATCTATTAAATAGTGACATCTATTAAAAACATTTTTCTTAAGTTTTCATGAATCAATATTATATCTTGGTGACTGTGGGCAACAGTTCATCTGGGGCAATGTGTTCCAGTTCAATACAATTTATCAGTTGACTTCTGAAAGTGTATTTTGAAGACTATATTTGTAGTATGAAGACTTGTCATCTGTCAGTAAGTCCATGAAAAATACCAAGCTTCTTTTGTGTAATTTTAGCTGCCAGCTTATATCTTGCTTTTATCACTATTATTATTTACTCTGCCATCATCTTACACATTCATATTCAGTGACTCCGTATAATTATTTGACTTTTTATTATATTTTTATAATGTAAAAAAAATTGTGAGCATATGAAATAGTTGTCAACAGAGATAGAGCATTGTTATAACAATATATTATCTATATTGTAGTTCCTGAAAGCTCTAGTAATCAGGTAGCTATTCAAAATGGTGCCCTTGAACCAAGTATGGTCCACTTGATCCTTGGATGTAGCCATTTTCAGTGTATTTAACTAGTATGTAGTAACTATTAGGGTGTAACTACCTGACTGATTCTACTATGATTTTACTGAATTGGTAGGTGTCACATTGGCAAGCTTTAAAAGATGCATAATTGTGGAGGTGACCTGATGCGGTGGAAAAAGCTCTCGATTTTAGGTAGAGTATCTGTGTTCAAATTCCAGATATATTGCTTGCTATCTATACAACTTTGGGCAGATCATTTAACCTCTCTTATCTTCAGTTTTCTCATTTGTAAAATGAAGGGTTGGATTAGATGGCCTCTAAGGTTCAAGACAATAATGACTTCTATTATTTATATAGCACTTTAAGTTTTGCAAAGTAGTATATCTACATACATGTGTATATATACTCTGTGTGTGTGTGTGTGTGTATGTGTGTGTAGCATCTCCTTGGATCCTCACAACAATCCTGTGAGACACATGCTATTATTATCCCCATTTTTACAGATAAGGAAACAGGCTGAGGGAGTTTAAATGACTTGCCCAGGGTCACATAAATAAGTGTCTAAGTAAGATTTGAACTCAGGTCTTTCTGAATTCGGCATTCTATCCACTATGTCAGCTGGCTGCCTCATCTGATTATGTGGCCTACTAAAAGCAACTTAGATGCCCTTGCTTTGCTATATTTTGATTTGATTGGAAAACAGTAATTACCTACAAAAACCCTTTCATGATGTTAGGTTCATGAATTTTGGAGTTGGAAGGGACCTGATGATCAGCTAATATTTTTTTTGGAGATGACTAGAAACATTAATAATAGTAACTAATATTTTTATAGCACTTTACTTTTTGCATCCTACAAAGACCTTATGATGGATATACATATATATATATATATACATATATAAACATACATACACACATCTATCTTTATCTCTCTTTCTTTATATATCAGGCAGAGAACATTGCATGTGCTTCAGGGACTGGGCCTTATTGGCTACTCCCCCTGTCACATCTAATTGGATTTAAAATCTTACTGCAATTTTACTCAAAGTTTGCTATTAATAAGTAAATTCTATAATACTCTAAACAGCTTTGTGTAGTAGAAAAGAGCACTGAATTTGGAACCAAGAGGTGCTGGGTTCAGATCCAGTCTCTGGGACTTCTCTGGGTGATCTTGGGCAAATCACTTAACTTCTTTTGTTCTTAGTTGCCTCGTCCTAAAATGAGGGGGTGAAACTTGGTTGATCCCTCAGGTTTCTTCCAGCTTTAAATCTATGATATTATGAACCTAGTTGCATTCTAAGGCTCAATAAATACCTCAGAAAGATGGCTAAATATCTGGTAAAGCCTGTGGAATACTCTTTATTTTGTTATTGCTGTTCAGTCATTTCAGTCATGTTTGACCCTTCATGACCCTTTTTTGTGCTTTTCTTGGCAGAGATGCTGGCCTGGCTTGCCATTTCCTCTTCCAGCTCATTTTACAGGTGAGGAAACTGAGGCAAACAGGGTCAAGAGACTTGCCATGGCTAATAAGTGCCTGAGGTCATATTTGAACTCAGGTCTTCCTGCTTTCAGACCTGGTGTTCTATCCACTGTGGCACCTCTGTTTATTTAGCCTTTTTTTAAAAAAAAAAGTAGAGTATAGGTTCAAAGAATAACTACTATGTAGATTTACATAAGGACATTTTTGACCTCCTTCACAGACTACATTATGACCAAATAGGACCACTGGCTGTTCCCCATATTCATTATTAAATCTCCATGAATTATCACAGACTAAGCCCCAAGACTGGAACATATTTTCTTCTTACCCCCACGTTTCAGAATTACTTCCTTCAAGGTTTTGAGGTTTTATCTCAGATAGCACCTCATCCCTCTCTGTATTCCCTAATCCCACCTAGATGAAAATTTTCTCTTTCCTCCTCAAATATTCCTAAATACTTTGGATATCTTCACTGTCCTTATCATTACTTAGCTTGTATTATATTTATCTGTATTCTCTTCCTTGATCCCTACCATCTTCCCTTCCACCCTAGAAGAATACAAATTTCTTGAGATCAAGGCATGCCATCTTCCCTCTTTGTATGCTTAATATTTAGAATATTTAAAATATTTAGTGTCTTGCATATAGTTGGCAATTAATAATTGTTTGTAGAATTGAATTGAAGATAAGGAAAGCATCAGAAAATGGCTAGTCACCCTGAGAAAGGAAACTTGGTGGAATATATTTGGCCACAGGGTGTCAGTCTTGACCCACGTTTAAAGTTAGTGAACACAGACAATTTTAGAAAGGAAAGCAGTGACTTAGCTTCTTGATAATTATCTCTGCAGAGAGTTTGGGGAGCAATCTCATTTAATAACCAACATAATGACACATGTCCTTTGAAGTCTCTGTGATTACTCTCTCATCACTGCAGAACTTCATCTTCCCTTTGGAAAGTGCAAGGAGAAAGATGAAGATGGAGCCCATGGAGTGAGGCTTTATTTAGTTAAAAAAAAGTTGAGTATCATTTGGATTTTATTTATTAACCTTCGGCTAAGCTGCAGTCTTTATCAGAGATGACTAGTTTGATTTCCTTTCTGGATAATGCCCTAATTATTTATGCTGATTGATTTTTCAGATCCCCCTTTGTAAGTCACATCTAGGTGATTAATTGGCTCTGAAACATAGCTTTCCTTGTGGGGGCTGAAGTGCCTTTAAAATTTAGTGTATTTTTAAAAAAATGATAGCAACAAATGTCCTGAGGTTCTTATCTCTTAGGATTTCAAAAAGGAAGCAGCACCAAAAGGCAAGAATTTGGCCAGACCTGCCAATCCAGATTAGAAGAAATGGAGAGCAGATATGTATGAAAGGACTCACCTCTAGTGGTCTGCAAGTCTTTGATCTGCCCCTGCCCCTTTGTTTCCTGCCAACCCCATGTCCAAACACTCATCAACCTCAAGCATACACCTAACTTTTGTTTATTTTATAAGACCTGGAATAAATCTCCTTAAGAACACAACCGTAAGAACACTCATGGTGGGGGTGCTGGATATGGTTCCAAATAGGTTGCAGATTCTCCCCTAAATGAATTAGACTGAGCCAGCTATTTCCAAGTGAAATTAAATTGTTCTATCAAATTAATGTCATTTGAATCTATTTATTTATCTCTGAGCTGCCCAAATTTAGCATGTTTCCAAAATTTCAGATTAGGATTTCAAGGGTTATATCTGTCACCCCAAAGCTAGGTTGCTCAAATAAGTCTCATCAATTACTCATACAGTTGCCTCCTCAAATTCATCTTTCCGTTATGTTCAACCTGCCTGGAAACTAGTTTGGACAACTAATGTCAGTAATCCGTCTAAAATGGATGCAATTGTTACCTGTTAGTGTATAGTTTCTGTGTGTAACCCAATGATACTCAGACTTTTGGGGGTACTGCTGTTGGATTTTGCAGCATTCTCTTCCACGCTCTTACTCTCTCCATTCCACTTTCTACCGCAGGATCTATAGAAATCTCAGTGATATTCTTCTTAAAATGAATTATTATGCCCTGAATTTTAAACATCTACAAAACCAATTCAGCAACTTTGTAACTATTTGCATTTCATAGACTTGGAAGATAGGAGGACAGTCAAGGTCACTGGATTACAGATACATAGAGAGGGAGAAGGTATAAAAAAAACTGGAAAGGTAGGCAGGGTCCATGTTTTGCAGGGGTTTCAGCAAAAGACAGAGCATTTTAATCCTGGAGGTAATATGGAGCCAATAGAGTTTATTGAATAGGGAGGTCAGACTTGTGCTTTGACAGCTAAATGGAGAGTGGGCAGGAACAGGAAATGACTTGAAGTGGAGAGACCCACCACCAGATTATTATTCTTATTTTTGGAGTTCCAATATTTTTTATTTTATTTTTTAAAATTAACTTTTGTTTATTTTTAGTTTACATAATTTGTTTCCACGAGATTTTGTGTTACAAATTTTCTCCCCATCTTTCCCCTACCCACCAGCCCAAAAGAGCAATCCTAGGTTTACTCCCTCCCCCAATCTGTTCTCTCCTATATCCTCCCCCATCACCCCTCTGACTTTCTGATAGGGCAAGATGGATCTCCTTACCACAGTGCCTGTATATCTTAATTCCCAGTTACATGTAAATAATAATAATTATATATACATATATATATATATATATACAAATTTTCAGCATTTGATTTTAGAACTTTAAATTCTAGATTCTTTCCCTACCTCCCTTGTCACCCACCCCCACTGGAAAGACAAGCAATTCAATACAGGTTGTACATGTGTAGTTACATAGAACATCTCCACAATGGACATATTGTGAAAGACTGACTATATTTCTCTCTTTCCTATCCTTCCCCCCACTTGTTCTTTTCTCTACTTTGTCCTTGTCCCTTTACAGAAGAAGTGTGTGCTTCCAACAACCCTTCCCCCCCCGCCCCTGCAACCTGCCCTCTCCTCCATCATTCCCCCTCTCATCCCCTTTCCCCCTACTCTCCTGTAGGGCAAGATACCCTATTTAGAGTGTATGTCATTCCTTCTCTAAGTCAAATTCAATGAGAGTAAGGTTGATCCATTCCCTTTTGCCTTCCTGTTCTTCCCCTCCATTGTGACAGTTATCCCTTGCCTCTTCTATATGAGATTATTAATTCCATTCTGTCTTTCCCTGTCTCCTCTCCTTCTATTCCTCTCCCACTTCTCAATTTCACCTTTTAAAATATTATCCTGTCCTATTCAATTGATCCTGTGCCCTCTGTCTATGTACACATATATACACACACTCGCATATGTATTCATGTGCAATTATACCCTCCTATATAGACATAATGTGTATGTATACATATATAAATACATTTATATTCCCTTCAACTATCCTCATACTGAGAAAAGTTTCATAAGTTACAGTTATCATTTTTCCATGTTGGCATGTAAATAGTTCAACTTTGATAAGTTCCATATGGTTTATTTTCCATGTTTACCTTTTCATGCTTCTTGTATTTGAATGTCAAATTTTCTATTGAGTTCTGGTTTTTTCAGCAAG
>CM053588.1:244239533-244275278 GCA_028646515.1 Pseudochirops corinnae
AGGTAGTACAATAATTTTTAAATTGTCTCTCCTGGATCTATTTTCCAGGTCAGTGGTTTTTTCAAGGAGATATTTCACATTGCCTTCTATTTTTTCATTTGTTTGGATCTGTTTAATAGTATCTTGATTTCTCACAAAGTCATTTGCTTCCATTTCCTCCACTCTAATTGTGAAGAAATTATTCTCTTCAGTAAGCTTTTGAGATTCTTTTTCCAAATGACAAATTTGGCTTTTTAAGACATTCTTCTCCTCATTGACTTTTTGGGCCTCTTTTGCCATTTGAGTTAGTCTATTTTTTTAAGGTGTTGTTTTCTTCAGTCAGGTTGTTGACTCTCTTTTCATGATTTTCTTGCATCATTCTCATTTCTCTTCCCAGTTTTTTCCTCCACTTCTCTTATTTGTTTTTCAAAATCCTTTTTAAGCTCCTTTATGGCTTTTAATCAGTTTACATTTTTCTCGGAAGCTTTTGGTGTGGGAGCTCTGACTGTGTTATCTTCTTCCTGATCCATGCTTTGATCCTTTTTGTCCTCCAAAAAAGGAATCTAAAGCTGGATTGCTGTTCTTATTTTGTTTCCTTTGCCTGCTCATGTTGCTAGTCAATTACTTTACTTTCCAGCTCTGTGGAATTCTGTTTCCAGAGGGGAGAGCTTTGTCCCAAATTGCTGGGGTTTTTGCAGCTGCCAGAGCTATTAGGAGGCCACTGTCTCTGCAGGCCCCACCAGCTTTGGCTCACTGTTCACGTACCTCAGGACCACCACCCAAGAACACAATCTCTATCCAGGCAGCTTAAGACAAGAGCACGTAGTCTCTGAATGATTGCTTGGCCCCCCTGCAATCTTCAGGCTGCGAGCTCTGAAGCAGCCATGTAGAAGTGGCTGCAGGGCCACTGTCTCTGCAGCTTGTGGGTGGATGGCCTGATCTGCTTTTCTCCCCCAAATTTAGCTGAGTTCCACTGACCTTTCACTTAGTCCTTGTTTCTTATGGGTTGATAATTCTGGAAACTGTCACAGTTGCTGGTGATCCACTCTACTGAAAGCTCCAGCTGCAGCTTGTCCTGGCCACTCCGGGGCCAAGCCATGGTTTCAGGCTGGGATGGTTTCAGCTCCCAGCATTCTGCGATCCTTCCTGTCCTGCTGCTGAGCTGTGTTCAGTGGGAGCTTTGTTTCTCTGTACTTTTGTGGGTTCTGGAGCTCTAAAATTTGTTTAGAGTCATATTTTATAGGTATTTGAGGTGGTTATGGAGAGAGCTGTGGAGTTTTCCTGCTTCTAAGCCGCCATCTTGGCTCCATCCCCCGCCCTCACCCCAGATTATTGAGGGGAGCTCCTTTTTGAAGTTACTTTGATTCCTTCAAGTCAAATAAAGCAAACGGAAGACATAGCCATTATGGAGTATTAGAATTGGAAGGAACTTTAGGAAACAGTTAGCCCAATTCCCTTCTTTTTACTGAGGGAATTGAGGTGAAGTGTTGCCCCTTTTGTCTCCCTCACTGAGTGGTTGGAGAGCACCTAGATGGTGTAATAGATAGAGTGCTGGACCTAGAGTCAGAAAGACTCATCTTCCTGAGTTCAAATCGAGCCTTAGACACAAGCTGTGTGACCCTGGGCAAGTCTCTTAACCCTATTTGCCTCAGTTTCCTCATCGTAAAATGAGCTAGAGAAGGAAATGGCAAATATTTGCCAAGAAAACCCCAAATGGGGTCATGAAGGGTCAGATATGACTGAACAACTGAGTGGTTTTGTCTTTGGATGGTTTTTTGTCAACTTTATAAATATACATTAGCTTCCTACTCTGTTCTGTTGTTACACAATTTTCTCAACATACCATGCCTCCCTTTTTACCTAGTTGTTACCTGAAATTACTTTAGTACAGATTTAGCCTTAAATTCTTCTTCAGTGAGTTCTTAAATACCTGTTGTAGAAAGAAATGCAAGGTGCCAGACAGGCACATTCTAAGTCAGGGTCTCTTAATCTGGGATCTATTAACTTTTTCTTTAAAAATTTTTTAATGACTGTTATTTCAATTAACTGGGTTTCTTTTGTAATCTTGTGTATTTTATTTTATGCACTTAAAATGTAAATTTGAGGAGTCTACAAGTGTCACCAGACTGCCAGAGGGGTACACAACCCCCAAAAGGTGAAAGAAACATTATTGGTAACAGCTCAATGTGAATGGAATGAAATAAATCTTTCCTCTGTGAACAATTTTTCATATCTGAAAAGAAGGAAGTAGTCACAGTAGTGGGCAGCTGAGGCAGGAATGGTATGGGATGGGAAATGGAGTGAAGAGGAGAAGAGAAGTGAATTTTGCTTATAATTGCTAGAGTGATCCAACTAAGGACTACTTTCCCCAAGGATCTTTTCCTTTAAGGATTCATCTCTCCTTTCCAGCCAAGACATATTATTCTGTGGTTGTAATTAAAATCTTGCTTAGAGTTTTGCAAACACATTCTCTCTGCTTCCTAAGCTATTGATGCACTTATCCCCTTGCTTTCACTAAAAGCAAAGTAATTTATGTGTTTGTGGTACAAGTGGTTAGAGCACTGGGCCTGGAGTCAGGAAGAGCTGAGTTCAGATCTTACCTCAGACAGGTACTTAGTCTAAAAAAGGACTTTAGAGAAATTGGTGATGAACCTATATATATATGTATATGTGTATGTATGTATGTATGTATATATGTATATATGTATGTATGTATATGTATGTATTCTCTGGCTTTTTATTTGTAGCCCAATTCAGTTAGAGAAGTTCTTATAGATGGAAATAGAACAATGAGACAGGTATTCAGGTTTTGCTCTTCAGCACATTCACACTGTCATTTAAATTTTATATTCCCACCAGTATTTAGTAAAGCACTCTCTACATAGTACCTATTTAAGAAATGTTTGTGAATTTGCTTTGGTAATCTGTTCAGTCATTTCTGCTGTGTCTGATGCTTTGTGATCCCATTTGGAGTTTTCTTGGCAAAGATCCTGGAGTGGTTTGCCATTGCCTTTCTTTAGCTCATTTTATAGATAAGGAAACCGAGGCAAACAGGATTAAGTGACTTGCCCGGGGTCACGCAGCTAGTAAGTGTCTGAGGCCGGATTTGAACTCAGGAAGATGAGTCGTCCTGACTCTGGACCCAGCGCTCTATTCACTGTGCCAACTAGCTGCTCTGATTTGGTCATTATGAAGTACATAATTAAGACCAAACCTTAAATCTTCCACGTGGAAACATTGGGCTGCAAAATCAATTTAAAGAAATTTTGATAAGGCATCTAACTAAGCAAAGTTGTCTCAAGAGCATTCCAGGATGAAAATGGAAGGACTATATACAGAAGAAGAAATTCTCAAAAAATCATGATAACAAATGGTTTTCTCCACCAAGGTCAGAGGAACCAATAAAACGGAATCATAATATCACAGCCCCAGGGGTGCATGTGAAGAAGGCAGAAATAATACTGAAGAAAACAGAGATGACCCCCCCGCCCCCAGCCATATTAGACTAAGTGAATCTAGAGATCTGTGCTGGAGACGAAAGAGTGGTGAGGGTCAGAAATGCTAGAAGCATGGAAAGAGTCTTGCCAAAGGTGAGAAAAGGTGACCCTGAGAACAGCAATAATTACCATCTTATATACCCAGTTTCTTATCTGTACAAAACTTAAAAAAATGAATTGGATATTTTGTTTACATATGACTAACATTTCTCCCCCTACCTCTTTCCTGCTCCACTCTTGGAGAGCCATCCCAGACAGCAAAAAATATTTTTTAAATTTAAAAAAAAAAGAGAAAGAAGAGGAAAACTCCTAGAACAACCAACAAATACAGGGAAAGAACCTGAAAATATGTGTAATATTTCACACCTGTGGACAACCCATCTCTGCAAAAGAGAGGGATAGGGTGTCCTCTCATCCCTCCTCTCTGGGGCCATGCTTGTTCTTTGTAATTTCACAGCATTCATTTTTGATTGTTTTGTAGTGGTTGTTCTTTCCATTTGCATTGTAGTCATTATGGATATTGTTTTTTTGACCCTGTTTGTTTCAGTCAGAATCAATTTATGTCTTTCCCAGATTCTTTGAATTAATCATTTTTGTCATTTCTTACAGTACAATAATACTACTGTAACACTCTTTGTTTAGCCATTTCCCCAGTTGATGAGCAGCTACTATGTTTCCATTTCTTTGCTACTACAAAAAGTACTGCTACAAATATTTTGGTATATATAGGGATTTTCTTCTTATCAGTGACCTCCTAGTAGTGGAATCTCTAGGTCATAGAGTGTGGATATTTTGTTGACTTTATTGTAGAACCATTAATTGGTTTCCAAAATGTTTATTGATTCTAGCTCCACCTCCCTATACTCCCTCCAACATTGACATTTCCTGTATTTTGTCATCTTTGCCAGTTTTGGGGGTATGAAGTCAAACCTTAGTGTTGTTTTGTTTGGCATTTATCTTAGTAATTTGGAGCATTCTTTCTTATGCTTGTTAATAGTTTGTAATTCTTCTTTTGAGAATTATTTGTTTATATCCTTTGACTGCATATCTATTGGAGAATGGTTTGGGGCCATATGTATATCCATCCATCTATCTATCTATCTATCTATCTATCTATCTATCTATCTATCTATCTTTGCATAAATATCCCTATACATACTCATATATATGTTAGTGGTCTATTTATTTTAGCTATCAAGTTCTTATCAGAGAAATTTGATACAAAGGTTTTTTCCCCTTTTCAACCACTTCTTAAATGTCAGTTTTGTTTGTGAAGAAGTTTTTAAATTTCATGAAATCAATATTACCTATTTTATCTTTTGTAATTGTCTCTATTTGATATTTTGTTAAGAATACATTTTCTACCCATAGATGTGAAAGGTATGTGATCTGCTTCTTTTAAATTTTTTTTTAGTATGAGCTTTAATATTAAGGTCATACATAAGATTTGTCTCTAAATCCAATTTCTTCCAAATTGCTTTCCAGTTTTCCAGCAGGTTTTTAAAAATCTTGTCTTACAAATTTATATTTTTAGGTTTGTCAAACATTGGGTTTTACTGAGTTCCATTATTTCTGGTTCTATCTTTAAAAATAATTAATTTTTTGTTCCATTTTTATTTCTGAACTATCTCCCTCCTTCCCTACACACCCTGTAGTAGACCACCATTTGATACAGATATATAAATGTATGTAAAATCATACTATGCTACTTATGCATACTTATGTTTATCAGTTATTTCTCTGGAGATGGAGAGCATCTTCCTTCATAGGTATTTTGTAGTTGATTTGAGTATTCATAATACTCAGAATAACTTGGTTGTTCACAGTTGTTCTTCAAACAATATTGTTGTTACTATATACAATGTTCTTTTGATTTGCTCATTTCATTACATTATTTCATGCAAGTCTTTCCATGTTTTTCTAAAATCAACCAGCTCATCATTTCTACAGCACTATATATATCATCACAATCATATACCACAACTGATTCAGCCATTCCCCAAATGATGGCCATCCCCTCACATTCCAGTTCCTTGCCACCACAGCTAGCTACTATAAATATTTTTGAACATATAGGTTCTTTTGCTTTTTCCCTGATCACCTTGAGAAAGAGACCTAATAGTGGTATTACTAGATCAAAGGATATACACAGTGTTATAAATCTTTGGGCATAATTCCAGATTGCTTTCCAAAATGGCTAGGTCAGTTCGCAGTGCCATCAATGGTGTATTAGTGTCCAGTGTTTCCATATCCCCTCCAACATTTGTCATTTCCCCCTTCTATAGTTTTGGCCAATCTGAGAGGTGTGAAATGATATTTCAAAGTTGTATCAATTTGCATTTCTCTAATCCACAATGCTTTAGAACATTTTTTTTATGTGACTATAAATAGTTTTTATTCCTTCATGGAAAAACTGCCTGCTCATATCTTTTGACCATTTATCAGTTGGGAAATGACTCACATTCTTATAAATTTGACAAAGTTCTCCATATATTTGAGATGTGAGACCTTTATCTGAGAAACTGTCTATAAAGATTCCCACCCACCTCAATTTTCTACATTCCTTCTAACCTTGGCTACATTGGTTTTATTTGTACAAAGCTTTTCCATTTAATATAAGATTTTCCATTTTACATGTCACAAATGCTCTGTTGCTTGTTTATTTGTAAGTTCTTTCCTTATCCATAAATCTGATAGTTAATATGTTTCATGTTCTAATTTTCTTATATTTCCTTTTATGTTTAGGTCACATATCCATTTTGACCTTATCTTGGTAAATGATATCTATACCTAATTTCTGCCAGGCTGTTTTCCAGTTTTCCCAACAATTTTGACCAAATCATTAATTTTTACCTTAAAAACTTAAATCTTTACATTTGTCAAACACAAGGTTATTATAATAATTTACTACTCTGTATCATGTGTTTAGTCTGCTCTACTGATTCAATCTGCTTCTCTTGTCTAGTCTGTTCCATTGATATACTTCTCTATTTTTTTAATCAATACCAAATGGTTTGAGAGCTGATATATTATAAAATAATTTGATGTCCAGAAATGCTATTCCTCCTTTATCCCTACCTTTTCCATTATTTTCTTTGATTGTCTAGATCTTTTTATTTCTCCAAATAAATTGTTTTTTCTTCTTCAGGTTATTGGTATAGCATTAAAACTATAAATTAACTTTGGCAACATTGTAATTTTTATCATATTGAATTGATCCAGCCATAAGCACTGAATATTCCTCCAGCTATTTAAGTTGTTCTTTATTTCTTTAAGACATTTTCTACAACAGAATCTATACGAGTGTTTCCATGTGTTGATAGACTGATCCCCAAATATTTTATGCATTTGGTAGTTATTTTGAATGATACTTCCCTTTCTATTGTTGCCTCTTGGATTTAGTTATTATCATTATATATGGATTCTCTTGACTTTTTTGGCTTATTTCAACTTTGCTAAATCTATTAATTGTCTCAATTTTTGTTCTGTCTTTGCTGATTCCCTAGAGTTTTCTAAGTAAATCATTATGTCATCAGCAAATAGAGATAGTTTCATCTTTTCTTTGTCTATCTTTATGGTTTTAATTTCTTTTTCTTGTCTTACTGCTATTTCTAGCATTCTTAGTACTATAACAAATGATAGTCCAAGGAGTAGGCATCATTGTTTTACTCCTGTATATAAAAAATCTTAATGAGAGTCATTTGTACATGAATTTAAGGCATTCTTTTTTTGGGGGGGAGGGCAATTGGGGTTAAGTGACTCGCCCAAGGTCACATGGCTAGTTTTGTGTTAAGTGTCTGAGGCTGGATTTGAACTCAGGTCCTCCTGACTCCAGGCCCATGCTCTATTCACTGCACCATCTAGCTGCCCCAGTTTAAGGCATTCTTGATGAGAGTTTAGCAGAGAACAAGTAGGCTTTCATAATCAGAATTCAACAATAGCAACAATAGATCATATTTTTCCCATTTGAAAATTAGCTGGAAAATATAAAGAACATAAGATCGTATTGTGCTTATTGTTTGTTGTTTAATAAAAAAAGGCACCCTTTTATAAAGTGGAATTCTGACTTACAGACTCTTCTACAACAAATATCTTCCATCCATACATCAAAATCATTCAAGATTCCCTGGAATATGGAGCAACAGAAATAATACTGTTTAATGGCCCATTGATAATCGACTGGAGAGGGATCTGGAAAGGGATAAAACAAAAGGATATGTGTGCTTATCAGAGACATTCACACTATGTTGGAGGAGATTCAAGGAAGAATTCAGGCAGATGAAGATTTCCCTGAGGAAGAAGTCCTCCAGACCCTCCTGTCTGAACATGACGTTGTGGTGATTGTGTGAAACCTCAGATCATTACAGAGCTTCCTGGAAGAGATCTGTAATCACTCAAAGAAGTTTGGCTGGTCTGTACACACAGGAAAAGCCAAGTGGATTGATTGGTATAACATTATAACCATAAATTAACTTTGGCAATATTGTAATTTTTTTGTGTTAGCATTACCTAGTCATGAACACTGAATATTCCTCTGACTAATTAAATGAATTTACATAAGTATTTTCTGGTTTTTGGAAGATTTATGGACAAATATTTTCTGCATTTTGTCATAATCTTGTACTGGTTTTAACATGCACGTAGATGGATGCCATGATTTGGGCCCAGAGTTGAAATGGAGGTATTGAGTGAGCTAGATTGCCTTCAGGAAATTACAAAGCCCCTTTTCTCACCCCAAGATTCTTATGAAAGCAAAGGTCCATCTTTTTAATACTAACATTCTACATGTATTTTTATATGGCAGCAAGACATGGAATACACAATGAGTATTACACTGAGGGCAATCAAAAGACAAATGGTGAATATGAACAATTTGTAATATATGACTGATGAGCTCTAAAGATTAACAGGAGTAAAAGATGTCATTGAAGAATACTGGTCATGTGGCAAGAATGTGGTATGGGGAGCAGCTAGATGGCACAGTGAATAAAGAACCGGCCCTGGAGTCAGGAGGACCTGAGTTCAAATACGGCCTCAGACACATAACACTTACTAGCCGTGTGACCTTGGGCAAGTCACTTAACCCCAATTTCCCTTTACTTCCCCATGTCTCACCCCCCCAAAAAAGAATGTGCTATGGAAGGTAGATGACCAGAGTATTAATCTAGTCAGGAGAAAGCAAGGAAGACTTCAAGCTCATGGGGTGTATCTGCTGTGGTGATTTTATGGAAGGACATGACCAAGGTTTGTATGAGAAGACAGCCTGTATCTGTATGTTGTGATCTGTAGGCACTACTGCAGAGAACTCTTGAACTGATGTGGTCACAGATAGTCATTATGAATAATAAAGATTGCACTTTAAATCTTCCACTTTTCTTTCAGGTCTCATTCTTTTGAAAGTTACTTATTTTTTTAAAAAATGTGGTTAATAAAAATATAACCTTTGGCAACCATTTGCAAAACGTGCTTGGAGATGCAGGGATACAAGCAAATATGGATCTAGGTAAGCAGCTGTGTTTCCTGTTTGATCGTTTGATAAACTTTTACTCTGTTAGTTTTCCCCTGCTGTCCGGTGGAGCTCATTGTACCTATTCTGTACCTTGCAGGGATGTCGTAGATTGATAGCAAGTTGAAAGCCCTTGTTGAGATACATGGATGCCAGATATGTGTTCAAGGCAAGGCAGGGCTGTTTCTTTACTGATTGACTTTTAGCAAGATGATATGGTCTTGCTCCTGCGAGTCTGAAAGGCATGCACAAGGCAGGTTCAAGCATATTTTTCCTGCAATGAATGTTAGAGCAGAAGGGAGTAGGAATTAATGGGTTTTTATCAAGGAAAAGGAGGAGGAGGAGGCTGAATGCTATTGATGTGGAGCTGACCAAAGCCTGCCACCCATTTTTCATTTGTTTGATCTTCTGCCATGATTTTCACCTTTGTAAGTTTTAATTAAGAGCTTCCCTTAAGAAAATATGGCATCAGTATGCACCCACTAGAGCAAATACAGCACCTGAAATGAAACTTTTCTAGCATAATCAGTCATAGTACATAGCATCCACCCTTTAGGAATTAAGAGTTGTACACATTTTAAAAATCTGAGTTAATCACATGCAAATGTAGTTGCACGAAAACAGTGGTTTTTCAGTAGTACAATTTTATTTGTATCAGGAGACTACATTTCCTATTTTAAAAAAATTGATAGTACCTATTAGGAAACTATTTCTAACATCCCAGATTATTCAAAATTTCTTCCCCTTCATAGTGGAAATCCTATCAATTTCAATCTCTGATTTTTTCTTTGAGGGAAGAGAAGTTTTGTGTTTTAATATCTGTTAGCTCCCCATTTCTTGTATACGATACAATGTATTCATGTTTGGAATACATAGATTAAATTTAAGGAATAGAT
The DNA here is from genome assembly GCA_028646515.1 of Pseudochirops corinnae. Classification (NCBI taxonomy): domain Eukaryota; kingdom Metazoa; phylum Chordata; class Mammalia; order Diprotodontia; family Pseudocheiridae; genus Pseudochirops; species Pseudochirops corinnae. The sequence continues at coordinate 244,249,412 of CM053588.1, forward strand.
GAGTCTCCTGACTTGCTTTAAGCTCCTAGAAACTGCATGTCCCTTGTCAGCATTTCTTTTTGGTTCATGTAATTATTCACCACCCCTCTTTGCTCCCTATTTAAGGTATGTGGAGGCTCTTGGATTCTGGCTGCATGGATCACAGAGCCAGGGTCCAGATCAAAGGCACCTATGAGTAAATGAAACCAGACAGAAATTCAAAGAGGCTTCGGGGGGGGGGGGGGGGGATAATCAAGGAGGGCAGATCAGCAAAGAGAGAAGGGGTGCAGAAGAGTTACATTTTGCCCAAAGTAAGGTTTATCAGAAGACAAAACCTACATTTTGGTTTCAGTTTTTTCTTTTGACGTTCAGACTGATTTGAAAAATTTTATTCAGATCAGCAAATATATAAACATTAGCCTGGGTTCTAATCCTTGATTTGACACTAACTTACTATCTAATTTTGGGGAAGTCATCCAACCTTTCTGACTCATTCTTTTCACATCTTTAACACGAGGGAGTTACAGTAAATGATCTCTAAGATCTCTTCTAACACCAAATTCAATTAACCTCTGAACTTTTGACTGTGTGCCCAGTTCTGTTTAAGTAAAAAAAAGGTTGTCTCTTCAAAATGTATATAAAAATATCCTCAGCTTTTGAATACAATTGTCATACTACACACAACCGTTCTTAGAAAACGTGCTTCCATATCATATTATATTGCATAGTCTCAGTGTTATAAGTTATGCTTAGCTGAAAGAAAAAAAATAACCAATGTGAATGGCTGATCCAAATGGAACATGGCAATGAGTTTCACTTAGGTACTGCAATATGTGGCCCAGAGAGCAGATGCGTATATATACTTTTCATTGACTGATGTTGGGAAATTTGCTTGAAAAATATCTGTGGCCTCTGAACTGTCCATTGAAGAGATTCTTTGCTAACAGTCCACCACAATCTTCATCCACATTCCAGTCCTATCTCTAGCATAGAAATCTGAGAGCTGAAATGGAGGGAGACTTCATAAATAGGAATTTCTACTCTTTGCAGTAATTCAACTTGAGGGGTTTTCTTTTAAAGTTACCATTCTTGGGGGTGGGAGGGACTAGAATTCCACCCCAAAGTGACATCCTTCAAAAAACTCTACTAACTACCTGCAAGAAAGCTTTTAACAGGAAGGAGTGAGATGATATGGCTTTGTTGGAGTTGCTCTAGGGACATGTTTATTAACTCTCATTTTCATAAATTTATTTTAAATCTTGTAAGGAAACCTTGAAAGAAGTCATCTCCATATGCAAAATGAGAATATTTTCAGTCTTTTTTTTATTAACAAAAACAAGATAGTGTTTTTATTTGGGTCATGGACTATTGCTTTAAACTCAGCTTGGATGAACGAAGTTGGACTTAAAGAGTGAAGGGGATTAAACACTGTGAATGAATTATAGGTAGTTAGTATTTCTCAGGTTGCAGAGTCTTGGAATTTTTTGACTTTTTTTGACTGAGGGATGATTATACCTTGCCCTAGGAGATAATGATTGTTTCCTCATCTGATTTTTCGAAGACAAAATAAATGTAAAGTAAATATTTGTTGAATGAGTGAATAAAGGATGGACTATCCTGGTTCCAACCCAAATCATGCTGTCTAGAATAAGTTAAAACATTTATTTTTCATATTATAAACAAGTATTTCCCTCCTCTAATATGATATTTTAGGACCATATCCATCTAACCATGATTTTAAAACAAGTAAACAACTTTTAGTTTACTTCATTTGAGCTGTGATCATTTTCCCATAGGCTATAGCAGGAAGAGTTTGGCTCCTACCTTACGGAAGACCATATACAGCAGCATTCAATGTCTCTTGGTCAATAGATTGGTTAATCTCTCAAGTGATACATGGGTAAGAGAGATGGACTTGGAGTTATAGAGAATGATAATAGTAGTAGCTAGCATCTATAGAGTGCTTTAAAGTTTGCAGAGTACTTTATATATGTCAACTTATTTGATCCTCATAACAGGCCTATGAGGGAGGTGCTATCACCATCTTCACTTTACACAGGAGGAAATAGACACAGAGTAAGTGACTTGTCAGGGTCACATAGCTGGTAAGTGTCTGAGGCAGGATTCATACTCAGCTCTTTCTAACTCTGATGCATTATCAACTGTGCTACACTTAGCTGCCTCAGGAATGCCTGAATTCAAATCAGAACCACTGTTTGCCTTAGTTTCTTCAACTGTAAAATGAGGATAATTAGAGCATCTATTGCACAGGTTTGTTGTGAAGATCAAATGAGATAATATTTGTAAAATGCTTAGCACAGTGCCTGGTATGTGGTAGATGCTGTATAAATGCTTATTTATAAGTTTTTCCACTTCTGCTCCCCTATCCTACCCTCCCCTTTCCTCCCTTCCCTTCCTTTCCCCTCCCCTCTCTTCCCTTCCCCTCCCTTCCCATTCACTTCTCCTTCCCCTTTCCCTTCCCTTTTCCCTTCCCCTTCCCCTTCCCCTCTTCTTCCCTGCCCTTTCCTTCCCTCCCCTGCTCCTCTCTTTCCTTTCCTGCTCTTCTCTTCCCTTCCCTACCCTTCTCTTCCCTTCCCTTCCCTTCCCTTCCTTTATCAAATGTTGTGTCAAGATTTAATTCTTTATGTAAAAATAAACAAACACATCCACCTCAAAAAGAAAGAAAGAAAGAAAGAAGCTAGGTTCTTTCAGAAAAACTTGGAAAGACTTACATGAACTAATGCGAAGTGAAGTGAGTAGAACAAGAAGAACATTGTACACAGTAATAGAAATATTGTACATGATCAGCTATGAATGACTTAGTACTTTTCAGCAATACAAAGATCCAAGATAGTTCTGAAGGACCTATGATGAAAAATTCTATCCACTTCCAGGAAAGAACTGATGGAATCTGAATGCAGATGAAAGCATACTGTATTTTAAATTTTAAAAAATTTTTCTTGTTTTTTTTTTGTCTGTGTTTTCTTTTACAACATGACTAATATGTAAATATGTTTTGCTTGACTATACATATATATCTTTATCAAATTGCTTGCCTTCTCAATGAGGGAGGTACAAGATAATTTGCAACTCAAAATTGTTAAAAATTATTTTTACATGCAATTAGGAAAAAAATTAAAATTTAACTATATAAAGAATATCTTGATGGTATATGTCATACTAAAAGAGCAGCAGACAGTAAATATGGAAGTGATAAATAATATGATTTAACAATATAGAGTGAAAGTTAGCCTTATTTTCCTCCAACTATTTGTTGCTAGGGATATTTAAGAGTCTACTCCCATTTACACAAGAGATATGTTGTTAAAATTTATATATAAACTAAATTTTGATGAATCAGTGTCCATATTAAATGCTATAGGATAACTCAATATTCAAAAGATCCTTACAGAATCTTTTTTGTAATGGCAAATATTACCCTCCATTTTACATGATTTATAAATTCAGATGTTCACAAATCTATGTTTTCTTGAAGCAGAGCAAACCAGCACAAAAGACAACATTTTAAAAGCTTCTCATACCTTTGGTGTTTGGATGTCTTTTGAAGAATACCATTACAAATATGTAAAACTCAACCTAGTGAGGGTTGAATAGGAATCTGGAACCTGCTAACTATTTCAAGTCCAAGCAGAGTATTTTGAGAAATAATAGTTATAAATGTTGATTCATCTTCCACCCAATGCATCATAATCCCAAACAATCAGGGACTCAACATCAAATAGTAAAGTTTTTAATTAGGACAGAATAACAAAGTAGATAACAAGGGGAAATCTCTCCAATACACAAAAGGGCATTGTCTCAAGCCACTGATGGGAGAGGAAACATTTTCTGGGCAGCTTATATTCCTAGAGCTGACTGAATCCTGGTGGGAATAAGGCTCCTGACTCAATCTCTCCACCATCAGTTGGGCTCTATTGAGGCTTCTCTGTGACTCCAAAGCTGCTATTTGTGGTTCTTCTTCCCAGCTGTTGCTGACATTTTTGTCATGCAAACCTGCATAATCTCCAAGTCATTTTTGACTCTCACCTCTCTGTCACACTCCATATCTAGTCAATTGTCAAGTCTTGCTGGCTTTCTCTCCATCACATTTCTCACCTCCCTCATAGTCACCACTGTGGTTCAGGCCTTCATTGTCTCTCATCTGAACTATTTTTTTTTCAGTAGTAAGCAAAGTTTTTAATCTGCACTTCAGGAACTGGTAGTACAAATGACATTTTTTTAACCTTCTATTTAAATAGCTTTAATATAGTCTATGAGTCGATGACTTCTGAAAGACATACTCTAACAAAGGTATGCCAGTGAAGACAGTTTTCAGCAAGTAGTGTAACCTGGGAAAAGGGAGTCGTTGGCTAATTTTCCACTTACTTAAACCATGAACCATAAAATTAGCACAAACCTATTCAATTTTCCAGGGAATTTTAAAACAGTCTCCAAAATTTCAAGATTGCTTATTCTTTTTTTCCGTTGAAAAGAAGCAAGCGGTGGTACTCTTGTAAAAACAATACATTCATCACTGGACTTCATTAAATGGCAGCCTAGGTAAAAATTTTGCTGCTTCATATTCTCAAGTGCCAAAGATGTCTGCTCTGCATCTTGGTGTGTCAGAAAGTGAGATGGATTCATCTAGAAAGAAAGGGAAAAAATTCCTATCATGTTCTCAAGGCAAGATCCAATGAGAGAACAGCTATAAAGTACTCAGCACATAAGCAATTAATAAATGCTTATTTCATCTTCTCTCCCGCAATCTCATAAATGTGGGCATACTTACTGACTCCGACCATGTGAAATCTACCTGTTGTGTGGTATTGTAGATGGTGCTGAACTTGGGATCAGGAAGACCTGGGTTTGAATTCCACCTCATTTTCTAGCCATTTTTTCTACCCTGGGCAAGTCACTTCAATTCTCTGAGACATATTTCTCTTAGTAAGATAGGGCTTAAGGAGCATTTACTTCAGAGGGCTGCTATAAGGATTAAATGACAGAATCTAATTACACTGTTTTGCAAACTTTAACGTGCCCTATATGTTGGCTATTATTATTTCTATTACCCCTTTTGGATACTTTAATAATTAGTTACTTATTACCTTAGATTATGGGGAAAAGATAAAGGGCAAGGGAAGACCACAAATTAAGGGTAATGAAAAGCAGTCAGAGTAAATTTGATTCATATTGACACAAAAAGGGTTAAGTTAATGGCAGACTACAGTCGATGTTTCAACTTTAATGGCAAGGAATACAGCGTGGCATCGGAGAGGTGCCAAAGCATGGGAAGCCCATTAACATAACGGCTAGGCAGGACCCTATGAGTCATAGAAGTGTCACTAAAAACGCAAAGAGTCTCAGTGACGATGATCCATTATGTTTGAAAGTCATTAAAAAACCCAGATCAGGTCCCATTGTCTTGTTCCAAGCGTAGTTTCCAAGTGAAGAGCAGAGTGACAAAGTGTATTTTATAACATTCCGTAGAAAAACACATATGGCTAACAACTGCTTGCTTTCTGGATGGGAGGCCACCATGAAAAAACTGGATGAGTTGAATCTAGCTTCCAGATTCCATCTTCCATCTAGAATGTGAAGTATAGCCACTCCTCTTCGCTGGTCTCGAGACACTAATCCAAGATGAAGTTGTCTGGATAAACCAATATGGTTTCTTCCTTGAGGAAAAGTATAGAAGGTGGAAAAGTTCCTTCTACATGGGTGATACTCTTTTCTATCTCATTAATTTCTGGAAAAAGTTCCAGCAGAAAAGAAATCTTTGAAGATTCTGGGCATAAACTCAGAAAAGACAAAAATCTTCTGAGATCCTAGACCTAGTTCAGCTGCCGAATGATATGATTGATGCTTTCACCTCAGTAGCCAGGTTTGCCCATTTCCTTGAGAAAGCCCACTCTATTCTTGGCAGCATGACGGGCTACCCACAACGGGGAAAGGACACAGGAACCTTGAGACCTGACAGAAATGTTCCCCTACTGAGCAGATTTCATGGATGACATCTTCCAGGCAAATGATACCGAACTTCCCTAGATGCTCCTCAATCAGAATATTATCTGTTAGAGAGACTTTCTTATTATTTATCCTGGCTTCTCCTCGCTTCAGAATGAGCTCACGGACAGATTTTAGGTTAGGATATCCTCAAGCTACATAAGGCTCTATAATGCGCAGTTTCTTTAAGGAAGTTGGAAGTATTTTGACGAAGACGCCACTATAAATTTTCTTCAGACGGAGTTTCTCTATTGTCTTTGTCACTTGATTACTCACTCCATTAATCCTTTCCATGCGGACCACAAAGGCCAGACGACGTGCATCCTTCAGCACATAGCACCCAGACTTCGAATCAAGGCGCTTGAGACGAGCTACATCACGGACGATGCGATGGAATTCATGGCCAAATGATTCCAGCCGCCTGAATCTGAGCTGACTCCCTTTCTTTTGCTTCTTTTCCAAAAGGGCTTGCTTAGCCTGAGTTGCTTTGAGGGCTTGGTAAGCGTTTCTCTTCTTCAGGACGTTCTCTGGAACCAAAGGAATCTTTTTTTCTGGGCACCAACGTCTCCCAGCACGAACCCAAAAGCCCCCACCCTCTCCTGCCCCCCCACAAAACTCCAAACCCGCGGACGTTGGCGGATGCTCCGCACACTACCTCACCTGAACTATTATGTTTTCCTAATCGGTTTCCCTGCTTCCAGTTTCCCTTTCCTCTGGTGAAACCTGTTTATAGATGACAAAAATCTTCTTAAATCCCAGGTCTGACCATGTCATTCCCTTCTAAAAACGCTCATTGTTTCTCTGTCGCCTCTGGGGTAAAATATAAACACCTTATCCTAGCATTTAACACCTTCAACAATCTGGCCCCTACCTTTCTATCCTTATATCATATTATTATTTCATATTTCATATTATTCTTCTTTACATACGCTATATTCCAGCCAAATTAGACCATTGAACTTGTCATTCTGTCTCTTGCCTCAATGCAATATACAAGCTTGTATATGCTTAGAATGTAAGCAATATAGTCTCATGCTTAGAAAGCACTTGGTTTCATCTTAAACTCCTAGAATCTTTATCTTCCCTTCTAAGCTCAGGTCAGGTGCCACCCACTCTGTGATGCCTTCCCTGAACCATCTCAACTGTTAGTTTTTCTTTCCTCTTCAAATTACCTTGTATTTACCTATGTGTTCTTATTATGCCTTGAGGGTGAAGACTTTTTCACTTTTTTTTTTTTTGCAAGGGGAGGGCAGGGCAATTGGGGTTAAGTGACTTGCCTAAGGTCACAAGGCTAGTAAGTGTTAAATGTTTGTGGTCAAATTTGAACTCAGGTCCTCCTGACTCCAGGGCCCATGCTCTATTCACCTAGCTACCCTTTCATCATTATAAGCTTTCTTCTTTTGGCTTAAAACTTTGTTTTCCATTAAAATGAAAATATTTTGAGGAGAGATAGCATTTTATATATCATTTTCAGTCATTTTCACTGTAGTATGAACAAATTGATCCTATCCTTCCCCAAGAACAGACTTATTGGGAAAAATTAGAAAAAAAGAGGATTCTGGGCATCTGAGGGTCCCATTGAAGAGGGAAAAATGTTCAAAAAGGAAACATAGGATACTGAATTTCTCCTACATCACTGTTTTTTGAGGGACTATGTGTCTGGAGAATAATACAGATCATAGGATCATAGATTTAAGGTGCAAGAGGCCTCAGAGGTCATCTAGTCCTTATTTTTACAGAAGAGAAGCCTGAGTTGCAGGGAGATTGAGATTTTACCCAAGTTTACACAAGTGGTAAGCATTAGGAGCAGGATTTGAACTCCAGTCCTTTAACCCCAGAGACAGTATACTTTCTCCTGCGCAATGATTCTTAGTCTTGGGTCAGTAAACTTCTTTTTGAAATACCTGCTATTTATGGGCCCCTAGATGGTACAGTGGATAGACCACTGGCCCTAGAGTCAGAAGGACCTGAGTTCAGCTTCAGATTCTTTTTTTTTTTTTCATAATCCAAGATTTTTTTTATTGTTCTTTTTTTTTTTTTTTTACAGTCACTTATGCCATGAATTCATAGGGGATTTGTTCCAACAACTCAGGTTCCTTGCCATTGGTTCTCACAAAGTGTGCTTCTCTGGGTAGAGCAGGCTGGAGTTTCAGCTGAACCCAAGTGCCTTTTTCTTTGGCTTCCTTCTTCTTCTGATCATTTTCCTTTACCCGCTTCAGGAAGCTATCTCTGCTCTTGGAATGCTTAATATGCTCAATACGCACATTAATTCTCTTGGCTAGAATCTTGCCCTTAACCTGTTTATTTACAATTAACCTGTTTATTTACAACAATGCCTACAGCATGCTGAGTAACATGATAGACCCGTCCAGTCTTGCCATGGTAACATTCATGGGGCATTCCTTGCTGAACTGTGTCCATACCCTTGATATCTACAATATCACCTTTCTTATATATTCGCATATATGTAGCCAAAGGGACAACACCATGTTTTCAAAAGGGCCTAGAAAACATGTATCGGGTCCTTCTCCTTTTTCCTTTTGTGTTCGTCATTTTGGCAACTCACTGGAATATGGCAGAGCTGGTGGAAAGGAAAAAGCCAGCCTCAGATTGTTAATAGCTGTGTGACCCTAGGCAAATCATTTAGCCAGATTGCTTAAAAACAACAAACAACTTTCTATTTAAAATACCTAAAATAATTATTTCATTGTAATCGATTTCTTTTTTAATCTTGTGTATTTTATTTTATGCTTTTAAAACCCTTATTCTGAGAAGTGGTCACCAAACTGCCAAAAGGGTGTAGGACCCCTGTTCAGCAGATGGATATACCTGCTTCTAAAATTTCCTTTAATTATTATCCGAAAGATTGTGATCTATACAGTTACGTGTTAAGTAATTCAAGTCTGACATGTCAAATTTGTAGGGCTAGACTTATTAAAACACCAACCATCAACGTAATCCTTTCATGAGAATCACAGTTGTAGCTTTCCATCTGCATAATGTTTGCTGAGCTGTTTTAGTAAAGAAATGTTGGGTTTTTTTTTTTTTTTTGCCTTTCAGAGGAAACACACAAGTCCCTGTGATTTCAGGGGTCATTGCTAGAGTTGGTAACCAGGGAAATAGGTTGAAAGCCATAGGAAAGGATTAGGCTTCACTTTTCTCTGCATGAAGATGGCAGAGAGGGTTAAAGCAATTCATTTGCCCTGAACTGACTGGAAAATGAACTCAAGGACCCCTAGAGTTTTTCTCAGCAGTGTATTTTGCAAATTAAACTCATAAAGAAGTTAACAGGACTCTTACTTTCAAAATAACAGCAGCTTTACAGGTTTGAGATACTCCTTCAAATGATTGTGACAGTTACAATGGGTGCCTAATGTTACCCAAGTATCCTAAACATTCCTAGGGCATACCTCTCCATTTTCCACTTGAACACTATTGACCTAAAGTGGTGGGAAACAAAGAATGAGAAGGAAGGGCATCCTTATATCTCTTTTTTTGAGGCGGGGGGGGGGGGCTTGGATGTTTTTATTTTAATTTCTTAAAAATTTAAAAGATATTTTGAAATTAAACAGATGAACTTTTTGTTGTTTGTCAGTCATTTCTGACTCTTCAAGACCCCATTTGGGGTTTTCTCAGCAAAGATACTGGAGTGATTTGCCATTTCCTTCTCGAGCTCATTTTACAGATGAGAAAACTGAGACAGAGTTAAGTGACTTGTCCAGGGTCACACAGCTAGTAAGCGTCTGAGGTCAGATTTGAACCCCAGGCCCCGTATGCTATCCACTGCACCCAGATCAAATAAAATAGGCATTTCCATAAACATAGCAGAATAGAACAAATATTGTGTATGAATCTGTGACTCTCTCTTGTGTATGACTTGCTTTAAAAAAATAAATGATTGATACCCTTCATTTCTTTCTAGTCTTCCTTCTGTTTTCTTCTATACATTTAAAAATGCTTCAATGGTCATTATAACTTTATGACATTCATCTTCTATTGTTTTGTTCTTTTTCATTATCTGTATAAAGTTCACATAAATCTTATGTTCATGTGGATCACACAGTTGACAGGGAAGTTGGTCACACATTTAATGATGTTCAAAGGCAGCAGCAACTTAAGGTTTCTTATTCTAATCTCCTTCATGGTTGACTGAATAGTTACTTTATTAATAATCTCAGGGTCCAAGGTCTGCAGATTTGTTATTTCTTAGAGGTGATTTTCTGTGAAGATTTTTAACCAAGCAAAAACCTTCGAAGAAGGGCAAAAAATTAACTACTTAGTGAATATCAAGCCTGGGGCAGATGACCTTTGGGTTACTAACATAGCTCATCTACCAGTCAGTCGCAAAGGATTATGGGGAATCAAGGCACTTTCATTAAATGTCTTTCAAAATACTTGACAGGCAATCCCGTGAAAATTGGAAGCCTTGTAGCAAAAGAGAAGCTATGGCAGCCTTTACTGATAGAGTAATTCATTGGGAGAATAAAATCACACATTTATGCTTATAGCTGCTTTATCCAGGTCATCTGTATAGTGAGGTTTTTTTCTTTCTATAGCTTCTCTAGCATCTTTCAGTACTGGCTAATCTAAGATGCCACACTACTTTTACATTAGGTAAAATTTAATTAAGTCAGCTTGGGAAACTTTTGGAACATGTAGCTCAAAGTGCTGATGAAAAATCAAACCATTCACATATTTTACATTTCACAGCCTTGGAGCTTAGATGCATATATTTGTATGCTCTGATTCTCTCCACTTTCTCTGGTTGCACAAATCAGAATTAGAATCTGCCAGTCATCCCATCATACTTTCCAACATGGTCTCTGGTTTTTGCCTACTCTTCTGGCTAACATCCCCTCTTCTGTTAAAATTTTAAATGTATAGAAGAGAACAGAAGGAAGACTAGAAAGAAATGAAGGCTATAGATTGAGTTTATTATTTCTCCTGTTAACTATTAAAATCCACCCATCTTTCAAGGACCAGATCACAGAATCTCAAAATCTCAGACCTGGGAGGGGTTTAGGAGGTCACCTAGTTCAACCATTCTTTATACCCTCAAGGGGTAGTCATCTAGCCTCTGATTGAAAATCTTAAAAATTGGGAATCTCACTAAGAATAACTAGCATGATAACTAGTAATTTGAGTTTTGCGAAGCATTTTACAAATATTAACTCATTTGGTCTCCAAGTCAACCCATTTTACCAGTGAGGAAACCAAGATAGACAGAGGTTAAATGATATGCCCCAAGTCAAAAAGCTCTGCGGTCCGATTTGATTTCAGGCCTTCCTAATTCCAGGTTCACTACTCTATTCCCTGCATCATTTAGCTACTAATCCAAAGCAACCCACTCAACTAGTTGAGTTAATTGTCAAGGAGTTTGTTCTCATATTAGGCTGAAATCTGCTTTCCTGTAATTTCCTCCTGTTGTTCCTAGTTCTATCCCCTTCAAGGGAATAGTTCTTCAGATACTGGGAGACAGAATTAACTTTGTACTCTCTTTTTTTTTTCTAGGTTAAATATTCTTATTTCATTGAAAAGATTACTATATGACATAGTCCTTAATCCCTTCATCATCCCATATATATATATATATATATATATACACCTTTGTCAGGATATGCTCGTTTGTCAACGACCCTTTTATGACATGCCACCAGTACTGGTTTACAGTTAACAGTAATAGTATCCTCTCAATGTGGTCTGGCCAGGGTAGAGGACAATGGGGCTAACATGTCTCTTGCTTTGGATGTTCTGTTTCTATTAATGTATACTGTCATCACCACATCCTCTAGAATGTTTTCCCAGTTTCCCTCATTATCCTTGTCAGAAGTTATTCTCCCTCATTTGTAGTTTTAGAGCAATTATTTCAGCACTGAATCACATAATGGTGACTTGCATTACATTGCATTTATAGCTTGTCTTTCCTAATAAGTTCTTGTTGAGGGCAGAGACCTTGCCAAATATAACTTTGTACCCTACACAGCCATTATTACTGTAGTGCCTTATATATAGTGGGTACTAAAAAAATTGTTAAATGAATATTGTTAGATGGGGGAAATATATTTCTGTGCCTTCAAAACATATAATCTTAAGATTTGTGATCATCTGAGTCATTTTCTCCAATCTTTCATGTTGTCTGAAGAATAACCGGGATGACTTGGATCATAAAAAAATCTTAACACATATACATGTGACATGTATGTGAATGTAAGACTTCTGTGAACTGATACAAAATTCACAGAATCAGAAAAAAACAATATCCATAACGTTTGAAGAAATATAAATGGAAAACAGCGACAACAATAATAACAATAATTGAAACTGAATGCCATGAAAATAATAACCAAGCTGGGCTCCAAATAAAATGTATGGGAATAGCTACATATATAACACCACACTTGGCTGATATGTTAGTTAGTTTTACCGAACTGTTTTTTTTTCTTGTTTTAGTTTGGTTATAAGATGATTAAGTGGGAGAGGAGGGGAGAAATATATCAGAAAATGAAAGTCATGTAAAAGCAATAATCATTTAAAAAAAGAAATATAGGGGAATGAAAAAAGGTAGATTATGATCGAGAGATTCCAAGGGATTAAAGACAACTCATGAAAAGGAATTTCCACTCAAAGAAAGTAATGAGTAACATGTCAATCATTGACGAAGTGTGATCGCTATTTTAGCAGGATATGAAAGATCATAAATCCTTGCTTCCCACTAGAGAATATTTTGAAGGTTGAGAACTCAGGGTTTTTTATGTTGCTGTGAAAGAATCTATATAATATTTTGCAAAAATTCCAATAAACCTTTCTTACTAAAGAAATACATTGTTTATGCATATATATACACATATATATATATTATATGTATTGTGTGTGTATGTGTGCATATTTAAATGGGACATAAGTGTTTGTGTTAGTTTCTAGGAAAACATTTAACCAATAGTGAATGATGGAGCTAGGGCAATAAATGGAAATTCTAGGTCCCCAAGTTAAAAAAAAAAAAGAGAGAAAAGGGTTCCCTTGACTTTTGTTAATTGCTAAACAGAGAATTTACCAGCTTCTCTTATTAAGGAGAGTCTATCTAGACTATCTTCTGGAGAGAGAAAAAAGAACGGCTAAAAAACCATTTGAATAATTAACCCAGATTTTAGAATCATTGATTTTAGAGGTTAGCCAGTCCACTGTCTCATTTTACAGTTTGGCAAAATGAGGCCTAGGGAGCATAATTGATTTGTCCAAGACAAAACAACTAGTAAGTAGAAGAGCTAAAATTGGAACTCAGTTCCTCTTCTTTAAACCTTCTGTCCTATAATGTTCTCAATCCTTCATCTTAAGTACATTTTCTCCCTATCCTCAGTGCTTAGCACAGTGCCTGGCACATGTTAAAGGCTTGGTAAATGCTTGTTGGAATTTTTGTCTTTGCACTTCTGTTAACCTTGGGGAAAGACCCTTCAACTCCCTGGGCCTGTTTTCTTGACTATGAAATGAGGAGTTTAGACTAGGTGATCTCTATGTCTCCTCTAGATATAAAAGTCCAGATTCCTCTTCCTTTGTTGAATCAAAGTCTAGGGGCAGCTAGGTGGCGCAGTGAATAGAGCACCAGCTTTGGAGTCAGGAGGACCTGAGTTCAAATGCAAACTTAGAAACTTGACACACTTACTAGCTGTGTGACCTTGGACAAGTCACTTACCCTCGATTACCTTGCCTTCCCCCTCCAAAAAAAAAAAATCAAAGTCTGGTTTAAAATCATAGGTCTTGCAGTTAATGGTGGTGGTGTGAGATGGTGCTCTTCTCTGCTGGTGAGCCTGGGTTGCTGCTCTCTCTCTCAGTCTGATTTCTGTTGGTAGGCTGCTTCTTCCTCATTATTCACTTTGCCCTTCCCTTTAGGCATAACTTTCTCTTCAGTCATTCCCTCTGCTCCTCTCCTCTGGAGGGATGCTTTTTCTTTCAAACTAGGCTAAGGAAAACAACAGAAAACAAAACAAAACAAAACAATGATGGTTTTTACCTTCCAATACTAGCCAAGTAATCACAGCTTCTGCCAATCTCCTCAGTCAAAAGACTTATTCATTGTCTAGTGAAAGGTTCTGGAATAAGGCTTCTTTCTCTCTCTACTCTGAGAAGTAAAATTATTACTACTTCTCTTTTTTTCTGCCTTTAACTTACAGGCAGACAGATTACTCTGGCAAAATATATCACATTGCAGAGTCTGTTTTTCTTCCCTTCTGAACATTACGTTATGGTCTTTCTCTGCTGCATTTGTGTAATGACATGTATAGACTAGCAATAAAAAGGTTAACCATGCTTACCATAATACACCAGCTTAAGAGTTATGTGAGTAAACAGAAAGGCAAATCAGTTTCTTTAAGGAACAGATAAAAGTTTTTGGAAGCAAACTTTTAAGAGAGAGGGAGTGAAAAGGCAAGAGGTAGATGAAGGCTCACCATATCTGGTCTTAGTAATGCTAAGTGTTACAACATTTTAGTGTTTGTTATGAGTCTCTTGAACCATTCATTCTTAGCAAGTTTACTCTTTTACTACCCAAAATCTTTTAGGATGGAGTGGGCCACATTGTCAGAGTCTGGTCCTGGCCAGTCTCAAGGTTAGATGAATTCCTTGGGGTTGGATTAAGGATAGAAAAATTGTATGGTACTATATAGTATTTGCCTGACCAGTAGGCATCACTTCCAACAACCTGATCTCCTTGTCAATGCCGAAGACTACTACATTAACATTCAAAGTATGATTAATTCCAAGAGTCTAAGCTCTTTTTCATTTTTGTGTACTCAGCACCTAGCTGGGGTCCTTATACAGAGAAGGAACTTAATAAATGCTTGCTGAATTCAAATAATTAGTCAATTAATCATTGTTTATCACAAAGACTTTAGAGTTGGATTCTCTTAAGGGGATAGCCATCATCGCTTACCAAGATGTTAATAAACCTCATTCCATACATATGTAGTTTACTTATTATACATGGTCCTATAGTCTCATAAGCTCAGGCTCTTTTGATCTTGGTAATAGTGCATCTTGATATACTGTACCTGACAAATCATGCTTTCCTCAAAACAGAAGTGCATATTTATTAAACCTACAATACTTGCCAAGTTTGGCAGAGTTACATCACATGGTACAGAATGAATGAATTGGTACCTATTGTCAGTAGTCTTTGAAAATAATGAAGAAATGGGAGAGGTGCCATTGGACTAAAGCAGACTACATCTGTCCCAATTTTCAAAAAGGGAAAGAAGGTAAACTTCAAACCATAGGCCACTGACCATGATAGTGATTCTTGACACAATTTCAGAACATACTCTAAATGAAATGATTTGTAAGTATTTAAAAAAGGGAGGGAAGCATCACTCTGAATGAGAACGTATTGAACAAGTTATCGTATATGAATGTGATGGAAAGTTATTGTCCAGCTCTCCATGCATTTTCTGCTCCATATTGAAGCTCATAGTGTGCAGTCCACTTCAGATCTCTCACAGTCTCTGTTCCTGGGAAGACAAAGCTTAACAAAGCCACAGTAACATTCATTCACATTAACAAAGCCACAACAACATTTGTCCAAAGTACTGGCACCACAGTCATGCTTCCTCAGTCTTTGGCAGCTCCAGCTGGCCTTTGGAAGTCTTCCACTATAAGTTCGAGTTTTACCACCACGTTCTGTGTCAGTTCTCAGTTCTTCTCAATTCTGAGGTCAGTCTTCAGTCCAGCAGTAGCAGCTCAGGCTCCAGATGTGCTCACTGAGAGAAATTCTCTCTCTCTCTCTCTTTCTCTCTCTCCCCCCAGCAGCGGCTGCCCTACCTCCATGATGCTTACCCCAAGAAGTACTGACTGTCCAGCTTGTGCTCTTCCTTATATACGGTATAGCTCCTCCCTGTTTACCCCCTTCCTGTCATGTCAGCAACAAGGATTCCCTGTTCAGCCCCTTCCTGTTACATTAGCAGCAGGGTTTCATACCTCCTTGTTTCTTTACAGAGGCTTAATTTGAAACTGCTAAGTAGTTGTTAGCTTTCCAGTACAAAGGGATCTTCAAGTTCCATTACCATTACAATTATAAAAAAATATTGTTTGTCCTTCATTGTTGAAGAGGACTGTGACATCAGGAAGATGATGTCATAACTTTTAGTTGACTTTGATTGAGCTAGGGAGGGCTGTGCAAAGTTACCAGTCTCACTTTTTCCCCCAGTGCCATCTGGGTCCAGTGGCCAGATATTCGTCAGAAGGACTGGAGATGGCTCAGGATGCCGTGGGAGACCCTGGTTCTTTCAGGCTTTAAGGTCTTTTCAGGTTCTCACTTTGAGTGAGGGACTGCCCATTCAGTGAATATTCCTCTTTAAGAAATTTCTCAAGAGATGGCCCCTTTAAAAAAAAAAAAGAATCAAACTGGGAGGGGAAGACCCTCAGAGTTCCTGGCCAAAAGAGAAACAGCTACTAATAGTAAATAGTAAATTCACACAGTGCTAAGAGGGCAGAGACCTATCGTTGTCCAGTCTACAAGCTCCAGAGTAAATTAGATTTAAGGTTTGGTCTTTGAAGAAGAAATCTAGCCAGTAAACCCTAAGTTAACCAAGGTAGCTCTTAGCCATCAAAATGTACCTATGCTTGGGCAGAGCACCCTCAGGTAAGGGGAAGGGAAGAGAGGGAAGAGCCTTAAACCAAATTGATTCTGGAGCTCTTTGTTTGGACACAATAGGTCCCTATTCTCCTAGTACAGAGTGAACTTAAATAGTAAATAGTAACTGTTTCTCTTTTGGCCAGGAACCCTGAGAGTCTTACCCTCCCAGTTTGATAATTTTTTTTTAATTAAAGGGGCCATCATCTTGAATAACTTCTTAAAGAGGCTTATTCATTGAGTAAATGGTCCTTCATTCAACGTGAGAAACTGAAAAGATCTTAGTTTAAAAGAATCCGGGTCTCCCATTGAATTCTGGACCATCTCCAGTCCTTCTGATGAATATCTGACCACTGGACCCAGATGGTTCTGAGGGAGAAAGTGAGGCTGGTGACCTTGCACAACCTTCCCTCACTCAAATCAAAGTCAACTGCAAGTCATGTCATCATCTTCCTGATGTCATGGTCCTCTTCGAGAATCAAGGACTATAAAATATAGTTATCAAGTCAGTTGGCATAGTGAATAGAGAATTAGTTTTAGACTCAAGCCTCAGAATTGGGTTCAAGTCCCACCTTTGATACATACTCGCTGTGTGATGTTGGGAAAATCACTAAGCTCTCAGTGCTCTAGGTAACTCTCTAAGAATATAAGCTGTAGAAATAGTGCTGACTTTGTGAAAGATACCTTACTAGTATCTTTCTGAACCAATGAAAACATAGGTCCATTCCTAATCCCTATTCTTTCTTTGTTATAGGGGAGGTCTCATTTCATGATGTTGGTGGTGGGGTATGTCTGGAAATGACTATAATATAATAACAAAAGTCATCCATAAACCTATTTTATAATAAATAAAATAATTTCTAAAAGAAAAGTGGGAAAAGAAGTGGAAGCTACAATTTTCAGGGAATGTGTCTTTAAGATGATCAGACAGCAAGATCAGCCCAGATGACAGGAGTAGGAGGAAAAAATATATCACAACTTCTTCTCATGACTACTTTACAAAGACCTAGAAAACAAACCTGACTAAGTCTTGATAGAGAAGTAAAATTTTTAAAAATTATAGTGAGTTATTTCACCAGCCCAGATTTTTTCTTATTTTTTTTCTTTTTAGTGATGCTCTTAAAAGAAGAAAGGAAAGAGAGAGTAATAAATACAATGGGGCAGAAGTGTTAGGAAAATTATTTTTCGCAATTGAGGTCCCAAAGTAGGAGACTCTACAAATAAGGAGAAAGGAGTTAGGGAGAGAATTATATTTGATCATTACTTTCATCTCAACTGCTCAAGAGGGAAGAATGAAAAACAGAGCTGGGTGCAGAAATACATTTGACTCAACAGGAAAACAGGAGGGAAGAGGGAGAAAGAAATAAGAAAGAATAAGAGGGATCATAGACTTAGGGTAGGATTAGTTAGAAACAAACCAACACTAACCATAGAGGGCAGATGAAGAAGGGTAGTTTAAAAGGAAAGAAAGGCGGCAGGTAGGTGGCACAGTGTTGCACCAGCCCCGGAATCATGACGACCTAAGTTAAAATGTGACCTCAGACACTCACTAGCTGTGTGACTCTGGGCAAGTCACTTAACCTGGATTGCTTTGCCCCCCCCAAAATGAAAGAAAGGATAAGAACCTGTGATTGGATTCTTGATTAAGAGAAGAGAAGAAGGGGAGCAGAATAAGATTAATTAGACCTAGAATACTTCTTTTAGCTCACTACACTCTTCATTATAAATAGTTGGTGGGAAACAAAGAGAGGGAGAAAATATAAGAGAATAGGGTGGAAGGAAATATACAATTAGCAATTGTAACTGGGAGCATGAACGAGATGGACTCACCAATAAAATGGGACAGAATAGCAGAATGGATTAGAAAGCAGAATTGAACAAGGTGTTATTTACAATAAATGCAATTGAAACAAATTTTCAGAGTTAAAATAAGAGGCTGGAGAAATATATTTCAGCTGAATTCAATAAATGCAGGGGATAACAGTCATGATTGCAGATAAGGAAAGAGTAAAAATGAAATTGATTAAAAGGGATAAATAAGAAAGCTACATTATGCTGAAAGGTACCATAGATAATGAATTACTATTAATAGGAAACATATAGGCACCAAATGGCATAATGTCTAAACATTTAAAGGAAAAGTTAAACAAGGTACAGGGAGAAATAAACAGATCCTCCCAGACAGTAGAAATCTCAGTGTACTCATTTTAAGGCAAAAAAAAAAAAAAATCTAACAACAACAATAGCAGTAAAAAAAAAACCAAACAAAAAACCCCAACCAAAACCAAATACAGCCCTTCTATATAACCAAACTATTGTACAATGTGAAAGTATTTGCAGATCCTATACATGATTACACGCCACCATGGCGGGGGGGAAGGAGGGGAGAAAATTTGAAACTCAAGGGATTGTGGAATTGAATCTTGTAAACTAAAAGTAAATAAAATAAATTAAAAAAAAAACCCAAAGAAAGAAATTAAGAAATTGAATAGAATTTTTTAGAAAAGCTAGATATGATACATCTCTAGAAATTAAATATGAATAGAAAGGAGTACACATATTTATTAGCTGTGCATGACATCTTTAGAAAAATTGGCCTTGTATTAGCTCATAAAACCTCACAAATTGAGAAAAACAAATATTAAACACATCTTTTATGGATCACAATGCAATATCATTATATTCAATAAAGAGCCACTGAAGAAAAGATGAAAAATTAATTTGAGACTAATTAATTGGAAATTAATTAATTAACTAATTAATGACTTAATCCTAAAGCATGAGTAGGTCAAAAAAGAAGCAATAGAAACAATAATTTCACTAAGGATAATGTTAATAATGTAACAATATAACAAAAATTTTGGAATAAGATCATAGCAGCTCTCAGAAGAAAACTTATTTATACAAACACTTTGATCAGCAAAATAGAGAAAATATATAAGCAAACTAGGCTTGCAATTATAAAAATTTAGAAAACTAACAAATTTAAAAACCTCCAATTAAACACTAAAATAGGAATATTGAAAATCAAAGAAGAGATGAAGAAAATTGAAAGCAAAACTCCCCCAATGAATTAATATATAAAAATAGAACCTATTAAAAAAACATGGAAAATAGACAAACCATTAGCTAATTGGGTAAAAAAAAGAATGAGGAAAAGGAAATGACCAGTATTAGACATGAAAACCATAAATTCACAACAAATGAAGAAATAAAGGAAATAATCAGATAATTAATGCCAATAAAATTGATATCTAAATGAAATTAATTAAAATGTATAAACAAAAATAAAAATTAACTGAATTTAAAGAAATATAAAATACCCAGATTAACAGATCAAGAAATAGAAGACTTAAATATAACAATCCCAAAAGTTAATAAATCAGAAATGAACTCGGAAAGGAAAAGAAAACAAACAAATCAGAGACCAGATTTGCAAGCGAATTCTATCAAACATTTAAAGAACCATTAATTACAATAATACACAATAGTAGGAGAATTATATCTATGTTATAAATGTGGTTTTGATAACTACAATAGGTAAATCAAAACAGAGAAAGAAAATATAGATTTTGTATATGTAAATATCCCTAACATATACACATGTATATTAACATCCCTAATGAATATTGGTGAAAAATTTTCAAATAAATTTAATAAATTTAAAAATATTATCAAGGAGACTGTAGCAATATATTACAAAGAGTATATATTATTACCAGACTGGATTTATAACAGGAATGAAGGATTGGTTCAATATTAGAAAAACTATTGACATAATCATAACAATAATAAGAAAAACCAAAAACATGATTATATCAATATATGCAGACAAAGCTTTTGACAAGATACAATAGCTATTCCTATTAAAAACGGTAGAAAACATAGGAATAAATAGATTATTCCTTAATGTAATAAGTAGTGTCTAAAACTCAGTCACTGTTTTATGAAATGAGGATCAACTAGAGGACTTTTTAATAAGAATCAGGATAAAGCAAGGATATCTATTATTGCCATCACTATTTGCTATAGTGCTAGAAATGATAGCTATTGTGATGATAAAAAAATTAGAGATTAAGCATAGGCAAAGAGAGCTAACTAAAATTTTTACTGGAACACTTTTTTAAAGGATATAATAAACCCACATAAATAATCAGCATATCCGTATATTACTAACAAAGCTCTGTTGGAAGAGATGGAGAAATTCTATTTAAAAAACAGAGAAAGTATAAAATACTTGTCAAGACACCTATAGGAACTATTTGAATACAACTACAAAATGCTCTTTACACAAATAAAGACAAATCTAAATAACTGGAGAAACAATTGGTTATTATTATATTATATCTATGTTATAAATGTGGTTTTGATAACTACAATAGGTAAATCAAAACAGAGAAAGAAAATATAGATTTTGTACATGTAAATATCCCTAACATATACATATGTAGATTAACATCCCTAATGAATATTGGTGAAAAATTTTCAAATAAATTTAATAAATTTAAAAATATTATCAAGGAGACTGTAGCAATATATTACAAAGAGTATATATTATTACCAGACTGGAACAAATTATGGGACAAAGGTAGGTTGAACAAATACAATAAAACTACAATACTGACTAAATGAATTTACTTATTCAGTGCCACACCAATCAACCTACCAAAGGATTACTTTAAAGGGTTAGAAAAATTATAATAAAATGCAGCTGGAGGAATTAAAGGTCAGCAATATCAGGAGAAATAATGAAAAACAGTGGGAAGGAAGATAGTCTAACAATACAGATCTCAAACTCTACTGCAAAACAACAATCACTAAAGAGATTTGGTGCTATTTAAGAAATAGAGAGAGATCAGTAGAATAGACTAAATACATAAGAAAACAAAGAAGAAAACAAGAACCTTAACTTAAGGTTTGATAAACTCACAGATTCCAGCTATTGGTGTAGAAAATCAGTATTTGATTAAAATCGCTAAGGAAACTGGAAAATAGTCTAGCAGGACCTAGATATAGACCAACATCTCAAACTACAAACCAAGCTAACTTCCAAAATGGGTATATCACTTAGATATAAGTAAATTAGAGGAACAGAAGAAAAATACTTTTCAGTTTTATAGATAGGGCAAGAATTTATAACCAAACAAAAGACAGAGAGGATCAGAGGAGATAATCACAGAAGTTAGTATGGAAAATTTTGGTTATATAAAATTAAGAAGTTTTTGCAGCAAAAAACCTAAAGCAACTAAACTTAGAAGTAAAGCAAGTAACTGGGAGACATAGCTCTTCAGCATGTTTCTTCAACATAAATATATAGGGAACTGATTCAAATTTATAGGAATGAGAGTCATTCACCAATTCATGAATGGCCAAAGAAAATGAACAGGCTATTTTCTTTTTTCTTTTATTCTACTCCTTTGTTTTGTTTATTTATTTTTAAATTAAATCAATTTTTTTTCCAGAAAAATATCTTTTCTTTCTCACATATAATTCCTTTCCACTCCCCTCCCCCACCATTGAGAAAGAAAGAAAGAAAGAAAGAAAGAAAGAAAGAAAAAGTCTCTGTTACAAACTTGTGTAGTCAAGGAAAACAAATTCTCTCATTGGCCACATTAAAAAAAATTCTCATTCTGCACTGAATTTGTCACCTCTCTAGCAGGAAGTGGTTAGCATGTTTCATTATAAGTCCTCTGGAATCGTGATTGGTCATTACATTGATTGGAGTTTTCAATGCTTTTGTAATATTGTTGTTATTGTGCAAAGTATTCTCCTGGTTCCACTCACTTCACTTTGTATCAGTCCATACAAATCTTCCCAGGTTTTTCTGAAACTATCCCCCTCATCGTTTCTTATATCACAATAGGATTCCATCATCTTCTACGTCATAATTTGCTCAATCATTTCCTATTTGATTGGCACTGCTTTAGTTTCTATTTCTTTGCCATGTCAAAAAGAGCTGTGATAAATATTTTTGTAAATGTGTGTTCTTTTCCTCTTTGATCTTTTGGGGGTATAGACCTAGTGGTAGTAGTATTGATGGGTTAAAGGGCATACAGAGTTAAATGGCGTTTTGGGCAGAGTTCCTATTTGCTTTCTAGAATGGCTGGACTAGTTCATGGCTCCACCAAGAGTGCATTAGTATACCTTTTTCCACCATAGTCCTTCTGGTAGTTACCATTTTCCTTTTCTTGGGTCAACTTGGCCAAACTGATGAATGTGAGGCAGAACTTCAGAATTGCTTTAATTTGCATTTCACTAATTATTAGGAATTTGGAGGATTTTTTTTCCATATGTCTATAAATAGCTTGGATTTCTTCTTCTGAAAACTGCTGAACAGGCATAGTTACAAAATATTTGTAGCAGCTTTTTGTGGTGACAAAGAATTGGAAACTGAGGGTATGCCTATCAATTGAGCAGTGGCTGAACAAGTAATAATACATGAAGGTGATGGCATACTAGTGTGCTGTAGGAAATGATGCAGGGGATGACTTCACAGAAACCTAGGAAGAATGATGATGAACTGATGAGCAGAGTAAACAGAACCAGAAAGGTTTATATAGTAATAACATTGTTATGACAATGAAAGACTTCAGAACTCTGAACAATGCAATAACCAACCATTATTCTAGAGGGCTCATGATGAAATGTGCTACCCACACACCTCTTGTCAGAAATGTGCTACACTCAAGGTAGAGACTAATATACACATATGCATATATGTGTATATATATATATATATTCTATATCTGACATAGCCCATGTAGGAATTTGTGTTGTTTGACTATATATATTTGTTATAATGATTTTGTTTTTCTTTCTTTTTCAACGGAGGGATGTGGGAGGGAAAAAATATATTTTTTAAATAAAAAAAAATTTAATTAAAAAATCATAGTACTGAATAAGAGTGATATTCCCCAGGATCGTATTTTACTATCCTTAGTATGGTGAAACTCCTGGTTATGTGGAGCTAGAGACAGTAAAGCCTTTGATAATCTGAATATATAGAAAGTCACAAACACACACATATGTACATAACACAGTGTGGGTTGGATTAAGATACGTCCATGAGCCATGGTGCTTGAGTGAAATTGAGAATCTGTTCTTTTAGAAACTACCAATCAATCAATCAATCAATCAACAAATATTTATTAAGTATCCACTCTATCAGAGGGCTAAAGCCAGCCTTCAGAGAAGCTTGAAACTCCTGAGTCAGCCATATCTATATTTACTCTCATTTCACATTCTTTTTTCTCTCTATATATTTTTATTGACATCCCTCCTTTCCCATGAAAATGATGTCCATGAAAGTGTCCTTTGTTATGCTGTTTATCTCTGTGCTCATGCTCCTCCACCTGTCCTTGCAAATATTTGTTTCTTTTTCTATATTAGAAAGTTAGCTAGCTGTGAACAATAGATCATTGTAGAGTGGCTGCATGTCTCAAGGACGTGCATTTCCTATGGAAAGGAGCGATGAAGTCCTGTGGGGACACAATAGACTGTGTTCTCCTGACTCTGTCCTTAAAAAAAAAAAAATGACCTTACTGTTTTGCTGGACTTTGTTTCTTTGCTTCAGTTTTGGAGTTTTGTCCTAGAAAACCCATATTGCTTTTAAGCTTGCACACTCAACAAACATTTATTAAGTGTCTATCCCCTAGGTACTGAGGACACAGAGACAAAAATAAAACATTTTCTATGCATGAGAAGCTCACTACATTTTACTGAGATGAGACAGATAAGCACAACACAAGTTAGGGATTAATGGAGGCAAAGAGGAGATCTAGACAAAGCACTCCAGGAATATTTGAGGACAGAGAGAATGTTTTTAGATGAGGAAATAAGGAAAAAGTATAGGAAGCTGCTATTATTTGAAATGAGTCTTGAAGGAATATAAGGATTCTGAAGGCAGAGCTGAGGAAGGAGTTTCAGGTATGGGAGATGACCTTGTTGAGTTTCGGGATAAATAGTAATCTAGTTTTGTTGGAGCATCAGATGTGTTAAAAGAGGTGATATGGGGTAAAAAAGGGGGAAAAATGATCAATTGGAGGCAGATTATGGAGGCTCTTAAGTGTTAGGCTAGGAAGTTTGTCCTGAAAGCGACAGGGAATTAATGAAAGCTTCTAAATTAGGGAGTACCCTGGCTATTTTCAGTGTCCACTCTTTAACATCATTTTTGAAGGTTTTTGTGTGTGCAGTTTTATCTGAAAAAGAGGTAGCAGAGAGACCAATTAGTGACAGCATTTTTGTGTTTCCTGGCTTCCCTGACTTCCTTCTACAAGAAGTCTTTGATCCTCCTCAATCTTGCTACCTTTTCTTTGAGATTATCTGCAATTTATCCCTTATGTAGCCTGTTTGAACATAGTTGTTTTCATGTTGTTTCCACCCATTAGACTGTGAGCTCCTTGAAGGCTGGGTCTTAGTGTAGTAACTGGCATGTAGCAGGCACTTGATAAATGTATCTATGTGCATATTTTCTTGCCTGAATTCGCTGTAGACTACTTAGATGTTCTGAAGATAGATTCTGCAGAGTTTGGTGACAGATTGGATATGGAGGGGGTGAATGGGAGTAAAGAGTCAAAGATGATTCTGAGGTTGTTGTGACCTTTTTGGAATTTTGAACAGTATTCACCCCAACCTCCATCCCAACCCACTAGTATCTCCTCAGTCAGTCAATAACTCAATAAACATTGATTGTTTGTTATATTCCTGGTCCTGTGCTAAGTGCTGGGGATACAAAGAAAGACAAAAGCTGACCCTTGCCCTCCAGGAGCTTACAATTGAATGGAAGAGACAACAAGCAAACAAATATGTACAAACTACGCACAGGAAAAAAAGCAAATAATTAAAAGAGGGAAGACTCTAGAATTAAGAGGAATTGGGAAAGACTTCTTGTAGAAGGTGGAGTTTTATCTGGGACTTGAGAGAAATCAGGGAAGCCAGGAGGCAGAGAGAAGGAGGGAGACCTTTCCTAGTCAGTGAAAATGCACAGAACTGAGAGATAGAATATCTTGTTCATGGAATAGCCAGGAGGTCAGTGTTACTGGTTGAAGAGGACATGATTGAATGTAAAGTGTAAGAAGATTGGAAAGGCTGAGAAGAGGCTAGGTTTCTTTTTTTTTTAAACTAAATTTTATGTTCATTTTTAGTTTACATTGTTCATTTCCACAAGATTTTGAGTTATAAATTTTCTCCCCATCTTTCCCCTACCCACCACCCCAAAACAGCAATCCCACTGTATACCCCCTCCCCCAATACGCTCTCTCCTATATC
>CM053588.1:244275378-244289227 GCA_028646515.1 Pseudochirops corinnae
ATCTTTCCCCTACCCACCACCCCAAAACAGCAATCCCACTGTATACCCCCTCCCCCAATACGCTCTCTCCTATATCCTTCCCCATCCCCTCTCCGACTTTCAGGTAGGGCAAGATGGATCTCCATACTCTGGTGCCTGTATATCTTATTTCCCGGTTGCATGTGAAAAATTAATAATAATAATAATAATAATATTTTTAAGCATTTGATTTTAAAACTAAATTCCAGATTCTTTCCCTTCCTCCCTTATCACCCACCCTTACTGGGAAGATAAGCAATTCAATGTAGGTTGCACATGTGTAGCTATGCTACATATATTTCCATAGTGGATATATTGTGAAAGACTGACTATATTTCTGTCCATCCTATCCTGCCCCCAACTTGTTCTATTCTCTACTTTGACCCTGTCCCTTTTCAAAAGTGTGTACTTCTAACTACCCTCTCCCCAACCTGCCCTCCACTCCATCATCCCCCCCTTACTTCCCCTCCACTCTCCTGTAGGGAGAGATACCCTAGTTAGTGTGTGTGTGTCATTCCCTTCTTAAGCCAAATTCAATGGGAGTAAGATTGACCCATTCCCTTTTGTCTTTCTGTTCTTCCCCTCCATTATAACAGTTATCCCTTGCCTCTTCTGTATGAGATGCTTAACCCCATTCTGTCTCTCCCTGTCTCGTCTCATTCTATTCCTCTCCCGCCTTTTAATTTCACCTTTTAAGTATCATCCTTTCCTATTCAATTGATCCTGTGCCCCCTGTCTGTGTATACCTGTACAAATATCTACGCACACTCACATATGTATTCATATACACATATACCCTCCTATCTAGACATATATATGTATACCTATATATACATTTATATTCCCTTGAACTATCCTCATACCAAGAAAAGTTTCATAAATTACAGTTATCATTTTTCCATGTAGTAAATAGTTCAACTTTGATAAGTTCCTTATGATTTCTTTTCCCTGTTTACCTTCTCATTCTTCTCTTGCTTCTTGTATCTGAATGTCAAGTTTTCTATTCAACCCTGGTTTTTTCATCAAGAATGCTTGAAAGTCCTCTGTTTCATTGAATGACCATATTTTCCCCAGAAACATGATACTCAATATTGCTGGATAGGTGATTCTTGGTTTTAATCTTACCTCCTTTGATCTCCAGAATATCATATTCCAAGCCCTTCAATCCCTCAATGTAGAAGCTGCCAGATCCTGTGTTATCCTGATTGTGTTTCCACAATATTCAAATTGTTTCTTCTTGGTTGCTTGTAATATTTTCTCCTTGATCTGGGAACTCTGGAACCTGGCTATAATATCCCTAAGAGTTTTCTTTTTGGGATCTTTTTCAAGAGGTGAT
Source organism: Pseudochirops corinnae (assembly GCA_028646515.1). Taxonomy (NCBI): domain Eukaryota; kingdom Metazoa; phylum Chordata; class Mammalia; order Diprotodontia; family Pseudocheiridae; genus Pseudochirops; species Pseudochirops corinnae. Next base: position 244,276,733 of record CM053588.1, read on the forward strand.
TGATGAATTCTTTCAATCTCTATTTTGCCCTCTGGTTCTAAAATATTAGGGCAATTTTCCTAGAGGATTTCTTGAAGGATGATTTCTGGGTTCTTTTTTTGATCATGGCTTTCAGGTAGTCCCATAATTTTTAAATGATCTCTCCTGGATCTATTTTCCAGGTCAGTGGTTTTTCCAATGAGATATGTCACATTGCCTTCTCTTTTTTCATTTGTTTGGATCTGTTTTATAGTTTCTTGATTTCTCATAAAGTCATTAGCTTCCATTTGCTCCAATCTAATTCTGAAGAAATTATTCTCTTCAGTGAGCTTTTGAAATTCTTTTTCCATCTGGCAAACTTTGCTTTTTAAGGCATTCTTCTCCTTTTGGCTTTTTGGGTCTCTTTTTCCATTTGAGTTAGTCTATTTTTTAAGGTGCTATTTTCTTCAGTCAGGTTGTTGACTCTCTTTTCATGATTTTCTTGCATCCTTCTTATTTCTCTTCCCAATTTTTCCTCCACTTTTCTTACATGATTTTCAAATTCCTTTTTGAACTCCTCCATGGCCTGTAACCAGTTCATATTTTTCTTGGAAGCTTTTGGTACAGGAGTTCTGACTGTTTCCATGCTTTGATCCTTTTTTGTCCCGCAAAAAGGAATCTAAAGTTGGATGGCTATGCTTGCTTTGCATCCTTTGCTGTTGCTGGTCAATTACTTGACTTTTGGGCTCAGTGGAACTCTGCTTCCAGAGGGGAGAGCTCTGTCCCAAATTGTTGGGGTTTTCACAGCTGCTGGAGCTATTGGAAGGGTGCTGTCTCTACACCCAACCCCCCAGCTTTGGTTCATTGGTCACACACCTCAGGACCACTACCCAAGACTGTGATCCTGATCCAAGCAGGTTAAGGCAAGAGCACTCAGTCTCTGAATGTTTGCTTCGCCCCCCTGAAATCTGCAGGCTGGGAGCTCTGAAACAGCCAAGTGGAGGTGGCTGCAGGGCTACTACTTCTGCCACTTCTAGCTCTGGGGGCAGCGGGCGGGATCTGCTTCTCTGTCTGCTCCAAATACAACTGAGTTCCACTGAACTTTTAATTTGTCTTTGGCATTTATGGGTTGATAATTCTGGAAACTTCCATAGCTGCTGGTGATCCACTCTCCTGAATGTGCTTCTAGCATGCTGTGATGGACCCTTCCTGCTGGCCTGCCAGACTGCCTTTAATGGAAGATTTGTTTCTCTCTATCACTTTGTGGGCTCTATAGCTCTAAAGTTTGTTTAGAGTCATATTTTATAGGTATTTGAGGTGGTTATGGGGGCAGCCCACAGAGTTTTCATGCTTCTACATCACCATCTTGGCTCTGCCCCACTGGTGCTAGGTTTCAAAGGGCTTTGGAAGTCAAGCAGAGGATTTTGTATATGTTCCTGGACTTGTTAGAAAATAACTAGAGTTCATTGAGTATGGAGGTGACATGGTCTGACTGGTAGTTTAGGAAAGTACTTTTTGAGTCCGAAAGGAAGATGTGCTGGAAATGGGGAGTCTTGTGGCTGGCAGATCAATAATCAGGTGGTCACAATATTATAGGTGTGAGTTGATAAGGACCTGCACCAGGGTAGTAGTGATGGTATCAGAGGAGAGAAGGGGATGTAGTTGAGAAATGTTGCAAAAGGTGAAATAAACAGGTCTTGGCAACAAATTGGATAAAAGGATTGAGGTAGTGAGCAGTTGAGACTGACTTCAAGGTTGTGAGTCTGAGGGATTAGGAGGCTGCTGATGTCCTTGACAGTAATAGGGAAGTTTGGAAGAGGGGGAGGGCTTAGGGGAGAGATAATGACTCCAGTTTTGGACATATTGAATTTAAGAAGTCAATTGGACATCGATATCTGAAAGGCAATTGGAAATATGAGACTGCTGGTCAGCGCAGAAGTAGATTTGAGAATAATCAACATAGAGGTGATAATTACATCCATGTTGAGTGTTTAAGATCATCAAGTGATGCAGTAAAGAGCGAGGAGAGAAGAGAGCCCAGGATAGAACCCTGTGGTTGGTGTGCATGACCTAGATGGGGATCCAGCAAAGGAGACAAAAAGGAGTGGTCAGATAGATAGGAGGACAACTAAGCGAGTACTGAAAAACTAGAGAGAAGGGAATATCAAGGAGAAGAGGATGATTGACAGTATCAAAGGTTGTAGAAAGGTTGAGAAGAATGATGATTGAGAAAACGTTATTGGATTTTGCAATTAGGAGATTGCTGGTAACTTTGGAGAGAGGAGTTCTGTTTGAATAATGGGGTTGGAAGTTAGATTTCAGGGAGTTAAGAAGAGTGTGAGAAGAGAAGAGGTGGGGGCATTTGTTGTAGATGATCTTCTCAAGGAGTTTAGCCACAAGGGGCAGAAGAGATAGGATGATAGTTTAGTAGGATAGAAGGATCAAGTGAGGGTTTTTTGAGGATGAAGGAGATGTGGTAATGTTCATAGACAGTAGGGAAGGAGACTGTAGATAGAGATTGAAGATATGTGAGAGAGTAAGGATGTCAGAGAGGGCAATTTGTTGGAGGAGATGGGATGGAATAGGATTGCTTGTGTAGGTAGATGAGTTTGTCTTGGCAAGGAGAAGGGCCATTTTTTCATGTGAGACAGGGATAAAGGAAGAGATAGTAATAGAAGGCATCTGAGTAATATAAAGCAGAGGGGAGAAGAGAGAGATCTTGGTGAATGACCTTAACTTTTTCAGTAAAATATGAGGCAAATGTCTCAGCTTATAGGGTGGGGGGAGTGGGATCTATGGAAGGTTTGAGGAGGAATGAAAAGGTTAGGAAGTGCCTCTGTGGAGAGTGCAATAGTAAGCTAATAATAGAGGTGTAGAAAGAGTGGAATACTTAGGGCCCAGTTGAGATTGTGTAACAAACTATTTACTGGACTTGGTCAGAACAATTATGAGATTTTCTTCTCTTTTATTTAGCAGCATGTGTGTAGGAGTAAAGGGAGCAGATAGTGGGAATGATCCAAGGCTGAAGCTTGGCAAGGCACAATGGGCAATATGATAAGGGGGCCAGGGACTAAAGAGAAGAGGATAGTGTAGAGTAGAACTGGTTCACCAGGAAGTTGAGATAGAGAGAGTTGGAGAGAGTGGCTAGTGCAGGTATGATGGCCTGGCAGATAACTCAGACATTGAGGGATTGGAGGTAACAGTGTGGATGAAGAGTAGAATTTGGTATGGGAAGGCAAAGGGAGAGGTGTGAAGCCAATAGGTTGTGATCAGATAAAGACATTTCAGAATTCTTGAACATGGAGATGGTGTATTTGTGGGTGATGTTAAAGTCAAGGATATGACCATCTTTGTGTGTGGCTGAAGTGGGATGGAAGAGTTGGTCATGGGAAGTGAACAGGTTGAGGACTTAGGTGGTTAGGTTGTTTGAAGCAGTGTCATTATGTACATTTAAATCCCCTAGTATGAGGGCAAGGAGAGAAAGACTGTCAGTTGGGATTGAGAAAGGAAGGAGAGTGTCCTGAAGGTTTATAGACAACAGCTACTAGAATTTTGGATGGATGGAAGATGTGGACTATGTCTCTCCTACCTTTACTCCCATAATATTGCTATCTCCTATCTATCTGACTCTTCCTTTTCACTCTCTTTTCCTGGATCATCATGCATGCATTAATAATCTATTAATAAATGCTTGCTGATTGATTGATGTCCCTCCCCCAAAGCTTTTGCATGTGTCCTCTTATTTTCACTTTTTGTCAGCCCCTATGGATTTAATTCATATCTCTAGTCAGATGATTCTAAGATCTACATATCTTCACTAGTTTTTCTCTTGAGCTTTGAGTCTCAGAGTCCTGAATCACCGGCAGTTGTCTCTACCTGGATGTCCCATAGGTATCATATATAATATGTCCCATATTTTATGGAAATCACTGTCTCTTCCCTTCCCTGTCCCAATCTACTCTTTCTCCACATTTCTCTAGTTCTATGTAGAGCACCATCACTCTTCCAATTACCAAGTTTACAACCCTAGAGTCATTCTTGATCTTCCTCTTTCCCTCTTCTTTCATGTCTTGTTACTAAGTCTTCTTGATGATATCTCCACAAAATCTCTTTAATCATTCCCTTCTCTCAGTCAACACAATCACTAGCTAAGTTCAGGTCATCATTGCCTCTTGCCTGAACTATCTACAATAATCTCCTAAATGGTCACCCAGGCATTCAAGGCTGCTTCAATTCAAGGCTCTGAAAAATCTGGCTCCAGTTTATCTGACCAGTCTTATTTCCCATCATTCCTCTTCATGCACTCTGTGCTCTTGTTGTATTACTCCTTGGTTCACGTTCTTGACCTATTCTTATCTCCCTACTTTTTCTCATACAGTCCCCAATACCTGGAAGGGAATCTGCCTCCCTCTGCCAAATTCCTTAGTTTAATGGAATTATAGATTCATAATTGGAAGGGACCCTGGAGATCCTCTGTTTCAATTCCTTCCTTTTATAGTTAAAGAAACCGAAGATCCAAGAATTAGAATAACTGCCCAAGGCATGAGGCACCTAGTATCTATTTTGTTTCTTCACACACACATGCACACATGCATGCATGTATATATATGTAGGTATGTGTGTGTATGCATACATACTTGTTTACATTTCAATGTCATCTTTAAAGGAAGGACTTCATTTTTCTCCAGGCTGCAACCTGACCACAGAAGCTTCTTCATCCTGGAAGCTCACTCTGGCTCTGGAATTCAGACACTGGAAGTACCCTCTGCACTTGTGGTCTCTCCCTCTGATTGGATAGCTTCTCCCCAAACCTCCATTTAAGAAAGGCACCTAGGATAAAGACGGAGCTAGGTGGTGCAGTGGATAGAGTGCTGGACCTGAAAGTTAGGAAAACTCATTTTCCTGAGCTCAAATCTATCCTTAATCACTTGCTAGTTGTATGATGCTGGGGAAGTCATGTAAGCCTCTTTGCCTCAGTTTCCTCATCTGGAAAATGAACTGGAGAAAGAAATGGCAAATCACTCCATTATCTTTGCCAAGAAAACCCCAAATGAGGACAGGAAGAAATGACTGAACAACTACCACCCAGGACAACCATGTTACTTTCCAGGCTGTACACTGTGCTGATCCTTGTTTAACATTTGCTGTTACTGTTTAGCATTTTATATTACTAATTTGGATAAAGCATCCTTAGATGGATAAAATATAATTAGCATAACTTATCAGATTTTCAGTTGACTCAAAGTTAGGAGAAATGACAGAATCAAGATTCAAAAATTTCTTGACAGGCTAAAACATTGGACCAAATCTAATAAGACAAAATAGTAGGGATACATGTAAGGCCTTACACTGGGGTTAAAAACTCCAGCATCACAAATAAAAAGTTATAGAAGAGTTGCTAGATGGAAGTTCAGCTGAAAACCAGTTGGCAGATTTCATCAAATGACTCTGGAGGAGAGAATGAAGCTGATAACTTTGCATAGCCCTGCCTCACTTAAATCCAATTCATCTGCAACTCAAGACATCACCCCCTAATGTCATTGGTCCTCTTCGAGAAGAAGGACAAGCAACAGCAGTTGATAGATTTAGTGCACCACATGCACACTCATCATGAAGCAACAGTGTGACATGGTAGCCAAATAAACTAACAAAATCTTAGGTTGTGTTGAGCTGCACAACGTAGAGATAATTCCATTGTACTCTACCTTGATCAGAATACAACCAGAATGTTTTCTTCAGTCTGGGGTGTCAAGTTTTTATAATGTCCATGATAAACTGGAGAACTTCCAGGATAGGGTGATCAGATTGGTGAAGGGCTTTCAGATTATGTCATATGAAGATAAAGTGAAGAAACTGGTGATAGCTAGTCTGAAGATACGATTGCTGTATTTTAGGGTATCATATGGAAAAACAACTAGACTTGTTCTACTTGGCCTCAGAGGAAGGTTCCAGAGAGGCACATTTTAGCTCTATGTAAGGAAAAACTTGCTAATAATCAAAACCATATACAAATGAAATGGAATGTCTTGGGAACTGGTAGATTCCCTTTCACTAGATGTCTTCAAGTAGACCTGATAACCGTTTGATAGGTATTTCTTAAAATGGATTCTTTTTTAGGTATAGGTTGAAGTAAATGGTTTCTGATATCTTCTCCTAATGGATTTGGTTGATTTTGCCTTTGTTAACAGTTCTAAGAGGATTGGTGATAAAGGAAGGGGTGATAGTGTATTTGTATCTCCATCATCACAAAGTAGGTGCTTGATGGGTAATTGATGATTGATGGTGAAACTTTTAGTTTAAAGTGGAGCTGGAGGGACTGTAATTATGGATTTCAGTTACTTATTTCCTTCAATGTGTATACCATTAAAGGTGAATGGCTTGTACAACAAGATCAGGAAGAAGAGCAAAACCCAAAGCAGAACAGCCATGCTTCCTATGGGGTTCATTTCCAGGGTTATAAAGTAATTGGATGGGTTAGACCTGGGATAGTTCTGGAATGAAGTGGGTGGTGGGAGTTAAGTTACCTGGTCTTGAATATACTATCTGATTTGGAAGCTCTGTCCTCATTTATACAAGTGGATAAGAACCCCAATGCCAGGTGCTTTCTGGGTCTTTTCAAACTCTCTCAAAAGGCTTTGCATGGATTGGCCAGGTCATCCAAGGAGATAATTTGCATGGATTGGCCAGGTCATCCAAGGAGATCATTAGGACTTGAAACCCCTCCCCGACTGGGACTTTGAACTTCAATAGAGAGCTGATTCTATATTTCCTGGCCCTTTTACCCTTCCTTCAATTGTTAACTCTTGTCCAAGGCACTCAGTTGATGGATAAGCATGACCCGCTCCATTGCTCTAAGCTAAACTCCCTGTAGAGAGCTTTCCTGCTTGGTGCTAAATAAACATTTGTAACAAATATTCTAAAAGAAAATGAGTGTCTGGGAACAAGGTTTTCCTCTGGTGATTCTGCTCTATGTTCTCTGGGAAATCCGGGGTAGGAAGGAATTATACCAGCAGAAGTAGAAACACAAAGACCAAACACAAAGAATTGAGATTTGGAAGAGATCTTAGTCTCTTAGTCTCACCTAATCATAGAGTCTCCATGGAGAGCTGGAAGGGACCTTAGAGGTCACCTGGCTTCAACCCATCTTTGTAGGTTAATCATGAACCCCTCTCCTTTACAAATTAATTCCAATTGAACTGGCCTACTTATCTTTCACTATCATTCCATTTCCTGCTCAAGGGTTTCTGCTCAGGCCATCCTCCATGTCTCAAATGTTCTCCTTCCTCACCTCCACCTCATAGAATCACTAAACTTCCTTCCAACTATGGCTCAGCTGCCACCTCTTATGAGGAAGTCTTTCCTGATCTTCTCCTGCCTCTTCAGTTGTTAATACTTTCTCTCTGTATACCTGCCTTTAGTAGAATATAAACTCTTTGAGGGCAAGGGCTATCTCATTTTGATATTTGTATCTCAGGCACCCACCATAACACTTGGTACACAACAGGTACTTAATAAATGCTTCTTGAATGAATTATAGATGAGGAAACCGACTCCCAGAGAGGTTACGTGACTTGCCCAAATGGTCAAATGAGCTGCATTTGAACGAATGTCCTCTGACTCCAAATCCAGTATTTTTCCCCCCATTATACCCCACTGTCTTCCTTTCAGCATCTCATTTTACAGATAAGGAAACATATCAGGAGTGTTTGCATTCAGGTTTGCCACCCAGGTAGCAAAGCTAGTAAGTGGCAGCCAGGACTGGAGCTTGAGCTCTCTGTCTACTGTATCACACTGCTTCTCAGTCTAAGGCCAATTTTTGCAGAGCATTTTAGTAATCTGTCTCCATCTGGACAACAAGACATAACTATCTTTGGAAAGGGAAGCACAAACCAAGTGGAAAAGAGACAAGACACCTTATCCCTCTGGAGCTTTTCTGATCCTACCATGAGGATGTGCCACAGTTTTCATTAGTTTCACACTAATGTTGACTACATTTCAAAGAAGAAAAGGAACAGATGACATGCAGAAAACCTCTTGAAGTATTTTGTCATAATGAATTAGTATTACAAAAAAACCCAAAATGCCTCAAAGAAGCCAATTTACAAAAAAACAAAAACAAAAACAACCAAATGTAACTCTTCCATTCTCCCTGCAATTTGGCGCACCTTCCCCTTTTCCTTTTCTGACAACTATGCAAATCCAAAGGACCAATGAGAATGTGGAAAATAGAAATGTCCCATTTTAACCATTATATATTTGAACTGGGTTGGGACTCGGGAAATAGGGGACCCTAGTTTATTCATCCCAAACACTAATGGTGTGATTTGTAGAAAAGGCAAACTACGTTTTATTTCTTCAAGTGATCACTGGTTGTGTATTAAATACTCGCGCGCACACACACACGCACAGATTATTGAAATTAACAATGAGCCTGAATTGGAGGAGAGTGAGAGAAAATGTATTTTTAAATAAGCACCTTTAGAAGAAAGATGCGCTTCTCTCTGTTACTAACCCCTATACTCCTCTCCCCCCTTACCCCAACTCTTTCCTTCGCTGCTTCCCCTCACCCGAGTTATTTGGGATTAAAGGCAGCATCGGCCCCATACACAAACGCAGCTGGTTCCGTTTGGTCGGCCTGAGCCCTGCTGTGAAACTACGACAGGAATTCCAGTAAGTTGGCAACACTGTGACACAAAGAAAACAACAATAGGGAAAGCCCTTCCGTGCAGAAAGGAATGTTTCGAGCACCGTTCTCCTACAGTGAAAGGAGACAGACATAGAGGCGAACGCTCTCACTCTCGCTCACACACACACACACACACACACACACACACACACAAGCACGCACGCACACACACATGCACAAACACACACGTGCGCGAGCTCACACTCACACACACGCACACAGACACATACACACACACCCACACACTCCGGAAGAGGAGAGATTTGTAGGCAGCGGGTCTGTCTTTTTTCCCTCCTTTTAAGTCTCTCTCCGCAGCTCTGAATCTTGTGATGGAGAAGAGTCTTATCCCCTCTTTGTAATTCCGAGGTGCCTGAGACGCTCATCGACAATTCTGATCTGCCCCAGTGTTTCTTGTGACTTGACCCCGGTGCTCACCACACCAAGCCCCTTGAACCAGTATAAATGTCTCTCTCTCTCTCTGTCTCTCTCTCTGTCTCTCTGTCTCTCTGTCTCTGTCTCTCTCTCTCTCTCTCTCTTTCTCCCGCCCCCCCCCCCCTTTTTCAAACTTCTGTCATCTTCTCTTTCCTCTGGTCATTTAATTCTGTAATTGAAAAATTCCACTTCCCTCTTCTCCACAATCCCAGATTTCACTCAATTTGCGCAACAAGTTTCGGCTCTGCAAGAGGAAAACATTCTAGAGGGCTGATTGTAGCATTCTAGCTTTGTTGGGAGAAAAGAGTGTGTGTGTGTGTGTGTGTGTGTGTGTGTGTGTGTGTGTGTGTGTGTTTTAAACTAAACGGCTAAACATCTCCGTGCCATTTCCATAACTAGGCTGTTATTCTACTGGAATCAAACAATACGAAAAACTACCAACAATCAAAATGCCAGGGAAATTTCAACCCAGGCTTCTAAGGATCAGCTAAAGACCCAGACATTAGATGCAATTCAATAGGCACCAGGAAGAAAAAGAGAATGCAGAATTCCTGCCGGGAAAGTGAACCTTGGCTGGAAGCTCCTTTTCAACAAAGTTTAAAGCCAGATTCTCAAGATATCCCAATACTGCCTAGGTTGGGGAGTCACCTCAGTTATTATGCCAAACTGAGCTTTAAAAAATGTAATTAAGTTTGTATTTCTAAATACACTAATTTCTAACTTTTCTTTTTTCTTACTATAGAAGTAGAGTGAACTATACATTGTATCCACTTAACTCATTCCGGGAACTTACCAGAACGGGAATGGGGTGGGGGTGGGGAATCACAATTTTGCAGAGAAAAGATGATTGAAATCTTAGGTGCCACTTTAACCTTGAGAACCAGGATTGCATTTATTTATCCCAGTCTTCTCTTCTTTTTTCCTTTTCCCAATTCCTTTCAGTCCTTCCTGTCTACCATATGGTTAGACGAAGGGAAAGCGCTTTGTTTTTAATGTTTGTATTAATGCATTGTGTTGGAAAAGATGTCTAAAGTGATTACAGAGAAGACCTTCTTGTATTGCTGGGAGTAGGAGGGGGGGACCTTTCCCACCTGAGATTTCCATTTCTCCACCAATAATACTTAAAATTTTTGAGAGTCGCTTGTAATGTTCCCAGTGTGGTTCTATAAACGCTTATTTTTTATACTTTTTATAAACGCTCTAGTTTTTCTTCTGGAGGAACAGGAGAGCTGGAGACAAAAAAAATTAATATTCTCTTTTATGCATCAAAATGAAAATGAAACGATAGCCAAAGAAAGAATTTTAACAGGAGTGAGTTGGCCAAAATGCCAGAATTACTCAAAAGAAACAAGACAATGCGCTTTCAAAAAGTTCCTTTCTCTAAATTCAGGGGCACCTTTTTAATGGAATGTCATCAGTGTGGGCCCTGTCAGCGGGAACGCTCTTGTGTGAAGCCTGGAGATTTCAGATAAGGAAATGAAGTGTATCTCTCCAGCAAGGCTTTTTCTTTTCATTTTCTTTCATTTCCAAGACAATTTGTAGATTGCAAATCACTGCAGGTCAGATCAGTCTCCTAGTGTGCTAACTCGACTCTGAGTCGTGTAAAGTCAGGGGTAATAGAGAATGCAGGCAGAGGGAGAGAGAAAGAGAGAGAGAGAATGTGTGTGTGTATGAGCATCCCCGCTACTTTCAAAGCTGCAAAGTACAAGAGGGAGGGGCGGGAGACAGGGGGCCTGTCCCATTGGATTCCCTCATGCTAGTTCCGGGGCGGCTGACTATAAATGGCTTTATGCAATGTCTGGAGGGTGGAGAGTTGGTTAGGAAACGCTATGTCTCTGCTATAGAACGAGCTTTTCTACCACAACTAGCGGAATAAGGTGAAAAAGTCGAAGAAGGAGCAAGAAAAGACGAAAAAAACACCCCCAAACCACGTGGTACTAAACTGTGCTGCTGGAGCCCCTCCTGGGCTCCCCAGCCCTCCACGCTGCTACACTAGCATCCTAGGGCACCAATGGGACTTCGCTGCCGTCGATCCAGGATGGACGCAGGGACAGCCGCTGCCTGCAAACTGCTGATACTCCTTATTGCCTGCACAACGCAGGTCAACTGCCAGGGTGAGTTACTGCAGACTGAGTGCCCGGCGCCCTAGGGCTCCTTCGGAGCGTCTCTTCGAAGTCTGGGGAGGAGGCTCCCTGGCCCCCAGGGAGCGAGCGGGTTTTCAAGTTCTCTCGCTGTCCCTGGGGCTGTTCAGGTTGCAGACCATTAGAGAACAAGCTGGAAGCTCCTCTTTCCCGGCCTTTTTCCTAAGGGAGGAGTGAAGCCGGACAGACAGACGCTTGAAAGAGTAGCCGGGCAAGTTTCACTGACAGTTTACCTCATATTCACTTAGGGCTTTGTTCCTCCAGGGATTCCGTCCCCTATCCACAGACTCTTTCTTCCCCACTTGAAAATACAGTCTTGTTCCTCACCCTATCAGTCTTTCTCTGGGCTGCACTATAGGAGACATTGCAAGGAAGGAGAAAGTAGCTCTGAAACTTGAGATTGATTTTCGAACTCATTTTCTGATTTGCTATTGAATGACTTTCTTATCGGAGGCCATTCATTCACTCTGAAACCCTCTGACTTTTTTTCCCCCTCCTACTTGTTTATTATTTATTGCAAAGGGAGTCCCCTTCAAGAGTTTCAGTGTGTGATTTCCGCTCCCCCCGCACCATTCTCTACGAAGCACCTGCAAAACGTTGCCCCTTGTGATCCAAAGAAACAGAATCACGTAATGCTCACATCGTCTGGGGACCAGTCCTAAGCAGAGGGGAAGTCTGGGAACTAGCTAGTGCAAAGGGGAGATGATGGTGCTTGGAGCATGACTTTTCTTTTTTTTCTTGTTAAAATGTGGCTTGTAGGGCTTCTCTTGCGTGTGTGCGCGCGCGTGTGTGCGTGTCCGCTCACCATTCTGAAGAATATAATACAGACGCAATTGTTTGGTCTGAGGCTCTTTAAACTTCTTTCAAGCAGATTCAGACCCAGGAATTTGGAGCGGGGGGAGGGGGGTAAGGAGTTAAGGGATGGAGGATTGAATGGAAAGGGGAGAAAGTAAGAGAGAGAGAGAAAGAAAGAAAGAAAGAGAAAGAAGGGGGGATTGGGAAGTGGGGAAAAGGGAAGAAAAAGGAGCAAGTAGGAAAGTTGAGGCAAGAGGCACACAAGAATGGCGGTGAAGAGTAGAAAAGAAAAAGGTGAAAAAGTGGGAGAAAGGGAGCAAGGATAAATATGGATGAGAAGAGAGAGTGAGGGGGAAAAGAAGGGAGAGAGGAGAGATAGAAGGGAGAGAGTGAGAGAGGGGAAGGGGGAGAGAAACATAGAGAGGACGGGGAGAGAGAGGGAGGAGGGATGGGGAGAGAGAGAGAGAGAGAGAGAGGGAGAGA
>CM053588.1:244289727-244303675 GCA_028646515.1 Pseudochirops corinnae
TCTCTATAAAATGAGGGGTTGAATCTGACAACTACTAAGGTTCCATCCAGTTCTAAATCTATGCTCCAATGAATCTGAACTTGAGTTGATCTGGTATATACTAGCTATGTGATTCTGGGACAGTCATTGAACCTCCCTCCTTGATTCTTAGTTTCCTTATCTTGCATCATCCACCTTAAAGAGCTGTTTAGAGGAAAGCCCTGTGTAATTTTAAAGTCCTATATACCTGGTGAATATGTATTCTCAAGTAAGTATGTAGTAGTCCTTGGTACCAACTGATTTTATAACATGTAATAACTGATGTCCATAGCATTTTAAAGTTTGCAAAGCATTTTACAAACAATCTCACTGGAGCCTCACAACAACCCTGTGAGGTTCATTACTGTATTATTATGCACATTTTACAGAATGGGAAACTGTCTCAGCCAGGTTTGCACATCTAGTTAGTATAACCCAACTCTATCTTCTTGACTGTGAATCTAGTAGTACCCCTTCCCTTACACAATACTTCCTCTCTCAGATGTGTCTTAGAAGAGCATTGTTGTTTCAACTCATCCTTCATAGGCATGGACCAATTGTTATGGATATCCTTGGTTTTAATTTGAGGGAACCCAAAGGCATCATTGTTATTTGTTGCAATGGAGACTGAGGGGAAATATCTGTTATGTATCCTCGGGGGAAATGTTTTTTTAAGCACAAAAAATACAACATAAAATTTCCTGCCACATGTTAGGTTAAATAAAAGACATAAGGTGAGAATATAGGGAAAACCATTTGATATTGGTCTAAAACTGAAGATAAATCATTTCAGTAGAAATCTGATGTTGTCAATGTTGTGTGTCTGGGTTTTTTTTTTGTTGTTGTTGTTACTCTCTTCCTGCTTGTCTTCACCCGGTTGTCCTAGATTCTAATTTTATCAGTCTCCTTAATTATTTAGGTACCTCCAGTCTTGGAAGTGAGGCCCAAATGAATGGACTGCAACCTGGAGACACTGAACAGACCCCAAGGGTGAAGTTGAATCATGCTAATCTTCTTCACTCATTCCCTGTTGTCACTGACTGACCACCTGGCAGGTATATAGCAGGCTTTTAGGTCTACAGGGATTGAGGGAGCAGGTACAGGCTGGACCTGAAAGAAGTGGAAGTATTCTGGTCCAATGCTTGGTCTCAAGGCCCATATTCTAGTTTAGCATTGCACTTGCCCATGGTAACTGTGGGATATCATCACAGTTTGGAACTGAAATGATCTTATTGCCTCCACTCTAACATTTCCACATGACTAATTTTCCTGAAAATAAAAACCAAAACCCTCATCATTCATTAACAAATATTTACCATATTCCTGCTTTGTTCAGGACACTATTCTTGTTGCAAAGGATGATACAAAGGAGAAGAAATGATAGTACCTGCCCCTGTGGAGCTTATACTCTAGTAAGAGAGAGAAACCAAGGATAAAAAAGCTGTAAGATAGAATATAAGTCCACATGAAAAGTACCAATAAAGTATTATGGGACTTGGGAGAAAAATGTTCTTTACATTTGGAGGGATTGGGGAAGACTTTATATAGTGGCATTTTAGCTGGACCTTGAAGAATGTGTAGGAAATGGACAAGCCGAGACGTGGAGGGAACTATGTAAGTAAAGACACAGATAAGAGAACAAGGGAGGCCTATTTGGGAAATGGTGAGTGGCAGTACATTTGGTACTTAAGTATACCCTGCCTCATATTTTTATTTAGCTTTTTATGTCAGAATGCCTTCTCTTCCCAGTCAAGATTGTAAGCTCTTGGAGACTAGGCCTATTCTTCATAGTTCTGTGCATCCCCCACACCACCAATGTTATTGCCGATCTTTTCTCACCTAAGCAAATATGGCCCTTGTAAGAAATATGTCTGATCAAAGAAAGGAAATTCCCACATTGGCTGTGTCTAAAGACATAGTTCTTATTCTTTATCTTAGTGCGTCATGTCTCAGGCAAGAGGTGAGTCCATGCTTTATCATCCACCATCTGCAGTCCTGCATTATGGATATCCTTGGTTTTAATTTGAGGGAACCCAAAGGCATCATTGTTACTTGTTACAGTACACTGCATTGATCAGGGTTCTCATCTTTCAAAGCTGTTTTTCTTTATAATGTTGTTTTTATTCTTCTTTTGGATCTTCTTGTGGGACAGTGTGTGGGAGGAACAATCACATAATCTCTGGATTTAAAGGACTTCTAGTCTGTATTGCATAGCTGAACAGAAATCTCTACAATATATGACAAATAGTTGTATAGTCTTTGTGTGAATGAGTATCAAAGCATTTATTAAGCACTTATTACTTGCAAAGCACTGTGCTTAGTGCTGGGGGATACAAATAGACAAGGAAGATAGTCCCAGCTCTCACTAAGGAGCTCACTCTAGTTGGGAAAGACATCCCATTAGGAGGTTTTGAGCTGCAAGTCAAATGGAAAGACCCAATGGTTCTTAGAGTTCAATAGCAAAGCATCTTCCTTAATGTCTTTTCTATTTATAAAAAATCAGTCATTTCTAATGTTGAACCATTTGGCAATATCATTGGTCTGGTTGGTGAGACCTTTCTTTTCTCAGTCTTCAGTAGCTGTTTGGGCTATAGAATGGAGAACAGTAATAGTTCCAGAAAGTTGGCATGTTCCTTCTCTGCAAAGGATGCTTTTCTGGAAGATGATTACTGAGATTATGCTGGGCTGGTAGCACCATTGTGATCTGCGGGAGTATCTCTATACCTGGGGTTCTTAGGCTTCCATGTCTGGTAACAGCTGGTTGGGAGTTGGTGTTGGTGGTAGGGATGGCAGGCCTCTTCTTCACAATGGTCACTTCCCTTGATAACTGGGGAGGGTGCCTTGCTAGAAGCAGGACCAATAGTTTGGAGGGTAGTTCTTGGGGCTGGCAGACTGAACTGTCTTCATAAGGGTCTGAGGGGAGATAATTGTCAAGATATTGTCAGTGGCTTGACTCACCTGGAACATGTCTTGCTACTGCTTCAGTTAGTTAGATGTACCCATTACCTACTGAGGCAGCTCCTTCTCTTTGGATAGCTTTGATTTTTAGGATTTTTTTTTTATACCAAACCTAAATTTGACTCTTTACAATGTCACCCCATAGCTCCTAGTTCCTTATGGGACTAAGTAGGACAATTCGAATCTCTCTTCCTTATTAAAGCCTTTCAAATACTTGATGACAGTTACCATGTTCCACCTACATCTTCTCTTCTGTACATCAAACATCTCCAGTTGAACTTCTTGTAGTATGTCAATTAATCACTAAACATTTATTAAGTGCCTACTATGCGCTAGGCACCATGCTAAGCTCAGAGGATGAAAAAAGAGGCAAAACAATCCCTGTCCTTAAGGAGCACACAGACCTTGAATCCTCTCACCAACTTGAATGTCTTTTTCTGAACATGTTCCAGCTTGTCAGCCTCCTTCCTAAAATAATGGTACTCAGAAATGAAAACAATAGTCCATATACATAGGTATTTTATTGATTGACTGAACATGGTAACATATTACTGACTTCAGTACTTTAAAGTATTTGTGATTTCACTGGTCTTAATACTTCCTTTACTTTTATCTTAGTAGACTGTTGAATTTCTGGGCCAACAGAATAATCTACTACCTGATGGCCACTGTTCTGGTGATAAGCTTCTTTGAACTTCATAAACCTGATCCACAGACAGCATAAATACGCATCCATTTCCAAGCCTAAATAGCTTGTTTTTTGTAGCTTTTAAATTTTATTTATATTTTTATATAAATTTATATTTAAATTTGTTATATATATAATTTTATGTAATTATATATAATATATATTATACATAATAAAATATATTATATATATTTTATATAAATTTATGTTTAAATTTATATTTTGCATACACTTTCATGTGTATGTTATCTCACCCTAACAAAATAGAAGCTCCTTGAGGACAGGAACTGTTTCATTTTTGTCTTTGTATCTCCAGTGCCTTGTCACATTCTTGGAACATTTGTTGTTCTGTTGTTTCAGTCACGTCCAACTCTTCGTTACCCCATTTGGGGTTTTCTTGGTAAAGATACTTGAGTAGTTTGCAATTTCCTTCTCCAGCTCATTTTACAAATGAGGAAACTGAGGCAAAGAGAGTTAAGTGACTTGCCTGGGATAATACAACTAGTAAGTGTCTGAGACCAGATTTGAACTCAGGAAAAGGAATCTTCTTGACTCCAGGCCCAGTCTCTATCTACTATGCCACCTAAATGCCATGAGAGGGAACAACTTAATTTTATTTTCTGTGACTTTCTTTAGCTTCAGTGGAGGCAGATCAAAATAACTCATCATTTGTCTCCAACTCTTGCCTTTGATTGTTGTTTATTTTCATCATTTGGAGGGTTTTTAGTTTTGAATCATGGGTTAAAGTAGCAGAAATGACCAAATGGCCAAATTTCTTCTTCAGGAATGTCTTGTTACTGTGAGCACTAAACCATCATCTGACTCCTGAATACCACAGATAATTTAAAATTAAAAGTAAGGACTTGTCTTAAAATACTTTCTTAGAAATTCCTTAGAGAGCCCATGTAAGAAGATCTGTCACATTTGGATGCTATTAGACCTTTGGTGACCCAGTTATATCTGTGTAGTTTTTAATTCATTCACTCAATGCACTTGTCATTGTTGGGAAAGTCTATGTCTTGACCTTTTTGGATCTTATTTGTAAATTGGAGAGGTTACAATGAAAAGAACCTGAAAGCAGTCTATGCTTGAATTTCTTCCTATATCATTTTTGAGTATAATAGGCTTGGGTGGTGGTGGTGGTGGCTAGAGTTAGGGTAGAAGGTTAGGGGCTAATATTCAAAGGGATTCTTAATTCGTGATTCTTCTAAGCTGAAGAACTTTGACCTGAAGTATGGTTTGAGCTAGTGACGTACTGGTAAATATTTAACAAGAGGCTCTGGGAAAAAAAATGTACTCATAATGTACTTTGAAGTTTAATCTGTTTTATTAATATGTTTCCTATATTTATTTTTTAAAAAAATATTTATTTATTTTTAGTTTACAACATTCAGTTCCCACAATCCCTTGAGTTTCAAATTTTCTACACCTTCCTCTCCTTCCCCCTCCCCCCCAACCCCAATGGTGGCATGCAATCAGACACAGGCTCTACAAATACCTTCACATTAAATATTAGTCAGGTTGTAAAGAAGGATCATAACCAATGGAATGAACAATGGGAAGGAGTTTCCTATATTTCTATAGAATAAAAATACTCTTAATAAATCAAACCCTGATCTATAGTGTTTGTCTGTTTCTGAAGTGTAAATGTCTACATTGAAAATTTAACAACTGGGTCTCTCAAGCAAGTTTGAACTGGCTCCAGCACAATTGTAGTTATTTCAGAAGAAAGAGAGTGGTTAGTAGTGAAGCAAAATCATATCTTGCCTAAAGATATATACTGAAGATGAGTTTTTTCAGAGATATTTTATAAATTTTTGTAAATGTTTTTTAAAGATACTTTACTTAGGCTTAGGACCTTAAACCCAAGGCTTTAAGTCAGAATTTAGCATGCCAGGTTGTTTTTTGTCAGATATCCTAGACAACTGTAGACAAAAAAACTTAACTTCTTAGTACTTCACCTTATTATACCAATGCCTAGTATGGTGGCTTTCATATAGTAGGTAATAAAGAAGGGTTTCTCAAACAACAAACTAAGAATAGGATCACTCACCAGTATGTAGGTAGTTTGTGAGGAAAAAGCAAATTTTTTCAAAACTACCTATCAAGAGAAGATAAAATGGAACCCACGTATCTGTAACTGTTTTTGAAGTCCTTTGCATTTCTCAAGAAAGGCTAGTTTTCCCATTTTCTAATTCAGTGAATACTGAGGTTGCTTATCTCAGCCAGAATTTGGTGTCTGTTAAGAGGCTTCATGGTAAAGATAAAGTCTTAGTTTATTTTATTTTCAGTAAAGATATTTCTAATCAATAGTTATGTGGAAGTTGTAAATAGGCGTGGAAGATTCCTTCTGGAAGATGAATTTGACAATGAGTTATAGAGAATTTGCTGATAAATGGATAGACCTTGTTGCTTTGCTTATCTGAGATAGTTCAGGGTGATTTGGAATGTGTTTTAAAATATTAAGTCCCTAAAAACTTTCTTGATTGAAAAAAATGAATAAACATTTAATGTGCTCAAACAGGTATAATTTTCCTGTGTTTTCTAATAATTGGTTTTGGTTTAAGAGAATATCTAAATAAATGACTCTTGTGCCTTGTTAGGAATGTGTTTAAATATAATGCTTTAGGAAAAACTAAAACTAACCTTTATAATTTAACTATACTAAATAATGTTTCTGGGAAATTTTATTGATTATACATACATATACATATATACATATACATATATACATATATACTTAAAAGGGTAATATATTTTTATGTGAGTTTTCTTGAAAACACTTTCTTTGCAAACTAATACATTTTTTGTTTAGGGATATGAATCCTTTATAAATAGACTGAACCTTATATTGTTAAATTTTTTTCAATCAGAAGTTATTAGAAGCTGGTGAGACAAATACACTGAATTTACAAATGGATTAAGTTGGATTACCAACAATAGACCTAATTGATAAAAGTGATTTAATATATGTTGTGTTAACAGTTAAACCCCCAAAGTCCCTAATCTCCTATGGAAATATTGCTTTGTAGAGCAAAATCCAATGAGAGGTTCTGGGATTCCAGAGTGAATTTGTACATTCCTTTGGGGCATTTTTTGCAAGGGAGGTTGTTGTGTTTTAAAGGTAGTTGATAAGAGACCTGCACCACCAACCCCAGACCTGCACCACCAACCACCATCATGCATTAGTCTATAGAAGGTATTTGGGTGTATGTACTCCTGTACCACTCTGTACCACCATTTAGGCAAGGGAAATTTCTGACCATTTGCAGCATACATTATAAATCAGGATGTCACAACCAGACAATCAGATTTGAACATTCCATGCACAAAGTAGTCTTTATCCCCAAGGAATAGATCACTTAACTGTGTTTATGTGACTCTGTCGATACGCCTTTCATTTACATGAAGTCTGGATAATACATTGTTTATTTTTTCTAGGAGTAGGTGGCTGTGGTGTATATTTACCTAATTTTTGATTGAGTTACAAAATAATTGAAATTGGTAATTCATCATGATTGCTAATTAGCTCTTGGGGGGATATAAAAAAAAATACAAACACACAAATGCCAAAGAATCAACTCCCTCCAACCTTATCCCTGCCACCTTGGACTCTGTAAAGAGAATGTTTTTGAGTCCTCTCCAAGATGTTTCTGTGTTAGTTGCTTTCTTTAAAATTCCCTGCTTGGCACAAGATGCTTAGGGAGGTCCTTGGCTAGACATTTGGGTTAACTACAGAGGATTTACTTCTGCCAAGTTAGTGCCACTCGCTCCAGAAGACCTATGAAAAATCTCAATAAATATTTGTTGAATCAATGAATGGATGGAAGGGTGAATTTTAGTCATTATACTATTTATGTTCTCCTCACATTACCAAGAAGACTTGGAAATATTTCTGTCTTTAGAAACTTGTATCCTTTGATAGACCCTAAGTTAATTTGGCTTCCAGAAAAGAGCTGAGACCTAGCATTTGGTGGAAAATGGCTCAAATACTTATTTAAGGCATATTTCTCTGAGTCTAAGGATGATGTAGCTCTATCAACATAGATTTTAAAATGATGAAGGTGGGAAATATTTAAAAATTATGGTGGTAGCAAATGGTTTTATTTAGAAGTCATATTTTCTGCTGCGTTATCCACAGTGATGATTAACTTAATGAAATAAGTTATTTTGATTGTTCAGCAGTTTGTCTCCAAAGTCTTGACTTATGTGTTTATTATGTTCTAACAATATTATCTGGTCATCTTATGCAAGAGAATTTGGTATAAATGTTGTTGGAAAATGGAGGTGGCCTTATAGTAGCAAAAACAATATAGACTATTTCAGCTTTATTTTCCCTTTTTGAACTAGGATGGAATATAGATTTAAGGATGAAAAAGACCTTAAAGGCCAAACCCTTCATTTTACAGAGAAGGAAACTGAGGCACGGGGAGGTTAAGTGACTTTTCCAAGGTCACACAGGTTGTAAGTGACAGAACTTAGATTTGGATACAAGACCTATCATCACAAAATCTTCATCATTATTATAACTTCTTCAGATAATTGTAGATTGACTTTTCCCAGAATATAGTATTTCCTTATCCATATCTTTATATCTTCATTTGGGACAGAACTCATCTCTGTCTCTATTACTCCACCTCTACTCTACAACTGATTCTGGAAGGTTACCCTAATATAGTTATATAAGCCTACTCTCCTGTGTATATGTGTTATTAAAAGATGGGAAAAGAGACGGAAAGAAAAGGACTTAATCTAAATTTAGAGGATTTAAAAATTCAACTTGAATTTGGTTTAAAATCTTACTTGCTTAAGAGTTTTTTTTTTCTTTTAGACAATGCATTTTAGCAGAAAAGACATTGGGTTTCATTGGGTTTTCACCTAGAAGGGATTAGACCCTGTCACCTATGTAAAAGTACTTTACTTTGTACAAGTCACTGCATCTTCTTGATTCTGTTTCCTCATTTGTAAAGGAGTATAATATTTACTTTACCTTACTCACAGGGCTGTTGCAAGAAATGTGCATTGTGAACCTTAAAGTACTATTTAAACATTGGTTGTTATTATTATTGTATGTCTTCAAGGTAGGATGGGATTGTGATGCAAAGGGATTGCAAGAGAAATTAATTATTTTTGTATCACAGCTTGAGTTTCTGATTAATTTTCTCTTTCTTTGGGGGGTTGCATTACAGCATGTAACAGTGGGCAGTTCCGCTGCGGGAATGGCCGGTGCATCCCTGCACACTGGAGGTGTGATGGAGCCAAGGATTGTTCTGATGACACAGATGAAGCAGGCTGCCGTAAGTGAGGGGTGAGGGTGGGGGGATTGTAAAGAGGGGTATGAAAATTAATTTCATTAATATAGAAATTTGGGGGCATTTAAAACTTTAACATGCAGGAAATATCAGTTGAAAACTCTGGATGCTAGCTGTGGAATCCAGGGGTGGACCCATGTCTTTTGAATTTGATATCTGTGGTGGAAATGAGCACATCCTCACCTTCTGTTAGGGTGTTGATCATATCTTCATCATTCTAAGATCTATCCCATGGCCATGCGCCAGAAACCCCAGAAACTCTGGAAATGTTCCTGAAGGTTTTCGGGAGCATACTGACAGCAATTTTTGCTCATTCATTATGGACATTTTGTCTACCAGAAGAGAAAAACCAAGAGCATTGGTAATTGAATGATTATGGCTCTTGGCCTAGATGGAAACCCTATTTTTACATAAAAGGATTGGATTGGATTTGGTTTCTGACTCTGCCACATATAACTTCTTAACTTTAGACAAATCACTGCATCTTCTTGATTCTGTTTCCTCATTTGTAAAGAGGTGTAATATGATATGGTCTGTTTGAGATACCACAAAGGAGCCATAGGAGCTGGTAGTATGGCCATGTGTTAGATTATCTTTCCCAATTTAAATGTAGTCACCCATGATTCCTCACTATGTCTTTTTTACCTCAGGTATTGACAAAATGAAAAAAGAAAGTAGTGAGTCTTAAATTGTTAGAGGAACCAAATAGTACAACAGTTGAATTCCTATTATACTAGTTGGGAGTGGATGAGCATAAGAGGATGAGGAGATATCTTATTCCATTGAACGATTCACGCATAGGTATTAGTGGTGCCCATTTACTTGCCCATTTAGTTACAATTAAGATGGAACAATTTGGGACACCCCTCCCCTTGCCCAACAGTGATGGAACAGCAATCCATGCAACATTATTCTCCTTTTAGATATTGCTTCATCATTGAAGAATTTTTTGAAAGTTAATTTAAAACTTATAAAGCCAATTTCATAATTTTTAAAATGTGAAATGAGGGCATTTTGGGGTTTTATGTCTAACCTTTATCTTCCATATATACTTAATAATATTCTGTTTTCCCCTAATTACATGAAAATAAAATTTTAACTTCTTAAAAAAAAATTGAGTTCTAAGTTCTATCTCTCCCTCTTTTCCTTCCTCTCTTCCCGAGACAATAAACAATCTGATATAGGTTATATGTCTTCCATATATTTTTATTGAATTTTTTTGTGACTTATCAATGTGTGTAAAACTCTGGTTGGCCCCAAGAGAAGATCACCTATCTTGACTGTGAACTAACAGAGTTGGATTTGGTGATCTCTGAGGTCCCTTCTATCTCTAAATAATAGGATCCTATATTTTAGTGATTATTCTTATTTAGAACTACAAATTCCCTTGTACTGTACTGCTATACTTTGCACCTAAGAGCATCATGGAGAATTTTATGGATATAAACTTGTTTGTATAACTTTAAAATTGTTCATTTTTGAACCCCTTTTGCTCAGTGTTCAATATGCTAAGTGATTTTTCTGGTTTGTTCTAGCTCATCCTTCTTGTGCTGCTAGCCAATTTCAGTGTCACAGTGATGGAGAATGTATCCCTCGTGTCTGGGTTTGTGATGATGAAGAAGACTGTGATGATGGGTCAGATGAACATCAGCAGTGCCGTAAGTATTAGCAGCGCGGCATTGTTTGAATTAGGATAATAGGCCATTTAAATTTAGAGCCACAAGGGATCTTAGAGGTCAACAGATATCACTATTTCATTTTACAGATGAAGAAATTGAGGGTCCAGAGAAGGTAAAGATTTGTCCAAATATATATAACTAGTAATTGGCAGAACCAAGGATTTCAGCCTAGGTCTTCTGATTCTGAAGCCAGTGCTCTCTCCATATCTGATGAATGAACATGGAATGATATTCTAATTTGTTATTGATACAAGAACATTTGATCATATTTTTTTGTTTTTTGCTTTTAGGAGGGGGAAAGGTAGGGCAGTTGGGGTTAAGTGACTTGCCCAAGGTCACATGGCTAGTGATTTTTTTTTTTTGGTGTTGTGTCTGAGGCCAGATTTGAACTCAGGTCCTCCTGACTCCAGGGCCAGTATTCTATTCACTGCTCCACCTAGCCACCCGTTTGATCATATTTTACTGTTCATAAATATTGACTAAGGGGCTTAGTAGTTGAGGAGTCACAGAATCATAGCATTTCATAGATGGGGAGGGACCTCAGTAGCCATCTAGTCCAAGGCAGACCCAAAAAAGAATCCTCCTTACTCCAAAACTTGTAACATGAGTGGTCATCTACTTTTTTTTAAAAGACCTCCAATAAGATGGAACCCATTCCTCTTATGGATAAGCTATTAGATAGCTTTTCCTTATGTTAAGCCTATGGAAGCTGCCTCTTTGCCACTTGCACTTTTTACTCTCAGATTTGCCCTCTGGGACTGAGCAGAACAAATATAATCCCTCTTCCAAATGAAGAAAGATACTTTTACGTTCACAAACCTGTGCAATAATTATCTTGTGATATTGAAAGTGTGAATATGTTGAAGAATTGTCAGTAAGTGTTAGCAACTCTGGAGACAAAGGGCTTAATTCTTTGCCTTTTTACTGGACTACATCAAACTCAGGGGCCAAACTGGAAGGCCTTTTGGTCCCTGCCTTCTGTAGAGTTGCATCATTTTATGCAGGCTGTGGCAGCTGGATGGCTGGAGGAGGGGAAAGGAAGAGCCTCTGTTTCTTCTGCTTCTTTGGAATTTGCTGCGTGCATACCTCTTGTCCTTTATTTCCCACTGGACTAAGCTTCCCTTTTCTGTATTTGTCCTTTATATATCTTAGTTGCCTGCCTGTTATCTTGACCATTAGATTGCAAACTCCTTGATATCAGGAGCTGCTTTTTTTGCCTTTTTTTGAATCCCCAGTCTTACCTGGCACATCGTAGGTGCTGAATGAATGCTTTGAGTTGGATGCTTGGATGGAGGACTTAGTAATGACAGAAATGACATCACTGGTGGCTTCTCCTTCGATTCCTGCTCCTGCCATAGTCACATCCTGTCCTGGATGACCTAGAAACATAGTAAAAGTAGAAGTGAAAATTGCCATCCTAATATATATAAGGAACTCATTCATATTTATAAGAATGGCTTCATAAGACTATAAGTTGAAGAACTATTTCCATTTTACATTGGAATTTGTATATTGGTAGGCGTTCCCTACTCCACTGAAATCAGATTGGGACAAAACAAAAACAAAAACAACCTATATTGCGACTCTTTTATGACTTAATTTTGTTATTGTTTAGTCATTTTTCAGTCATGTCCAACTCTTCATGACCCCATCCAGATAATTTTACAGAAGAGAAAACTGAGGCAGAGAGGGTTAAGTGACTTGCCCAGGGTCACACAACTTTTAAGTGTCTGAGGCCAGATTTGAACTCAGGAAGATTAGTCTTCTTGATTCCAGGCTGGGCTCTCTATCACCGTGTCACCTAGCTGCCCTAATAGTCATTGTCTCCTACAGTTTAATAGCTAATAACAATTTGCATCAATATTGTGCTTTATAAACATCTTGTTTGAACCTTACGACAGCCTTGTGAGATTGGCACTATAAGTATTAGCATTTCCATTTTATAAATGAAGAAACTGTTGGTTGAGACTTCACCATGGTCACACAACCACCAAGTGTCAGGGGTGGGATTAGAATCCTGGTCTTCCTCCAAGTCCAGTGTGCTTCCCCTCAGGCCAGGTTGCCTCTTGGGTTTTCAAGAACATAGGGTTGATTTCATGCCCCTAAGAGGCAGGTGAGTATCCTAGCAGATGATAGCAAGATCAGTTAGACTGTGTATGAGGCACTGTGTTAGACAAAAGCAAAGAATCTGTGCTCTCAGGAAAATTGCAATCTATGAAAAATGTACAAGATAATTTGAGGAAGGAGAGAGTGCTAATTACTAGTGGGAGCAAGAAAAGATTTAGGAGGTGATATGTGAGCTGTGCTTTAATGGAGCTAAGGATTCTAAGAGGTGGGGTGTGGAGAAAGTGCATTTTAGGCAGAGAGAACAGCCTATATGAAGTCACAGAGATGGCTTCTTCTAAAGTGTTGCATTTGGGGACTGTCAGTGGTTTTAAATGGCAAGTTAGGGATTTGGATTTTATCTCATAGGTGATAGGAAGGCACTTCCAGTTTTGGAATAGGGGAGTAGGTTGGATGGGCCTTTGAAAGCTAATTTGTCAGCTAGGTGAAGAATCAGTGCTACAAAAATTAACACTAACACTTACTAACGTCCAAATAAATTAAAACCAATTACTAAGCAATATCCTACAAACTAAAAAATATTTACTTTTAATCCCTCGTCAAAATGTCAAGGGTTCGTCAGTAGTGATTGGTCCCTAGAGTTCCCGAGCTCAATGACTTTCTTAAAGTTTGCAGCAATTTGGAAGGAAATTATGTAATTGGAAGATGCTGGAGACAGCTCCACAGCTAACCTGAAGATTTAGGGAGTAGGTGTAGGGGTGAAGCAATGTGGGATTAAATGCCGTTCACAAAGCTGATGGTAGGAAACATTAACAACTCAAGCATAGTACCAGATCTCTAAGGCAAGGAGGGGCTCCTAACCTGTTTTGTGTCATGGACACCTTTGGTAAGCTAGGAAAACCTATGGAACTGTTTTCCCAATACTGATTTTAAATGAATAAAATAAAATATATGAGATTACAGAGAAAATGAATTCTATTAAAATAAAAATTACCAGTTATCAAAATATGTTTAAAGAAATGTTCACAACTGATTCAACCATTCTGGAGAGCAATTTGGAACTATGCCCAAAGGGCTATAAATGATTGCATACTCTTTGACCCAGTAATACCACTTCTGGGGTTGTATCCCAAAGAGATCATAGAAGTGGGAGGAAGACCCACATGTACAAAAATATTTATTGTAGCTCTCTTTGTGGTGGCAAAAAACTGGAAATTAAGGGGATGCCC